>KZ453411.1:0-21755 GCA_002786265.1 Apostasia shenzhenica | reverse complement strand
CTTAGATTCTTTTTGGATAGCCATTGAATTATTTCCCCTGGAAGATGAGTTTAATCTAAAGCTTAATGGCTTTTCATCATAATCAGAAACTTTTGTGTTATCTTGCTTCCAATCTATTATTCTACGACCAGAAGCATTATCTGATACCACACTAGCTGATGATGGCTTAGATTCTTTTTGGATAGCCATTGAATTATTTCCCCTGGAAGATGAGTTTAATCTAAAGCTTAATGGCTTTTCATCATCAGAGTCATCATAGTTTTCAGGTGCAGAAGATTTATTAGAATGAGGTGCTTTCAACTTGCTGGTAGAGGCCAGTTTCTGCTCTGATGAGGCTTTTGAATTATCAGATACAGAAGTTAATGAGCCTAAGCTAACATCTCCCTTCTGCATTTCACTGAACTTTACGGAAGAAGATGCATTTTTGTCCTTCTGCAAACCTAAACTGACGCCTTTTGGTGGATTTTGACTGCAAGATGCAAGTTTAGATACAATGCCTTCACATTTTTGAGATGGTAACTTCTTTGAGGTAAAGTTTAGCCGATTTTGCTTCGAAGATGGATTGGTTCTTTTGAAACTAATTGGTGCATCATCATCATCATCATCATCATCAAAAAGTACTTGTTTGACACAACCATGAACAGCCATAACTTGTCCTTATTATCTGTCAACTTGTACTACTCCAAGCCTGCAAATGCCATAAATTTTGAGTTGACATGAAAGCCACTTGACTTAATAAGATGGGGAAGAGAAACCTACGACAATGAAGAAGACATTGAAGAAGAAGAGTGACACGGTCCCTTAACTAGATACTATCATATAGTTTTAGTTAATGGTATCCATCCAAAACAAACCCTTCTGTCCGTTAACTAAATACTTTCATTTGTGAAACTACTTCTCAAATTATTAGCAGAAACCTCCCTAACGGGAGATAAAGAAAAAATGAAGACATGTCTGTTAGTAGCATAACTCTTAAATCTTGTGGTTCCTCTTCTTATTCTTTTCCTAATACGATTCTCAAAACTCACAGCAGAAGGTGACATTTTACAACTTTAATCCCATTACTGCAATTGTGTTAGTTAGTTTATATATCAAATATGTGAGGCCGCTAATTATAATTTGAATTTTATGGAAAATTTTACCTTGGAAGCTTGGGATAGGATTGTGAGAACAAACATCAAGATATTCATGAAACTCTTGATAACCAAATACGACGTTAAGAAAAACCACCAAACATCAATCATTCTACTTTCGCGTCTGTAGAATGATTGAAAAAAAAATGTGTGTATGTGCGTGCGCATACAAAGAGGCAAGAATGTCTAATAAGACAATAAATGGTCATATATTTCCTCTTACTTCTACAATTTTAATATTTCAGCATAATTACACCATGTGTACAATCACATGTAAAGTTAGGAGAAGCTAATGCATAAAAGATGCATGACAAAAAAAAGGGAACTAGATTTGAGTTCAACGCCTGAGCTCAACCGGTAAAAACAAACCACCACTAATTAGAGTAAGAATTCAAAAATAATCGAGATATGCAAAATGTCTAGACCCGAGGTCAACACAAAAAAAACAAATTACCACTAACAAGAGTAAGAATTTCATAAATAATTGCGATAAGAAGAATTTTGTAAAATACAAGTAGAACAATAATTTAAGACAATAAAGGTTGATGATAGTTAAAAAACCATAAATTTGCATCAAGATAAACAAATAATTTTAGCAATCGGATCAAGATCAAGTGCCATGGAACCTCATGCTCAATTCCAGCACTAATTAATCAATGAATAATTTGACAAAAATAGCAAATCAAGCAACATGCTAAGCATAATTTTTTTTTCTTTTGATATTGTTTGTTCTCATAGCTCCTTCCTCCCAAGGAAGGAGCTCACTGTAAATTAGGATAAAAAAAGAAGAGAGAAAGCTGCCAGCTTATATAACATGGATTAAAGGCCACATGCGACATTAACAAGCTTGGGCAACAAGAACTAAAAAAATATGGGACGTCATGCGACCAAGCATGAGAATTAAAAGGAGCAAGCCGAGGAGTGACTCAAAAAACCCTAGATTGTGGTTGTATTGATATAAATAAGACTTGAACAATTTTGAGGCAGCAAGGGTACAATAGGGACAAGTAGTAGTGGGTTTCTGTCATTCCAGCCCTACGAGCAATGAATTGTATTGAATTAGGGGCATTAAAAGTATGGGTATGGTTTGGCAATGGACTAGAATAATGAATTTTGGTTAGTTTGAGATATAATAGGATGGATGAGATGGGAGTATAATGGGAGTTGGATTGGATGGGATGGACAATAGTTTGGAATGATCTTAGTTGGCATGAGGCCAAGGATATTTAGTGGGCGTTTGGTCATCAATGTAATGATATGTCAAATTATTTTGAGAAATTGATTGTTTGGTTTGAATAAATATTTAGATGACATTATAAAATTATAAGATTACGACTCTAAAATTAGGTAGCATCAAGATGTCACCATAATTGTAATAAAGATGGGTGTTGGAGTGATTTTCTATTATTAACTTTTAATATAATAACATTAAATCAAAAAAGCAATAATTTGAAAATAATATAGACATCTAGATAATATTAAACCAAGCACTTTCTTAGTACATAGAGCAGACTTAACAAAAAAGTGGACTACCTCCAAAAGTTAGAAAGTGAAACCATCCTTTAAACAAAATGCTCTCCTACAGCACCAACATTAGATACAATGATAGCAATAGGAGATATCTCAATCCAAATGGAGAAGATCCCCTTTTACCATCACATTATGACCAAGTGGAGGAGGTATTGGGGAACGGGTGGGGGGTCGTATGAAATAAACATTCATTTGACCCCTACAACATGGATAGCAGCTCTCCGCACAAACATGTGGACTTCTTACTACCAAGGTGAAAAGGAGCTCGACTAAGGCACAAAAAATTCAAACCATTAATTAAAACAAAATGTGGAGCCGCTAGGTAAGACATGTTGAGCATGGCCATTTCAGCATGATTTCATGCATCCTTTTTTTCTTATTTTTCTACAACCATATAGGCATTACAACCTGGATAAATAGGTCCTCATCTCTAATACTTTATGCCTAGAAGATATATTAAAAATAGCTAACTGAATTGGCTCCTTATTATCTGTTGCTTAGATGGAGTGCAGTTTGGAATGATTCTCAGAACTAAGGCCTGGGCAATTTTGTCATACGATGTCACGCGAATCAATAAGTTCTCATCCAAAGTAGGTACTGCTAACAATTATTACTTCTGCCTTACATAAAAGGCCAAAACCTCTTTCCATGTAAACTAGATCCAAAAGATGAAATAAATATGAGAAATCTAATACTAAATCTATCTGCAAAACTAGAACCAACTAGTTCCCACTGTGGCTTGTTAAAACCCCTCATAATGATTGGTTGTACATGATAAGGAGCACCACTAATAGTAGTAGCAGTCAAGCAAATCAAAAAAGCCTTACCCTTGTCAACAACCAAAGCTCGACGGGGAGCAAAAAACAACGGTAGTAGTTGCAATGAGTACATGCAAGCAAATCATAGCGACAACTTCTAAATAAAGAAAAGAATCTACCTTATGGCCAACTTTCCCACAACCATAGCAACAATAACCTCATGGATAAACATTTGAAAGAAAATTATCTCCAACTCTCGTTCTAATGCCACACAGAAGATGAGTCTAACTTGATGCAGATGCTAGCGAAGCTTCCCCGTTTATGCCTAGAGATGAAAGAATCTATTTAACTTGGTTCACCCACAACAGCTATGAAGCCCATGATCCTGTCAGTTGCCCAACTTCCAAAAATTACATGGGAGAAGGGGAAGGATGACCAAAATTCAAGTGGTAACCAATAGTGTATAGTGGGATAAAGGAATCATAAGCCTCCAACATAAGGATGACAATTTTCATTTAAATTCAAAACATGAAACCAAAGCTCTCTTGATTTTTCAATTAAAATCAACACAAATGACCCAAGATGAGTTTTTGATCATATCTGTGACTCAAAAAAATTTCAAATCAAGTTCGAGTCAGGGATACCTGCCAAAATTATTTTCTTGAAAGTCCCTCAAAATACTTTTCAAGCATTTGTAACATAAATAATGCAATTTCATATTCCACAAACAACTACATGGCAAAAGTAGTAAAATAAAGATATATTTAACAACAATCTTGTGTTCAGTAAATTTTTGTAGTTTTGTCAAAATTACTCTTCTTCAATCTAAAAACTTGATTTCGAGTTGACTTGAATACAACACATTTCAAGCTGCTCCTAAATAGTTCAAGTCTAGTTCACGTTCACCCAAACTTAGACAAAATCAAGTCGTAGCCAGACTAAATTCAAACCATGTACACCAACAACCACCAAGAGTTTCCATGCCAAATGGTATTCCTATCCACCTCAAAGTTAAAAGTAAAACGCGAGTAATACAAACCCAACATGGGCTCTCATCCCTAGCTAACTTCCATTCCACAAAACATCAATGGAAGTACCCAAACCACAAATACAACTAAGCCTGATGTGCCCTTGGTCTATGTCAAACACAGAAGGGGGAAGTTGAGCTTTTTAGTAACCCAAACTAGCAATTTCATAGCTAAGTTAGTGGGAATACGGGAAACGAGTAATAACACCACTTTCTAGGCTAGGGATGTCAAAGAGTCAAGTTCGACCAGATTTCACTCAAGTCAAGCCCCAAAAAATCATGATTCATTTTCAAAAAAATAAAAAAAATCTCAATTCACTGCAACAAAGGAGGGTTCAAGTGGGACATCTTCCTGCACGTGTCATTTTTGCTTTTTCTTTTGTGCAGCTGCATCTACCACACTTGAATGATGATGGCTAGAATGTGTTCACTCTCAACTTCTGGTTTCTCATCCCTTTTTGCTTTCTTTGGACTATAATAAATCAATTGGAAGCATTTCAAAGAAATGTGACCATCATGTTGAGACACTCTTAATTTTAATAGCAGAATGCAGCTCTTAAGCTGCAGAACATTTCCGCAAAATCAAACATATGTGAACCTAGATATTAGGCCGCTTAAAAGAACAATATTGAAACATAGAGCTCAAACCCAAATTAACAACACAAAAAGGTAGTTCTTAGGCAGCAAATGAGTTCCTTAAATTTTCATAATACAACTTTACAGTTGTAATGATGCAAAAGAATTTGCTTAGTTTGAAACGGTGGAACATAAATCTTAGATTACAACAAATTTCGCCAGCTTCATACAGTAAGACAAAGTTCGGATCAACGAATTTCCCTAAATTGATAAAGATGGAATACCTTTATTAGAATACTACAGATCTCGCCAAACTCCAGATATTTGACTGTACAAAGATCATTTTACCGTGCTTATTTCGTTAAGTCAAAATAATCAGTTGTTCTTGCTCAGAATTCTAGAGCGCGTCAATGCTTCTGGAAGATCGTTACAATATTGATCTCAAGTAGTTAAAAATCAAAATCCAGTATCAGATGTCAGAAATCCGGCAGAGATTTATAGTATTGTAGAAATCCCCGAAGGAAAGGACATAGTTGCTCTACAACAAGCAAGATCGCATCAATTGCTGAGCCGCCTCAGCGACGGAAGGCTTCAGCTGCTCCTCGGTCCACGAGCTTATCGCGCAGATAGAGAGAGAGAGAGAGAGGTGGAGACATGGGGAATGGTGATGGTACCTGGGCTCTCGGTCGAACCTTGAATGGAGACGCTTGCCGTGCGAATCGCGGCCTTCTCGCTCTCGCCTCCACATGGCCGCCACTCCTCCCGTTAGGGTTCCGATGAACTCTGCCTCGGTTTATTGCTAACAGTGAAGCTGACGTGTTTTACTTCACAAGCGGATCGGCCCATGGGCCTGACTCTATGGACCATGGCCCACCATAGGAAATAAATAGTAGAAAATACTGCATATAACTCATAAATTAACTAATTATAATTTAGTCATTTAATTCACTAGATTATATATTAAATTAAAATTTATTTACTGTATAAATTAGTAAATTAAAATTTTAAATTCAGATTTCATATATTATTTTTTTAATCTAATCATTGTGATTCTATTAATTCTTTAAAAATTATCAAACTCAAAATTCTAAACTTTTTTTTTATGGGTCTAAGAGAAATGCTAAAATTTTATACAATTTATTTATTTTTAGGTGAATTTAATCTTGTCAAATCAATCATCATAATCAAAGAAGATATGAAATCTAATTCTCCTACTTGCTTAAAATGCTTAAACAAGTTAACATAAAAATAATACTCTCAAATTTTAAAAAAATGCCAAGTATCTCAATATATTTAAAAAACATTATATTTGTGTTGAATATATTATTTTAGCTATCTTCTTTCTCTATCAGAATCAACTTCATCTAGAGAAGATGAGAATCATCTAAAATCAAATTGAGCAGGACAAAGCTTGATGTTAGATCTTTCATGTATGATTAGCTCAAGTTTAGATTATGGATCAAGCCATCAAGTTCTAGTAGCTCATCTTCTTCCATGCTTTCTATTGTCAATCACTGAAACTCATTTCTCCTCTGCTCTTTAACTCGATTGAAAATTTTAAATTAATAATCGAAATTTGCATATTATAATAAGGTGGATCTTGCCTCTCATTTGGAAATCAACTGATGAATTTTATAGCGCACTTATATTGGGGAATTTGCGAGATGAATGAAAATCTCCCCAACAGTAAGTAAAAAAAAAATGAAAACAATAAGGATTTCATTTCTTGCTCATTTCCCATTTTATACTTTTCCAAAAATGCCGGCCTTTGCCCTGTTTGGCGCAATGACCAAATCAGAACCAAAGTGATACTAATTTAAAAAAAAACAACAATAATAATAAATAAATTTTTTTAATCATTCTACACAAATTCTAATATAAAAAAATATTATTTTACTTCACATACTCAATAATTTTTAATAAAAATATATACTTTATTTCACATCCTAGACCAAAATATTCGAATCGAGTATTTTGGTCTAGAATGTAAAATAAAATTAATTTTTTTATTGAAAATTATTGAGTATGTGAAGTAAAATAATGTTCTTTTATCTGCATGACTGTATTTGTATGTTAGCCAAGATATAGAAGCTTGCTAATTATTGATGCTGAAGGACTCTGAAGGTAGCTGCAGATTCAGATAAGTAATTCTATAATTCTGCAAACAACTACTGATTTGAAAATGGAGGCATTGTAGCCATTGAAGAACCTTCTATTTATTCCTTGAAGTGCATTCTGCTCTTAACAGTTGCTTCAGTTACACCATAATTGTGATTTTTTTCTAATTCCTTCAAACAAGTCGGAATGGGCAGGCTACAAGGGGAGAATACCATCGCACCATCCTGGATGTAGGGCAGGCCCATTCCGCTCATGTCAAAGACCTCCAGAAGAGAATAAAAAATCTGGATGATGAAAAGGAGGCTTTGAAGAGGGAGAGGGAGATTTTCAAGAAGGAGGCTGCGGACGCCAAGGAGGCGGAGTCCGGGGCGAGGCAAGCGGCTTTCGAGGCTCGCCGCGGAAAGGAGTTGCTGAAGGCTGAGGTGCACTCCATGCGCGCCTTGGTGGAAAGCAGTTCTGGATGGAGGGGGTGACGCATGGAGGACTTGGAGCAAGCGATGAGAAAGGGCGGTGAACATCAAAAAATTAAGCTGATCAGTTCATACACAATTTATGTATGAACACATACTGATGCAAGATATTATAGTGTTATGTTTATACTTTCATTTTTTTTTTTTGATAAATATACTTTCAAATTTGTCCAAATTTTTGCGAAATTTCAATTTAGCCTCTTAAAAGTAAAAAAAGCACTACAGTTTTGATCACTTTTTTTTTGTCGGTCTTTTCAAATAAAATATGTGAAATTTAGTCATTAATTTGAATCATTTAAATATTTCAAATGGTTATTATATCTTTTTATTATCATCCTTTTTAAAAAATTTAAAATTTATTTTCTCTTATTTGGCTTTTTATTTAAAAATTAAAAAATTAAAAATATTAATATTAATATTTAAATATATATATATATATTTTAAAACTTTAAATAACTCGAACAAAACACTATTTATAGCATCACCCTCCACCTCAAACAACTTGAATGGGCCATTTTGTGTTCACTAATAATTCGAACACAACAATTACGTACGGAACAATTTAAATGTCAGCCAAATTTTATATATATAATGATATGTAGCCTTAATTGACTCGAAACGTATTTTAAAATTATTTATTATTTCTTTTATCTATTTATTATTCATTGAATAATGCACTCATTTAATAAATAAAAATGGACTAAACAAATAAAGAGTAGTTTTGTTCAATATTATCTTAATATTATATTATAGGAATAATTACCTACATGCCACATAATTTAATTTTATTTACATCTTACTCATCCATTCTTAGTTAATTATGTTGTGCACACTCAAAACATTATAAAATCTTATATACACACATTTTAACTTATTTCTATTATAATGAGTAATCATAATTTTTCAATAACCTAATTATAGTTAAATTACAAAAAACCTGCACCGCTCATCATATTATTTTAAGGATATTTAAATATATTTTGAGTGAAAATCTTAAAATTTTAATGTTTAGGTGGCGGCAAAAGAAGGAGACATCCGCGACGTGAATTGATTTTAGGACAAATCAAAGTTTTAGTGTGGTATTGAGGAAGAGAAAAAATATGTACCATTAAGAGTAAAAATATAATTTTAATAATTTACTAACAGAATTTTTTTTTAATATATTTTGATTAAGTTTTAACTCAAATGTGTGTATGTAAGATTTTGTAATGTTTTGAGTGTGCATAGCATAATTAACTAAGAATGGATGGGTAAGATATAAATAAAACTAAATTGTGTGACATGTAGGTAATTATCCCTATATTATATTATATTATATAGAAAAAAAATATTTAATTTGAGATAATTTTTTAAAAAATTATAAAATAACAACTAGAAGTCATATCATTTAAATAATATGATATAATATTAAAATAATTTCTAATTTTGTTAAAGTATTTACTAATACTTTGCAGTATTACTCATAAATTATATCTTCTGCATATGCTGATGAACTTATATCTTCCAGTAGAAGTTTAGTTGATGACTTCATAAAAATGCAAACAAAATCTCATTTCAGCAGCACTCAGAACAAAATTCTCTCAATGCAGGGCCAGTAATTTTGTTCAAAACTCATCTTATTCTACTCGATTTATAATCAATTTAATATACATAAAATCATACGTATTAAATCCATATAGTTAAGTTATTTTACACATAAAAATACATCATAATGATATAAAAAATATTATATATGTATATATATATGATAAAATTTAATTCAACTTAACAATTGGCTGGAAGTCAACCCTAACCCATTGTGTGGAATAACATCCGATTCGATAAAAATTTGATCTAAGCTAAATTGATTCGAACTTGAAACTAAAGTTTTGAAAAGGATTAAAAAAACAAGTTTTTCACAATTACATATCAACACACTAATTTCATTATAAAAAATACTAGCATTAGTATTTACTGCAACTCCAATGAAATTTGGAAAATGCTAGCACGTTACTCAGTATCAAAATATTGTGCTTGGGGCCGTTACCGATCCGATTTTGAGCAGAGCTAATACCGGCTCGAAATCGGATTGATCACATTTCGATCAACTCGAAATCGACTCGAGCTCGATTGGGTTCGACTTCGAGCCAGCTCGAGTCGATTCCAATCTACTTCGAGCCGGCTCGAAAATAAGTCAAATCTCATTTTTTTTCAACCGATCTCGAGCCGGATAAGCTCAACTCAGTTCGGCTCAAGATCGATTTATAATATATATATATATTATATAACATATATATATATTATATTTAATATATATCATATACATATATTATATATATGTATTATAATATAAAATGTATTTTAATTCGAGTCGATTTCGAGCTGGATCGAACCGAGCCTACCCGGCTCAAAATCGGCTCGAAATTATTACTGAAACAAACTTTTGACGCGTTCGTCGGCTCATTTAAATCGACTTGATTTCGATTCAAACAAAAATCAATTCAATTTTCGATTGATTTTCGATCTTCGATCCATATTAACACCCTTAATTGTGCTGCCAAGATTTGTAAGGTTCTGTTCCACCACACTTAATTAAGCAGGAACATGAATAAAGTTTTTAATTGCTTAAACAGAAAAGAACCAAATATGCTTTGAAACTTCACATTAAAAAGTTAAACCATTCACATTGGATTTAAACAATTTATTTAGAATCAAAATGTGACAAAAATCAGCATAAAAATGTTAAAAATGAAAAAATCCCCCAAAATGACAGCAAACGTGATAAATATTTTCTTAAATTGCAACAATACAGAAGTCCCTTTTAATATGAAAGGGCATTCCTCTAATTTGTTAAAAAAAATGAATAATTACACAAATGAAATTGTAAAGACTTTTCGCATGAGAAATAACTCGAATCTCTTCTCCACAAGTTTTCAATCAAACAGTCCCATAGAGCAGGAATCTCTGCAGAATCCGAGCTTCCAGCCAACGAAGAACAAAGCAAACCTGTTCAAACAATGACAGATTCGATGAAGCCGGGCGAGTTTTTGATCTCCCTCGGTGGCTAAAATCTAAACTCAGGATCAACATCCATGGCCCAGGCAAATTTTGCTAATAGAGACTTGTTGAAAACCTGATGCAACAAGATCCACACATTAATGTAAAACTACACAGTTTATGTATTTCTAGAGTTACCGAAAGAAGATATAGATTGAATTTCAAGAAAGAAGATATAGATAAGAATCATTGCTTTTATCCGTATAAAATGAGCAAAGTTCAGATATCAATCCATGACAGTAATGTAACTAAAAAGTTCAATCATCAGAGACCTCCTATCATTTTTCTCACCAAAAAGCTTACAGAATCACATAAATATTATTTAATTATTATATTATCTTTGGTGTCTTGTCATATCCGTATACTATATAGTAGGAAGTTGCATCTCAAAGCCATCTCTGACCCTGTATTGTTGTCTATGCTTCCCAAGCAGGTATGAAGCTTAACTAAAGCTAAACCATATCTTCCATCAAAAAAAAATTTTAACCTTTTCAGAACTTCAACAAGCTTTAAAAACCACAAAGAATAATAAGCTTCAAAACTTAACAAAGAACAAGACTCAATTAAAGCTAACAACAAAAGTTTTAAGGAAAAAAGGTGCAGTTTGTGCGACAAAAAGGATGAAATCAAACCTTCTCAATTGGAACTTCATTACGTTTACACCATGCAACTGATATCCTAGGATCAAGGTAATTGATCTTGGACGTGCCTAGAGCAACAGTCTTCAAATCCTCTTTCGTCTTCTTATTTAATTCAATTTTTTCTATTTTGTCATCAATCTGAGAGAGCTTCTTCTCCAACCTGCAGTTTGAGCCACTGTAAGTGCCAAAAGTTAAGAACTGGAAACTATAACGCATGTTTAGTTCAATACACTTCAGGAGCCATGTTCTTCTTCAGCTTCCCGTCGGAACCCTTCCCCAAAGGTTTCCCCCTTCTTGCTCGACTCAAATCAACCTCGAGTTCCTGCCTTTGGGTCTACGTAGAAGCCATGCAACAGAAAGAAATAACATGGAGCAACTGAAAGAAAATAGAGTTGAGAAATTGAGAATAAAAACAAAACAAAACCTTTAATTCATCAATCTTCTCATTCAGTCTTGACATCTGAGCATCATGAGACTTTGAGACTGTTCGCTGATGATTGCAGATAATTGCAACCTATGTTTGAAAGAAAAGAGGGCATAATAAATAAAAATTATGTTCATAGTACAAAACAACGTTATATGGTGCAAGAATCACCAAGTACCTCTTTATTAGCAATCTGATAAACTGCAACCTTTTCTAGTACATTTCCACCCTTGGTTTCTTTATGTAACTGCAATAACAAAAAAATAAAAGACAATTTAATAGAACCAATCACATAAGTATACTTCATTATTTAACAAAACAGTTAGTGAAGCTCTCTCAGCGAGTTTAATGAACCTCTTAAACTCTAAAACCCTTGACAAGAAAATCCAACTGTTTTAATTGCCACATCTAGAAGCAAGCCAAAAAAAAATAACATTGTTATATTTTTACATAGCAAACAAAAAAACAACAAAAATCTTGCAATAGTTCGTACAATGAACCAAGCTAACCCTTTAATATTCATTTACTAAAACTGAGCTCGAGCTTGCTTGAGCTTGGTTTGCCAAAAAAAATGCATATTTGGGTGTGATTCAAATTGTTCACGAACGAGCTCATGTATATCTGAATTCATAAACACAGAAATTATAAACAAGCTTTTATATATCAAAAATATTAGTGTGCTCACAGGATAGGCCCATTAACATGATTACAAACAACAACAACCAAGCCTTAATCCCACTAGGTGGGGTCAGCTATATGAATCATTTGTTTCCATGCTCTATCAATTAACAAATTCTTATCTAAATCTAGTAACTAAAATCACTCCTTATAGTTTCTTGTCATGTCTTCTTTGGTCTCCTTATTCCTCTTTGTACATGAACAAGATCCAATAACTCGATTTTTTTTAATTGGAACTTTAATCGGCTTACGATTTATATGTCCAAACCATCTAAGCTGACTTTCTCTAAGTCTATCTTTAATTGGTGCAACACCAACTTTTTTCGGATATACTCATTTCTCATTCTATCATTTCGTGTATATCCATTAACATGATTAATCATATTTTTTTTATTAATAAACAAGATATACAAAACTCTCTAAAATAAGCTAAAGGGCATCATATCAAGCCTTCTAATCGAGCATGCTCATAAACTTCATATCAACTGTTCACGAAAATTAACGAGCTGAACTTTAGTATGTTCAAACTCGTTCATCTATCAGCTGAGCTTATAAAATTATGTTCAAGCTTGTTTGTTAATATTGACGAGCTGAACATAAACAAGCTTTTATCAAACTAAATATTGAGCTGATTAACATAAAATGCATGATAGAACGATAAGGTCCTTAAGAGTATACATATGAAAACACATGCCTCCACCAAAGTTTTAAAAAAAAA
The DNA here is from genome assembly GCA_002786265.1 of Apostasia shenzhenica. NCBI lineage: Eukaryota > Viridiplantae > Streptophyta > Magnoliopsida > Asparagales > Orchidaceae > Apostasia > Apostasia shenzhenica. The sequence goes on along the minus strand of KZ453411.1, from coordinate 8,646 downwards.
GTAGAAAAAGAAAAAGAAAGAAAAAACTCACCATGACATCCAACGTAACAGAAGCATTATATGTACGGAAAACTTTAGCTGTCAAACCAGGCATTAGCTCTTTCAAGTGAGCATTGAGTTTACTAGTATCAAGCAAGTCAAAGAGATCATCCCCCGCTGATTTCTTCCTCCCATTACTTTGTTTAGCTAATGAAGCACAAAATAAAGTTAAAAAAAGTGAACTAATGAAAGCTTTAGTCAAATTAACACAGGAAATAAAATCTATCATGGACTCACTGGTTTGGAAGTCCCCAATTGCTTTGTAAACAGGCAACTCAACTTCAACAGTGTTGAAATAACGAATGGAATCTTTACCGAGAAAGTCAAACTGAATCAAACCAAAAATAATTGTATAAAACAAATGCCCATTATTAGACCAAGTTTTAGATGAAAAACCTCTTTACCTGCAACTTGTTTGGTGCGACCAATGTAACATTCTCCACTTTTAGAGTACAACAACCTACAGTGTCAGCCTCATCATCATCCTACCAATAATCAAAAAGTTAATACTGAGAACCTGTGAATTGTCAGCAACACGACCAGTTTTAATCTTATGAATAAAAAAAGGTTGACACTAAAATGATGTCAATGAAAAACTGTAAGTGCAAACATAAAGCCAAAGCATGGTACATTCAAACTGAAATACTGTCCATTTATTTATTCTCTCAAGGTATAGCTACAAATATAAATTGGTTGATACGAATCTCTTTAAAGTGATTCAAAATTTCTATTCTCATCTTTGCGTAAAGCATTTAGAAGATTAAAATATTCAGGAGGATTGTTATTCATCTTTCGTGAATGTCGGGGTCAACGAATAGGTATAAAATAACTGTTGTTGTAATTTGGCATGTCTATATATCCCAGCAACCATAGTTGAATCCAAATCATGTTAGAATTCATGCTAGCACATTTATAAACCCAATAAAATGAAAAAAACAATTAAACAATTATCAGACCACCAAAGTTAATGCCTAATTTCTCCCTGTATAACTACTGAAAACATCAGTTTCGTCCCATTCCTTAGAACCTTTGGGCAGCCTCATTGCTGTGTGAAATAAATTATGTTTTTGAAGGCGCTTAATACCTAATTTCCCCCACCAAGGTTAATATCCAATTTTGCGAGGATTGTTTTTTATCTGCGAGATTCTGCGTGAATGTCAAATTTGAGGTATAGGTATAAAGTAGCAGTGTTGCTGCAATTTGGTATGTCTATATCCTAGCAGCCATAGTAGAATCATGTTAGAATTCACAGAAGAAAAGAAAAATAAAGAAAGCCATTGAGATGGGCCTTACAATTCAATCCAGATACTGCATAGCTTACTGTAGGAACAAAAGAAACTAAATAACTAAAGGAGAAAGTGAAACAGGTAATTCTTTTATGGTCAATAGTAGGCCCACTGATACAAAAGATCAAAGAATCCAATTATTTAGCAGGAAAAAGTTGATAAAACACCATCATAAAATATAAATGTCAAGTCAAAAAATATTAACACAAGCATCAAAACAAACTAGATTAAATATGACGCCCACAATCTAAGAGGGTGAGGAGTAGCCTATAGCAAGAAGGTTTGACCTTTGAAGAGAGCGGGGAGTCGAGGAACTCCTGACGGGCTTTTAGGAAGATAAAGGGGTAAAACTCCTAACAGGCTTCTAAGTTAGAGAACGATGAGCACAAAAATAAATCATTCATTGGTCTCACATCAGAAAGAGATGGAAGTACCTACGTAACCTTAGTAACAACATCATTTTAAGATGTTGAGGCGCTTTTTGGGATATAACTATAAGAATAAGGATGTAAATTTTGTAGTTAAGCGTGCTTAAGTTGGAGTAGTACCAAGATAGCTAATCTCCTAGGAAGCACCTCTAATCTAATTTCTAAAGCCAAAGCGGACAATACCTCTACATCTAGATCACGATACTATACATCAAACCATCCAGTACAGTTAATTAAAAGAATAATATGTGTGGATAAGTGCTACATGTAGAAAAAGGTTTTATAAATTAGAAATTAACTATGTAGGCATGTATTTATACTCCACGAGGCAATATGATCACATGAGAATATCGTTAATCTATTTATTTGCTAAATCTAACAATGCATTCTAGATAGACACTATAAATATCATCTAAATACATATTTGACGGGACCTAGCAAACTTCCAGCACAATAAAGCTAGAAGTAACAACCATGGAAACAAATCAATAAAAATATAGTTATAAAATTTACGTAGACATAAATGTTCAAGTTCTGTAGCTTAAAGGTTAGAAGGTTGGGTTTATCAAAAAAAGTTCTGGTTGCATAATTACAGATATATTTATGTCTATAATAATTAGCAGAATTTTATAATAGCATCTTTCCTCAAGTTTATGGTTAACACTAACCACATAGCTTAGTAGAACTCAAAGAGGGGCATAGGAATAAATATACAAGCACAAATTAACAATATAGAGATTGGTAGAGCTGAAACAAGATACGAAAAATTCAATGCATAGACAAGAAACCAAACTGAAATGTAATTGAAACATTACAAATAAGCATTAGTTAAAATTACCTTCTCATTGCCGGCCCTAAGTGCTAGCTTATCAATGAGATACGTGGCCACTGCAATTTGCCGCTTTGTTGCATCTTTACTAGTGAAGTCCTTTGTATAGTTTGCACGAATATTTTGTATGTAACTCTGCAAAAAGATTTTCAAATTACAAAAAATGGAGATTTCTAATCAACTAAATAAACTGCAAATGATCTCTTAGATAACAAAATTAAAGTATTATATCCAGTAATTCATATTGTTAGACATCCATTAAATTTAGGGTCCTTTTTGCTCTATGTATAGTAGGATGATCATAGTAATGATAAGAAAAATTATTTTCCCTTTACAACATCGTATCAGAGCTCGGTTAGGGCTTCCTCTCTTCCACCCAAATAGCAGCAATCTCCAGCATACAATTTTTCATCATAACAACAAAGAAGGAACACTTGGATCCTTCATCGAACTTTGCATCTAACATTTAATACAAATTGAATTTTGGTTATACATCTAATCAACATATGTCTACTACACCTCAAAACTCACAATTGAAATTCATTACTCTCTTTAAAGAAGACTATGATTGTTAGATCATTCTATCCCAAAGTACTACATCGATCTCTCGTGCTATTATTCCATAATTGCTGCTACTACGCATTCAGATATGAACTAGATTTTGGATTCAGGAGCTTCTTAACATATATCTGATAATAAACTCTTATTTTCAACTCTAGTTTCTTCTTCTTTACCACCAATCACACTTACTAATGAGTCTCTTCCCCCCTATCAGAGGAAAGGGGTCTATTTCTTTTTCTACCTCACTCAATCTATCAAATAAATTTACTCTCAATTTATAAACTTACATCTACTCATAATTGTTTTGTTACTTTCTATCTAACTCATTGCGTCATTCAGAATCTTCAAACAAAAAAGATAATTGTTGGTGGTGTTGAAGCTGGTGAAGTGTATTATTTATACAGACAAAGTTCTCCTGCATTATCTTCTCTTCAACCTTCCACAATTACTCCCTATCAATGGATTGACATCTTGGTCATCCTCCTAATCGTCTCGCATCAGTTGTTCCTATTACTTCATCCAACTTAAAATTTGAGTGTAAAACTTGTGAGTTTGGCAAGTATCAAAGAATATCTTTTCCCTCTGTCTCTATAGCTACTAGCTAAGCACCCTTTGATTTAGTGCATTCTTACATTTGGAGCCCATCCCCATCACCACTCATTTAAAATTTTGATATTTTGTTATTTGTTTTGATGATTATACGCGCATAATTTGGTTATATCTCTTAGGGTGTGTTTGTTTGTAAGGTTAAATTTAAGAAGATTAAAATTAAATTTGGATGGAGATATTTTTTTATTGAAAATTGTGAATGATGTGAAATAAAGTTAGTTATTATGTTGGGATATGTGAGGGATGTGATATAAAGTTAGTTATTATGTTGGAATATGTGAGGGATGTGATATAAGTTAGTTATTATTTTAGTAATATGTGTAGGATGTGAAATAAATTTAATTTTTAATATTAAATTTTATGTGTGATGTGATATGCCTGGTTAAAATTAAACCAGGTTAATTTTAAACTCCTAGACAAACGGGGCCTTAAGGTGTAGATCTGAGGTTTTATCTATTTTTCAAATATTTTATCAAGAAATTAAAGCTCAATTTTCTACCTCTCTTAAAGTTCTTCGTACTAATAATGCTTTTGAGTATATACATGGTATCATTCACCAAACATCATGTGCTTACTCTTCTCAACAAAATAGTATTACTGAGTGCAAACACCATCGTTTACTTGATGTTGCTCGTACTTTCATGTTTCAAATGGATATTCTTAAAGTATTTTGAGGATGCAATTTTGACTACCTGTTTTCTTATTAATCATTTGGCAACATCATCTTTGGGGAATGTATCTCCTTTTTCGATGTTATATCCTAATTTACCTACTTTCCAAGTGACTCTTAGGATCTTTGAGTATTTTTGTTTTGTACACTCATTCTACCCCCGTCCCGATAAACTTTCCTCCTGAGCCATTCATTGTATTTTTTTAGGGAATTCCAAGATGCAGCAGGATTATTGTTGCTATGATCCTATAACTCAAGCCTTTTTGTATTCATGAATATTACTTTCTTTAACCTTACACCTTACTTCTCCCGTGAATGGACAAACTCTATGACTACTCCCTTTGTACCACTACCTCCACCTACTCCTATTATTACTCTACCCCGTACAAATTTATACCCAGTAAAATCATCCACCTGCCACAACACCAATATCAACATCTGATCACTTGGTGGATCCTCCAACTCCACCTATTACTTCCACAATAGATACTTCATTAGATCTTCATATTGCCTTATGCAAAGATAAGCGCAGAACAGATCATACTTTATATTCTCACATAATATTCGACTATTTATCTCTATCCTATAGGCAATTTTTTGTCTTTGTACTCCGTTTTTATTCCCAAGATATATCCAAAATAGAAGCAAGCTATGGATGTAGAAATGTGAGTTCTTTTTTTTTTTTTGATTAGCTAGAAATGTGAGCTCTTACTGACCGACATACTTGGGATCTTATTTCACCCCCTCCAGGAGTTCATCCTATTAGTTGTCGTTGGGTGTTTATAGTTTTCATCCAGATGGATCCACTGATCATTATAAAGCTCGTATGGTTGCTAAGGGATGTACTCAAATTTATGATATGGACTATTTTAAATAGCAATTAGTCAGGGGTGGAATGTGTGGCAAATAGATATCAGTAATGCTTTTCTCCATGGTGATTTTATTGAAGCAGTCTACATGGAGCAAACTCCAGGATATGCCGCTCAAGGGGGGGAATAAATTATGTAAGCTTCAGAAGGCTATTAATAGTCTAAAACAAAATCCTAAAGCTTGATTTGATAAATTTTATAAAGTTGTTGAAATTAATCTACAAAAATCTTCCATTGATCATTCCATCTTCATTTGATATTCATCATCTAGATCTGTAATTTTAACTATTTATGTGGATGATATTTTATTGACAAGTAGTGATCACATAGGTATTTGTAAAGTAAAAAAGAACCTTGAAAAACTTTTCATCACAAAAGATCTTGGACATCCGAAATACTTTCATGGTATTGAAATTGCATATAGCAAAGAAGGTGTTTCACTTTCTTAGAGGAAATGTCATTGATTTACTAGAGGAAGCTGGCTTTCTTGGTTGTAAATCAATTGATACTCTTATGGATGTCAGTGTTATTGGTTATAATCTCGCTATCGTCGACCTGACATTTCTTTTACTGTTGGTATAATCAGTTAGTATATGCAAAATTCCAAAGAAAAATATTGGAAGGTTGTCATTAAAATTCTTAAGTATCTAAAAGCACCTAGTAAAAGATTATTATATAATAAGATTAATCACCTTCAGGCAGAAGCTGAAGTAGATGCTGACTATACCGGATCAATCACTGACAGAAAATCCACTCCAGGTTATTATATATTTGTAGGAGAAAATCAAGTCGCTTAAAAGAGCAAGAAACAAATCATTGTAGCCAGATTAAGTGCAAAGCTGAATATAGGTCTATAGCACATACTACATGTGAGATCATGTGGATGAAACACTTCTTAAAGAGCTTAGTTTTCCTATTTCTCATCCTATGGTCATGCATTGTGATAACTAGACTGCCATTTATATTACTAGCAATCCGGTTTTTCATGAAAGTGCAAAACATATTAAAATTGACTGTCAATTCATTCATGATACTGTCTTCACATATCTCATTTGAATATGTAGCAGATGTATTTACAAAGCCTTTGGGTTCATCCTATTTCTCGAGACTTGCAACAAATTAGATCTAATAGATATCTATACTCCAACTTGAGGGGAAATGTTAAACATCTATTAAATTTAGGATCCCATTTGTAATTTTCTTTTTCATTTTTTCGTTGTATCTATGTATAATAGGATGATCATGGTAATGATAAGAAAAATCATTATCCCATTACAACACATATAATGGCTGCTATTTGAATAGAATGCATTACCTTCAACATTCTAGCCTTCTCATACTTCTCTTTGTCACTTTGTCCTTTCAAAGAGCTGCTCGCCGCTAGAAAAACATATTTGTACTCTTTTGAGTTGATAGGATCATTCCAATAAGCTAGCCATGTAACAGTATCATCATGTTTTACTTCTTTCCACCTAAAATAAGGAAAATTTGCATGAGCAAAATCGATTCCAGCCACTCATCCCTTACATAAAATTGCATCTGAATACAAATGTTAACCTTTCACCAGGTATAGGACACTCTGGAACTAGAGCATCTTTGCCAATATTTATAGTAATGTCACCTGGCCGAATACGCCTTTTAAGTCTTCCCATCTGATCATGGTAAAAACTCACAACTTAAATATATATATTTATTTATATATATTGCAACAAAAAAATCATATATTAAATGAAAAATAAGGAAGAGACCTTAGGATGCTCTCCACGGCCTCTAAACAACCCTGGTGGTTCAACTCGAAAGTTTCCAACCTAGAATAAAAATAATAACAAAAATAGGTTAAAATGTTGTGAGAGATATCACGTAGTTGTAGAAAAATAATTGTGTGTATATAATATAAAAGCTAAAATACATTTTACAAGATCAACCTGAGAAACATATAGACTTACCAGAGCATTTTTGCAAATTATAATAGATATAGAGAAAGTGTCAAACAAGCTTAACTCTCAATTACAAAAATAAGCTAGAAGATGAAACAGAAATAATTCAACTCTCAACCACAGAAGCTTAGGCAAAAAGTAAAACGAAACATGTATTGCAACACAAGTTAAAGGATAACCTATTTTAGACTAAAATATCACATTCAGAACCAAAAAAATGCCGATCAAAACATACATTATGACACTTTCACAAAATTAGAATCCAAAGTAATTTTACTTACACCATGTCTTTCTTTCATCCTTTAGCTGATTATCTATAACAATCTTTTCATTGTTTCTATGAATTCTTTAAAAGTTAACTTCTATAAATGTTTAAAGGTCATTGGGGGCATTTTAAATATATGCATTTCAAGCATGGTTGAAATTACTATAAACACAAAACAACAACAAATGCATTAATCCAAACTACATGGGTCAGCTAAATGGATTCCTCTTCTCAAAGAGTGCTCCTCCATGATCCCCAAGTGATTCGAGATTATTTTTTATAACTCTAACCTAATCACTTTTGTCTACCCCTTCCTCCTTGAGAACTCTATTGGAAATGGACATAACTAGAGCACTTTAAGGCCCTATTTGATTAAAGTATATTTTGAAGATGTTTGAAGAGTTTTTGAGATAGAAAGAGAAAAAATATATTTTAATGTTATGATGTGAAATAAAATTATTTTATTATTGAGCATTGTATTGAATCTGAAATAAAATTAATTTTTTTTATTGGAGTATATGTAGGGTAATATTAAATCATATTCATTTTTCGACTTTATCCTTGCTTTCTATAACTTAGCAAGCCTCTACCATTTCTACTTTTTAATCCTTCCAAATGCTCTCAATGTTTTCTTTTTCAAATTACTGCAAATTTGTCAAAGGGATTTCATCCCTTGGAATTGTGAATTCAGAACAGACGTTAGAATGTTTTACTGTTTCTTTGAAAGGTTTTCTATTTTTCTCTTGCTAGTTTCAAAATCTCTTCTTTACAATGCTGTTCAAAGCTTCTTGCTCTTCTTCTTGAAAGATTTCTAAATGACCTAAAAAATTTGACCGTGTTTGCCTTGGCAAGCTCCTCTACATATATATAGTGCTCATCTTGTAATATCTTGCTGCCATTGAAGTTATTATCGTAGCTGGCTAGGCAGCAAAATCTCAACATCTCTCTTGTACTTTGTTTCTTCTTGTGAGGAAGTTTTTTTTTTTTTGAAATTCGGCCGTAGCCTATAATACTATAACAGTAAAAAGATACATCAGGTACAAAAGATTCGATCCTCGTTGAGGATCGCACAAAAATCGAGTGGGAGGGACATGCCCCTACGCCACTCTGTGTCATCGAAACAAGAAAAAGAAGCTATAAAGTCTGCCGCTCT
>KZ453332.1:71936-83447 GCA_002786265.1 Apostasia shenzhenica | reverse complement strand
CGGGGTTTGCGGGTTTTACAGGGTTTGCGGGTTTTACGGGGTTTGCGGGTTTTACGGGGTTTTCGTGGTTTATACGGTTTACACAGTTTACGGTTTGTACAGGGTTTACGGGGTTTACGGGGTTTACGCGGGTTTACAGTTTGTACGGGGTTTGCGGGGTTTGCGGGGTTTGCGGGGTTTGCAGGGTTTGCGAGGTTTGCAGGGTTTGCGGGGTTTGCATGATTTGCAGGGTTTGCGGGGTTTGCAGGGTTTACGGTTTGTACGGGATTTTCCAGGTTTACGTGGTTTACCCCGAAAACTCCGTAAACCCCAAAAATCCCGTAAACCCCGAAAACCCCGTACAAACCGTAAACACTACAAACCGCATAAACCCCGCAAACCCCATAAACCCCGCAGACCCTGTAAACCTCGCAAACCCCGTAAACCTCGCAAACCCTGTAAACCCTGTAAATCCCGTAAACCGCATAAACTGTGCAATACGGGGTTTACAGGGTTACGGGGTTTATGCAGTTTACGCAGTTTACGCGGGTTTACGGAATTTACGCAGTTTACGTGGTTTACGCGGGTTTACGAAATTTACACGGTTTACGCGGTTTGCGGCGTTTGTGGGGTTTACGCAGTTTGCGGCGTTTGAGGCGTTTGCTAGGTTTACGGGGTTTGCAGGGTTTGCCGGGTTTGCGAGGTTTGCAGGGTTTGCGGGGTTTGCAGGGTTTGCGGGGTTTGCACGGTTTACGCGGTTTACGCAGTTTATATTTTGTACGGGGTTTATGGGGTTACAGGGTTTACGAGGTTTACGCGGGTTTACAGGGTTTAGGCGGTTTACGCAATTTACGCAGGTTTACGAAGTTTACGGGGTTTACGTGGATGCGGTTTACGTAGGTTTACGCAGTTTATGCAGTTTACGGGGGTTTACGGGGTTTACACGGTTTACGAGGTTTACACGGTTTACGGGGTTTACGCAGTTTATGTAGGTTTACGTAGGTTTACGCAGTTTACGCGGTTTACGTAGGTTTACGGGGTTTATGTGGTTTACAGGGTTTCCGGGGTTTGCGGGTTTGCGGTGTTAGCAGGGATTGTAGGGTTTGCAGGGTTTGCGGGTTTTGCGAGTTTTACGGGGTTTGCGGGATTTATACGGTTTACGCAGTTTACGGTTTGTACAAGGTTTACGGGGTTTATGGGGTTTACGCGGGATTATCGGGTTTTCGGGGTTTTACGTAAGCTTTACAGGTGTTTATCGGTTACGGTGTTTACGCGGTTAATTTTGGTAATTGACGGTTTCGCGCGGTTTGCGCATTGTTTCTGCCGGTTTTGCGGCGTTTGCCGCCCGGTTTGCCCGGGTTTGCCGGAAAAATTTGACGGATTTAAATGTGGTTTGCCGGGTTATACCCCGGTATTACGCAGTTTACCCCGTATGTAACAGGGTTTACCCGGGGGTTTTACGCGGGGTTTACGGGGTTTCGCCGGGTTTTATCGGGTTTTCGGCTTTACGTTAGTTCTACAGAGGTCTTACGCGATTTATGGTGTTTACGCGGTTTATGGGGTTTGAGTGGTTTGCGCGGTTTGCGCGGATTGCGCGGTTTGCGCGGTTTACGCGGTTTACGCGGTTTGCGCGGTTTGCGCGGTTTGCGCGGTTTGCGGGGTTTGCGGGGTTTACGGGGTTTGCGGGGTTTACGTGGATTACGCGGGTTTACGGGGTTTACACGGTTTACGGGGTGGTTTACGGCGGCGTTTACCGCAGGTTTTACGGCGGAGTTTACGGCGGGGTTTACGGGGGGGTTTACGTGGTTTAGGGGGATTTATGGAGTTTACACGATTTACGAGGTTTATAGAGTTTACACGGTTTACAGGGTTTACGTGATTTACACGGGTTTACGGGGTTTACACGGTTTACGGTTTGTACGAGGTTTATGAGGATTTCGGGGTTTACCGGATTTTCGGGGTTTACGCGGGTTTAGGGGGGGTTTACTCGATTTATGAGGTTTACAAGGTTTACGCGGGTTTAGGGGGGTTTACTGGATTTACATGATTTACGAGGTTTATAGGGTTTATGCGGTTTACTCGGGTTTACGGGGTTTACACGGTTTACGGTTTGTACGGGGTTTATGGGGATTTCGGGGTTTACCGGGTTTTCAGGGTTTATGCAGGTTTACGGGGTTTACGCGATTTACGGGGTTTGCAGGGTTTAGGAGGTTTGCGGGGTTTGCGGGGTTTGCGAGGTTTGCGGGGTTTGCGTGGTTTGCGGGGTTTACACGGTTTACACAGTTTACGGTTTGTACAGGGTTTTCGGGGTTTACGCGGGTTTAGGGGGGGTTTATTCGATTTACGAGGTTTACAAGGTTTACGCGGGTTTAGGGGGGTTTACGGGATTTACACGATTTATGAGGTTTATAGGGTTTACACGATTTACGGGGTTTACAGAGTTTATGCGGTTTACACGGGTTTACGGGGTTTACACGGTTTACGATTTGTACGGGGTTTATGGGGATTTAGGTGGTTTGCGGGGTTTGCGGGGTTTGCGGGGTTTGCGAGGTTTGCGGGGTTTGCGGGGTTTGCGGGGTTTACGGGGTTTGTGGGGTTTACACGGTTTACGCAGTTTACGGTTTGTACAGGGTTTACGGGGTTTACGCGGTTTACGCGGGTTTGCCGTGTTTTCGGAGTTTACAGGGTTTCAGGGTTTACGGGGTTTACGCGGTTTACACGGGTTTATGGGGTTTACGCTGTTTATGCGGTTTACGCGGGTTTTCAGAGTTTAGGCGGTTTATGCAGTTTGCGGCCTTTGCGCCGTATATGCGGTTTGCAGTGTTTGTGGTGTTTGCGGCATTTGTTGGGTTTACGGGGTTTACTAAGTTTGCGGGGTTTGTGGGGTTTACGTGGTTTATGCAGTTTACGGTTTGTACGGGGTTTGTACGGGGTTTGTACGGGGTTTACGGGGTTACAGGATTTACGAGGTTTACGCGGGTTTACGGGATTTACGGGGTTTACACGGTTTACGCAGGTTTACGGAGTTTACGGGGTTTAGGCGGTTTATGCGGTTTACGCGGGTTTACGGGGTTTACGCAGTTTACGTAGGTTTACGCAATTTACGTGGTTTACGCGGGTTTACACGGTTTACGGGGGTTTACGGGGTTTATGCGGTTTATGGGATTTACGGGGTTTATGCGTTTTACGTGGTTTACGGTTCGTACAGTTTACAAGGTGTTTGCGGTGTTTGAGGTGTTTGCGGCGTTTGCAGGGTTTACGGGGTTTGCAGGGTTTGCAGGGTTTGCGGGGTTTGCGGGGTTTATGCGGTTTACGCAGTTTACGGTTTGTACGCAGTTTACGGGGTTACAGGGTTTACGAGGTTTACGCAGTTTACTAGGTTTACGCGGTTTACGCAGGTTTACGAAGTTTACGGGGTTTACGTAGTTTACGCGGGTTTACGGGGTTTACGCGGTTTACGTATGTTTACGCGGTTTACGGTTTGTACAGGGTTTATGTGGTTTATGGGGATTTCGGGGTTTGCTTGGTTTTCGGGGTTTACAGGGTTTATGCGGTTTACGGGGTTTACATGGTTTATGTGGTTTACGGGGTTTACAGAGTTTATGAGCTTTACAGTTTACAGGGTTTACGGGGTTTACGGTTTGTATGGGATTTTCGGGGTTTACGTGGTTTACCCCGAAAACTCCGTAAACCCCAAAAACCCCGTAAACCCCGAAAACCCCGTACAAACCGTAAACATTACAAACCGCATAAACCCTGTAAACCCCGCAAACCCTGTAAACCTCGCAAACCCCGTAAACCCCGCAAATCCTGTAAACCCAGTAAATCCCGTAAACCGCGTAAACCGCGCAATACAGGGTTTACAAGGTTACAGGGTTTACGGGGTTTACGCAGTTTATGCCGGTTTATGGGGTTTACGCAGTTTACGCGGGTTTACGGGGTTTACGCAGTTTACGCGGTTTACGCGGGTTTACGGAGTTTATGCGGTTTTTTGGGTTTGCGGCGTTTGCGGGGTTTACGCGGTTTGCGGTATTTGCGCATTTGCAAGGTTTACGGGGTTTGCCGGGTTTGCGAGTTTTGCGAGGTTTGCGGGGTTTGCGCGATTTACGCGATTTACGCAGTTTACAGTTTGTACGGGGTTTACGTGGTTACAGGGTTTTCGAGGTTTACGCGGGTTTACGGGGTTTACGGTGTTTACGCGGTTTATGTGGTTTACGCAGGTTTACGGAGTTTACGGGGTTTACGCGGTTTACGCGGGTTTAAGGGGTTTACACAGTTTACGTAGGTTTACGCAATTTATGTGGTTTACGCGGGTTTACGGGGTTTACACGGTTTATGGGGTTTACACGGTTTACGGAGTTTATGTGGTTTACGTAGGTTTACGCAGATTACGCGGGTTTACGGGGTTTACACGATTTACGGGGGTTTACGGGGTTTATGCGGTTTACGGTTCGTACGGGGTTTACATGGTTTATGAGGTTTACGCAGGTTTACAGGGTTTGCGCGGTTTGCGTGGTTTGCGCGATTTGCGCGGTTTGTGCGGTTTGTGCGATTTGTGCGGTTTACGTAGTTTACGCAGTCTACGGGGTTTATGGGGTTTACGGGGTTTTCGGGGTTTTCGGGGTTTTCGTGGTTTTCGGGGTTTTCGGGGTTTTCCGGGTTTTTGGGGTTTTTATCGGGTTTTCGAGGATTACGCGGGTTTACGGGGTTTATGTGGTTTACAGGGTTTCCGGGGTTTGCGGGGTTTGCGGGGTTTGCAGGGTTTGCAGGGTTTGCAGGGTTTGCGGGTTTTGCGAGTTTTACGAGGTTTGCGGGATATATACGGTTTACGCAGTTTACGGTTTGTACAAGGTTTACGGGGTTTATGGGGTTTGCGCGGGTTTATTGGGTTTTCGGGGTTTACGCAGTTTACAGGAATTATGCGATTTACGGTGTTTACGCGGTTTATGGGGTTTAAGCGGTTTGCGCGGTTTGCGGCATTTGCGCGGTTTACAGCGTTTGCGCGGTTTGCGGGGTTTGCGGGGTTTGCGAAGTTTACATGGTTTATGGGGTTTGCACCCCAACGCGGATTACGCGGGTTTACGGGGTTTACACAGTTTACGGGGGGGTTTACGGCGGGTTTACGACGGGGTTTACGGCGGAGTTTACGGCAGGGTTTATGGGGGGGTTTACGGGCTTTAGGGGGGTTTACGGGGTTTACGCGATTTACGAGGTTTATAGAGATTATGCGGTTTACAGGATTTACGCAGTTTACACGGGTTTACGGGGTTTATACGGTTTATAGTTTGTACGAGATTTATGGGGATTTCGGGGTTTATCGGGTTTTCGGGTTTTATGCGGGTTTAGGGGGGTTTACGGGGTTTACGCGATTTATGAGGTTTACAGGGTTTACGCGGTTTACGGGGTTTACAGGCTTTATGCGGTTTACACGGGTTTACGGGATTTACACGGTTTACGGTTTGTACGGGGTTTATGGGGATTTCGGGGTTTACCGTGTTTTTGGGGTTTACGGGGTTTACGCGATTTACAGGGTTTGTAGGGTTTAGGGGGTTTGCGGGGTTTGCGGGGTTTGCGGGGTTTACAGGGTTTGTGGGGTTTACACGGTTTATGCAGTTTACGGTTTGTACAGGGTTTAAGGGGTTTACGCGGTTTACGACGGTTTGCTAGGTTTTCAGAGTTTACGGGGTTTACGCAGTTTACACGGGTTTACGGGGTTTACGCAGTTTACGCGATTTACGCGGGTTTACAGAGTTTACGCGGTTTACGCAGTTTGCGGCCTTTGCGGGGTATACGCGGTTTGCAGTGTTTGCGGTGTTTGAGGTGTTTGCGGCGTTTGCAGGGTTTACGGGGTTTACTGGGTTTGCGGGGTTTGCGCGGTTTACGTGGTTTACGCAGTTAACGGTTTGTACGGGGTTAACGGGGTTACAGGGTTTACGAGGTTTACGCGGGTTTACGGGATTTACGGGGTTTACGCGGTTTACGGGATTTACGGGGTTTACGCAGGTTTACAGAGTTTACAGGGTTTATGTGGTTTACGCGAGTTTACGAGGTTTACGCAGTTTACGTAGGTTTACGCAATTTACGCAGTTTACGTGGGTTTACGGGGTTTACACGGTTTACGGGGTTTACGGGGTTTATGCGGTTTATGGGATTTACAGAGTTTACACGGTTTACGAGGTTTACGGTTCTTACGGGGTTTACATGGTTTACGAGGTATTTGCGGCGTTTGCAGGGTTTACGGGGTTTACTGAGTTTGAGGGGTTTGCGGGGTTTACGTGGTTTACACAGTTTACGGTTTGTACGGGGTTTACGGGGTTACAGGGTTTACGAGGTTTACGAGGTTTACGCGGGTTTACAAGATTTACGGGGTTTACGCGGTTTACGGGAGTTACGGGATTTACGCAGTTTACGCAGGTTTATAGAGTTTACGGGGTTTACGTGGTTTACGCGGGTTTACGGGGTTTACGCAGTTTATGTAGGTTTACGCAATTTACGCAGTTTACGCGGGTTTACGGGGTTTACCCGGTTTACGGGGGTTTACGGGGTTTATGCGGTTTATGGGATTTGCGGGGTTTATGCGGTTTACGCGGTTCACAGTTCGTACGGTTTACGAGGTGTTTGCGGTGTTCGAGGTGTTTGCGGCGTTTGTAGGGTTTACGGGGTTTGCAGGGTTTGCGGGGTTTGCGTGGTTTATGCAGTTTACGCAGTTTACGCAGTTTACGCAGTTTACGCAGTTTATGCAGTTTACAGTTTGTACGTGGTTTACGGGGTTACAGGGTTTACGAGGTTTACGCAGGTTTACATGGTTTACGCGGTTTACAGGGTTTACGCGATTTACGCAGGTTTACGGAGTTTACAGGGTTTACGCGTTTACGCAGGTTTACGAAGTTTACGTAGTTTACATAGGTTTACGCGGTTTACGGTTTGTACAGGGTTTACGTGGTTTATGGGGATTTCGGGGTTTGCTTGGTTTTCGGGGTTTACAGGGTTTATGCGGTTTACGGGGTTTACATGGTTTACGAGGTTTACGGGGTTTACAGAGTTTATGAGGTTTACAGTTTACGGGGTTTACGGTTTGTACGGGATTTTTGGGGTTTACGTTGTTTACCCCGAAAAATCCGTATACCCCAAAAACCCCGTAAACCCCGAAAACCCCGTACAAACCGTAAATAATACAAACCGCATAAACCCCGCAAACCCCGTAAACCCCGCAAACCCTGTAAACCTCGCAAACCCCGTAAACCCCGCAAACCCTGTAAACCCCGTAAATCCCGTAAACCGCGTAAACCGCGTAAACCGCGCAAAACGGGGTTGACGGGGTTATAGGGTTTACGGGGTTTACGCAGTTTATGCGGGTTTACGGGGTTTATGCAGTTTACGCGCGTTTACGGGGTTTACGCAAATTACGCGGGTTTACGGAGTTTATGCGGTTTACGCGGTTTGCGGCGTTTGCGGGGTTTACGCGATTTGCGGCATTTGCGGCATTTGCAAGGTTTAAGGGGTTTGCCGGGTTTACGGGGTTTGCGGGGTTTGCGGGGTTTGCGGGATTTGCGCGGTTTACACGGTTTACGAAGTTTACAGTTTGTACGGGGTTTACGGGGTTACAGGGTTTACGAGGTTTATGCGGGTTTACGGGGTTTACGGGGTTTACGCGGTTTATGTGGTTTATGCAGGTTTACGGTGTTTACAGGATTTACGTGGTTTACGCGGGTTTAAGGGGTTTACGTGGTTTACGCGGGTTTACGGGGTTTACACGGTTTATGGGGTTTACACGGTTTATGGGGTTTACACGGTTTACGGGGTTTATGCGGTTTACATAGGTTTACGCAGTTTACGCGGGTTTACGAGGTTTACACGGTTTACGGGGGTTTACGGGGTTTATGCGGTTTACGGTTCGTACGGGGTTTACATGGTTTATGTGGTTTACGCGGGTTTACAGGGTTTGCGGGGTTTGCGCGGTTTGCCCGGTTTGCGTGATTTGCACGATTTGTGCGGTTTACGCAGTTTACACAGTCTACAAGGTTTATGGCGTTTACGGGGTTTTGGGGGTTTTCAGGGTTTACCGGGTTTTCGGGGTTTACGCGGGTTTACGGGGTTTATGTTGTTTACAGGGTTTCCGGGGTTTGCGGGGTTTGCGGGGTTTGCGGTGTTTGCGGGGTTTGCGGGTTTTGCGGGTTTTACGGGGTTTGCGGGGTTTAAACGGTTTACGCATTTTACGGTTTGTACAAGGTTTACGGGGTTTATGGGGTTTATGAGGTTTACGCGGGTTTATCGGGTTTTCGGAGTTTACGCAGTTTATAGGGTTTATGCGATTTACGGTGTTTATGCGGTTTATGGGGTTTGAGCGGTTTGCGTGGTTTGTGGCGTTTGCGCAGTTTACAGCGTTTGCGCGGTTTGCGGGGTTTGCGGGGGTTTGCAGGATTTTCATGGTTTACGTGGTTTGCGGGGTTTACGCGGATTGCGCGGGTTTACGAGGTTTACACGGTTTACGGGGGTTTACGGCGAGGTTTACGGCGGGGTTTACGGCGAGGTTTACGGCGGGGTTTACGGCGGAGTTTACGGCAGGGTTAATGGGGGGGGTTTACGGGCTTTAGGGGGGTTTACGGGGTTTACGCGATTTACGAGGTTTACAGAGATTACGCGGTTTATAGGATTTATGCAGTTTACACGTGTTTACGGGGTTTATACGATTTACGGTTTGTACGAGGTTTATGGGGATTTCGGGGTTTATCGTGTTTTCGGGTTTTATGCGGGTTTAGGGCGGGTTTACGGGGTTTACGTGATTTATGAGGTTTACAGGGTTTACGCGGTTTACGGGGTTTACAGGCTTTATGCAGTTTACACGGGTTTACGGGGTTTACACGGTTTACGGTTTGTACGGGGTTTATGGGGATTTCAGGGTTTATCAGGTTTTTGGGGTTTACACGGATTTACGGGGTTTACGCGATTTACAAGGTTTGCAGAGTTTAGGGGGTTTGCAAGGTTTGCAGGGTTTGCGAGGTTTGCGGGGTTTACACGGTTTATGCAGTTTACGGTTTGTACAGGGTTTACGGGGTTTACGCGGTTTATGCTGGTTTGCCGGGTTTTCGGAGTTTACGGGGTTTCAGGGTTTACGGGGTTTACGCTACACGGGTTTACGGGGTTTACGCAGTTTACGCGGTTTACGCGGGTTTACAGAGTTTACGCGGTTTACGCAGTTTGCGGCCTTTGCGGGGTATACGCGGTTTGCAGGTTGTTTGCGGTGTGTTGCGGTTGTTTTGGCGGGCGTTTTGCAGGGTTTTACTTGGTTTGCGGGGTTTGCGGGGTTTTACAGTGGTTTACGCAGTTTATGGTTTGTCGGGGTTTACGGGGTTACAGGGTTTACGAGGTTTACGGCGGGTTTAACTGGATTTAATGGGGTTTACGGCGGTTTAACGGGATTTAACCTACGGGGGTTTACGCGGTTTTACGCAGGTTTACAGAGTTTATCGGGGTTTACGCGGTTTAACGCGAGTTTACGAGGTTTACGCAGTTTTACGTAGGTTTACGCAATTACGCGGTTTACAACCGGGTTTTACGGGGGTTTACAACGGTTACGGGGGTTTATGGGGTTTATGCGATTTTATGGATTTACGCGGAGTTTACACGGTTTAACGAGGATTGCATGGTTTGCGGGATTTACGCGGCTTATGAAGTTTACGGTTTTTGTATAGCGGTTTACTTTGGGTTACAAGGTTTAACGAGGTTTTACGGCGGGTTTAACGGGGTTTTAACGCGGTTTTAACGGGATTTATCGGTTTACGCAGGTTTAAACGGAGTTTATGGGGTTTACGTTGGTTTAGGGTTTACGGGGTTTTACGGCGGTTTAATCGTAAGGTTTACGCTGTTTAACAGTTTGTAACCAAGAGTTTTATGTAGTTTAACGGGGATTTCGAGGTTTTGTTTGCGTTTTTGGGGTTTACAGGGTTTTGCGGTTTAGGTTTTACATGGTTTTACGAGGTTTAATGGGGTTTTACAGAGTTTATGAGGTTTACAGTTTTACGGGGGTTTACGGGATTTTACGGTTTTGTACGGGATTTTTCCCGGGTTAACGTGGTTTACCCCGAAACTCCGTAAACCCCATAAAAACCCGTAAACGTCCCGAAACCCCGTAACAAACCGTAAACATAAAACCGCATAAACCCGCAAACCCCATAAACCCCCCCAACCCTGTAAACCTTCTGCAAACCCGCAGTAACCTGCAAACCTGTAAACCCTGTAAATCCCGTAAACCGCATAAACCGTGCAATACGGGGTTTACAGGGTTATCAGGGGTTTTTCCGGGGTTTACCGCAGTTTACGCGGGTTTACGGGAATTTACGCATTTTTTTGTTTACGCGGTTTACGCGGTTTACAGAGTTTTACAGCGGTTTAAACGGCGATTTTGCAGCGTTTGGTGGGTTTTACGCAGTTTGCGCGTTTGAGGCGTTTGCCAAGGTTTTACAGGGGTTTTGCTTAGGGTTTGCCGGGTTTGCGGGTTTTACAGGGTTTGCGGGTTTGCAGGGTTTGCGAAGGTTTGCGCGGTTTACGCGGTTTTAACGCAGTTTACAGAGTTTTGTACGGGGTTAATGGGGTTACAGGGGTTTTAATGCAGTTTAGCAGGGGTTTATCGGAGTTTATCGGGGGTTTTTTACGTGGACGCGGTTTCTTAGGTTTACACAGTTTATGCAGTTTTACGCGGGTTTACGGGTTTACACGGTTTAACGAGGTTTTACCACGGTTTACGGGGGTTTACCCCAGTTTAATGTAGGTTTACGTAAGGTTTACCGCAGTTTTAGCGGTTTAAAACGAGGGTTTATAAGGGTTTTAACGGGTTTAACCGGTTTACGGGGGGGTTTACGGGGTTTATTGCAGTTTATGGGGTTTACGGGGTTTACACTGTTTTACGCTTTTTTACGTTCGTACGAGGTTTACCATGGTTTAATGAAGGTTTATGCGGGTTACGGTTTTGCCGCGGTTTGCGCGGTTTGGGGCGCGGTTTTGCGCGGTTTTGAGCAGTATGGTGCGGTTTTGCACGGTTGCCCGATTTGTGCGATTTTGCGCGGTTTTGCAAACAGTTTACGGGGTTTACGTGGTTTACGGGTTTACGAGGTTTTCGGGGTTTTCGGGGTTTATTGGGTTTTTCAATGGTTTAACGCGGGTTTTCGGGGTTTATGCGGTTTACGGGGTTTCCGGGGTTTGTGGGGTTTGCGGTGTTTGCCATGGGTTTGGTTTTTTTTTGCGGGGTTGGCGAGGTTTGCGGGGGTTGCGGGGTTTGCGGGGTTTGCCCGGGTTTACAGGGTTTGCGGGTTTTACGGGGTTTGGCGGGTTTTAAACGGGGTTTTTGGATTTATAACGCTTTAAAACACAGTTTATGGTTTTGTAACAGGTTTACGGGGGTTTACGGGGTTTACGCTGGTTTATCGGTTTTTCGGGGTTTTACATAGTTTATAACAGGGTTTAACGCGATTTACGGTGTTACGCGTTTTATGGGGTTTGGGCGGTTTGGCGCGGTTTGCGGAGTTTTTGCAAAAC
>KZ453332.1:15168-32867 GCA_002786265.1 Apostasia shenzhenica | reverse complement strand
CCTGGCTTGGACCAGGCTGACCAAGCTGCTGGGCCTGATCTAGAGCCTGGTGTGGCCCAAACCTGTTGGGTGGGATCTGGCTGGTCAATTGCTGGCGGCTGGACCTCTGAGGTGGGGGCTGAACTGGCTGGCTCAAAAACGCTGTTGGGCTCGGTTGAAACTGGATGGCCCAAAGTTGTGCTTGCTTGGCGGTCTGGCTTGACGCGGCCTAGGGTTGACGTCAAAAGCGCGTGGCTCCTGATCGACTTGAGGACAGAAGCATGGAGTGCGAGAGATAGGGCACATAACTTAACCTGAAGGGCCCTAATATGTTCAGGCGGGCCGTTTGGCCTGAGATCTGGCTTGGCCAGAACTGATTTACAAAAAAAGTTGGCGGCTGGTGATTGTCACTTGTAGCCCAGATGAAGCTCTAAAAATATCCAAATAATCTCTTTATCTCGAGGTTTTCTCCAAAAATGCCTTGCTTCGTAGACATGTCAATTTAGGAATTGCTTTTCAAAAGAATCTTGCAACATTTTGAGAATGTGCATTGGGCTTTTGGGCTAATGGGGTTCCGACGACTCTCTTATCAACACTTTAGATGCGTCTTTGATTTTTTCATAAGCCGTTTTACTTTTCCTTCTACCTTCCACAGAAGCCAAGGAGGATGATGGTGGTGTACAATCCTCAGTGGGAGGGCGGGGATATCCTCCAAGCCAGAAGAGACCGCCTCCTGATTCAGAATGCAAGTAGCATCATCCATTCTTCCTCAATAACTTTCATTCATCTCACCAAAAAGAGGACATTAGTGTCTTCTCAATAGCTTCATAAACCCATATGAGCAGTCTTGTGAGGGTGTTCTTGAAATAGCAAAGTATCAATAGAATGCCCCAGCTATAGCAAAATAAACAGTAAAAAGCTGATTTTAGAGAAAAACAGGTTGCCGAAAACTAAGTTTCTCATCCACTGAATTATAAAGTTTCTTCAGGGTAGGTATTTCGGGCCATCAAATTCAACCAAGAGTCTAGCAACTTGACGGTCTAGCAAGGTTGCAGTGCTTTATCTAAGCGAAGGAGGTTTTACCAAACTCAGAAGCCAGAGATTTAAGCCCACCCCAAAATTCATAGGGAGCCCAGGGAAGGCCACCCAAATGTGAATTATAGGGAGATTCCTGACCGGGCCTAAATCCAATGTCCCATCTCAAATACGCAGAGAGATATTCTTATTCCAGTAATAAGTTCCATACATGCGAACAGATTTAAATCTTCCTCCAACGAAAAAACGGAGAAGAACATGTCTAACAGCGTCCAACAAAAAAAACTTGGAATTCACCTTTCAATTTTAAAGATGGGGAAAACAACTAGTCTCATTCATAGAAGGTCTAAGGAAGACGCAGTTTACACCGCGAGTTAAATTCAATGGTTTGGCCATAGTTGCGCACTTCAATATTTCCGTAAAATTAAATAGGCAGCCATTCGAAAGTTGAGAAGACTTTTGTAATTAATTTCACAATTAGGTTGATTGAAGGAAGTAGACCTTTGGAAGTGAGAATTTGAGCTGATATGGGATGAAACCTTCAAGATAGAAGCATATGAACGCATGTGGGTCCTTTTACTTGCGTGATTTGAGACAATGCCGCCCTCTTGGTAGAAAGGGCCCGGCCCTATCTAATCTTGTCAAGAATGGTTTTCGTTTTGCCGTTGAGAAAGCCAAACCAACCAACACAAATCTTCACCCCGTACTTTTGTTTTTTGTACCCTTCGGAACAGGGCAGGTGCTTCCCGTTATCCTTATGAATGGCTAACGGACGGGCTTGCCCCGAAGTGCAATGGGACCGGGGCGTCCTGAGTAGGACTAGGATTGTGCGTGCCCGCGGTCCCCCCATAGAAAGGGGTGTTCCTTATTTGGCCGACGATTCCCGTAGCGTAGGCCCCCCCATATAGTAATATGACGCGAGGCCGTGTAAGATTTTTTTACGTTCCTCACCGCCTGTGGTACGCCAGAAAATCCAAGGTTCCAACACGAGCCCCGTTCTGGCTAAGTGGTGGCAGGACCGCTAGGGGATTGGCTTCCGGGTGTAGGGTGAGGGTCAAAATCCGCAGGGGTCATGCAAATACGATAGGCCCCTTTCCCTTCCCTCTTTCTGACCGCCGAGTTTTTTAGCAGGACGCTTTCCCCGTTTCCTACGGTCCCCTAGGAGCGGAAGGGGCTGGAAGGCTCAGGGGTAGTCACCGGGCCCCTCTTGGACGGTCCTGTCCAGGCTGTGTTGCGTCTGGTGACGAACTCCCGCGAAGCGAATGAAGGATCGAGCTATTCAGAGAATTGATAATAAAGCAGGGACTTAATGATGTAGTGGCGTCGGCCACCATATCTATGCAAGTTCCCTGGCGTTATTTTTGCTTATCGTTGCACAATATACCCTGGACCCAGTATTTCTTTACCGGGGCCTATCTCTAATCACTAAGATGCAGAAGGGCCCCTGCATCTAAATGATAGTGGAGATGAGGTCCTTGTATGTTTGATGATTGCCTTTGGATTTCGAGGCTTTGGTGTTGAGCGCGTCTTGGTCATGTAGTGTGTGAGTTTGTATTGTATTTGTATAAATGAAACACATATATATTAAAAAAGGTAACCGGGGTGTGTGGGGGTATCGGTGGGGGTGACGGGTTGTTTATGGATGGATTCCGTCCCCTTTACTCCCCTGTCTGGGTGGCCCCCCAACTCCCTCCATACTCAATATCCCAATATCAGACAAAACATTCGGTGACCTGCCATGCCTTTTTATTGCGTGCGGGCCGGTTCAAATATAGATTGGGAGGGGGCCGAGATTTTCTACTCGCTGGAGCGTATTAGGCGTTCTTGGCTTGGTTTTACTTTGTCAGAAAGAAAGGGATAGTAGCTAGATTGGTGAGAATGGGAGATGGAAGGGGAATGGGCTTGGGCTAGAGAATTAGAATTAGGAGCAAGAGCTTGGAAATAGGCACTTTGGGCCTCTCCATGGCCCAAACCAAGAGGAATGTGAGGAGTGGTTTTGAGGAAACTTTGAAGGATGGTGGACATTAGTGGGCTTTTAAGAGAGGGAGGGGCTTGAGGTGTTTGGGGCTTGGCATTGGCCATTTGGGTAGGGTGGGCTTTTTGGGGAAGGAGGGGTTTGGGGTGCTTGGGCTTGGCATTGGACATTTAGGGAGTGTGGAGTTTTAGGTGGGTTTGGCAATGTTGGGCCATGAGGGGAAATTAAAGGGATGGGGTTTAGGTGGGTTGTGGTGGTTTTCCTTAGGCTTGAATTTTTGAAGTAACAATTGTGAATTGAGTGGCCGAGTTTGAAGCAGTGACCAGAGTAGGAAGGCTTTTTTTTTTTTAAAAAAAATGGGGGAGATAGTATTCATCGGGCCCCTGACCCAAACAGAAAAGGAAAGATTGGCTCATGGTCATTACAAGCTTGAATCATCAAACATTAAGGAAAAGGCCCAAGGCCCATTACATAAGTGCTATGAATTAAGTTAAATGCTAAAGGGCCTAAAGCCCAAATCCTTAACGAAGTCCATGCAGAAATTAAGAAAACGCCCACGGCCCGCAAAGAAAACAGTCCAGCGGGCCGCAGTTGAAGCCCATCCGAGACAGGGCCGAGCAATAGTGAAAATAAAAAGGCCCAAAATGGCCCACCAGTGAAAATTATCAGCCCACCTGAATGGGCCCAAACAGATTGAAACAAGGCCATTAACAAAACTCAAAAGCCTTCTTCACCACATCTCCATTGGCTAGAACCTCCCCACGGAGAATAATATATCCATCAGCGACCATAGTCATGAAGTTGGTTTCATAATTAGGTGAGAAACAGTTTTCAATAGTATGATTAAAACAATGAAGGTGAGTAAAGGCCCAGATCTTATCCAAACGAGGAAAATAGCCAAAGAAAATTATACTGTTAGAGGAATTAATGACCTCGAGGGCATCCAAACCAGCCACGGGTTAAGTTCGCTAATTTAAATTGCTCACCTTTTTTTTTCAGCTTATTGGACGGATTATCGGGCAAGGATAAAAGTCAAAAAATCATCCGATTTTTTAAGAGACACCCTTGTATTTACCTATGCCTTTGGACCATCCCTCCCAGCCTATCTCTTCATCATCAAGACCGGAGAAGGTCAAACTTTGAAAAGGATTGAGGAAAGACTGGCCCTGTTGGGTCAAAACCGGCCCCAAAAGGCCTTGAGCTGGCTGGGCTATTGCTGGCAGAGTCAAGGCCTGCTGGGCTGAAGTCTGGCTTAAAGCCTGCTGGGCTGAATCTTGGCCCAACTTAAGTTGGGCTGGAACTGAAACCTGGGCCTTAGCTGGCTGAACCTGAAAGGCTGAGCTCTGCAGATTGGCTGATTCCTGGCCCAAATCGTCTAAAGGCTGATGGGCCTTATCTGAAATCTGAATAGCAACATTCTGGGTCAAAACCTGGTGGGCTTGATCTGACTGGGCCTTTACTGGCCGGGCCGAATTAGGCTGAGCTGAAGACTTACTAAATACCTGTTGGGCTGAAACCCGGCCCATTTCACCTGGATCAACATGATGGACCAAAATCTGAAGGCCTGAAATCTGTCCCAAAATCTGTTGGCTGAATCCTGGCCCAACCCACCTTAGAATTGAGGGGCCTTAACTAAAGGCTGGATATCACTATGCTGGGCTGAAATATTGTGGGCTGAAGCAATTGAGGGTACCATAGGGCTGGAGCCAAATTCGCTGATCTGAGGTGGGCCGGTAAGGAATTCCAAATTATCAAAATGAAGATTTTCCGCTGACCCATGCCACAGAAGTTCTGGGGATTCTGTTAACTTGAATTGCTTTTCAAATGATCCACCTGAGCCAGTAAGGGAAGGCAAAGAAAGACTATCTTTCCCCTTTTCAATCTCCTGAGAAGTTAAAATAGATTTGGAAGAAGCCTGAGATATACCAATAATACCCTTATCAACTTTAGAAATACATTTAGCTTTATCCAGGAGTCTCTTACTTTTCCTTCTTCCTTCAACCAGCTGCCAAGCAGGAGAAGGAGGATCATCATCACAAACGGGGGACGGAGGATCTTCATCACAAGGAGAACCCCCAACTTCAGAGGGGTCAATCTCCTTGTTAACCATACAAGGGTGTTGACCAGGAGAAGTTTGGGGAGTCACAATGGGGGGAGGCACCCCCAAGACCCCAACTGAAAGAAGAGAGGTACCCATATGGGAAGGTTGATCGAGAACTATATCAGATTGAGGGAGAGTATCGTTGGACTTTTTCACCCATTGAGGGGTGACCTGTCTTTGGCCTTCCTCAGAGGAATTGGTTTTTAGAATAACCTTTGGGCTTGAGCTCGAGATGTTTGAAATAACAAAGCTGTAGATAGTGACCAAATTTATAACAATGAGTACAGTAAAAAGGCCTTTTCTTAATAACCACAGATTGTTTGAAGCCAGATTTCTCACCAAGGGAGATAAAAATCTCATCAGGGTAGGATTTTCTCGCATCAAACTCAATGAGGACCCTGGCGACAGAAGGTCGAGTCAAATCAGATGTGGCCTTATCCAGTTGAATGGGCTTGCCAAAAACTAAAGCAAAGGATTTTAAGCCACCCCAAAATTCAACAGGTAATCCTAGAAAAGCTAGCCAGATAAGAGAAAAGGGGGACTCATGTCCTGGTCTAAAGCCACTTTCCCATTTCCACATTCTAAGAGGTTTGGTGTTCACATAATAAGTACCATGCCGACAAATTTGATTCAGATCATGAGATAGAGCGCATCTGACCATAATGTGTCTAGCATCCATAGCGCTAACATGATAACCCCCTAGAAGATTTAAGGATCTAAAAAAAAGCCTCACATCATCCATGCTTGATCTACCTTTTGGGAAAAATCCAACAATAGCAGATTCAAAAGGTTTTGACATAATTTGAATTTCCTTCTCGAAAAATATAAAAGTTGGCATTCCATTCAACAATTCAAAAGATTTGGCGATTTCAAACTCAGGAAGCAATCCAGGAAAAGTACCTTGCTGTGAAGAAGAAAGGGGCTGGCTGGAAAAATTCGGCCCTCTTAACAAAGCAGCATAAGAAGGCCCAGCAGTTGAATGATGATTTTGGGCTACAGAAAGCCCACCAGGAGGCACATCAGGCCTAGGATCCAGCCCACCAAGTGGGCCACTGCCACCAGCCTGCCCAGAGCCCATGCGGGAGGCTGGAAGACCAAAGGCCTGGCTAGGACCCACCGCAGGAAAAACAGGCCGCGTGGCGCCCCCTCCTCCACTCCCGCCCAGCGAGGCACAGTGGTTGTCGGCCACTACGGGAGACACAAGGCGTTGCCCCGTGGAAAAATTGGATTTGGTCGGCGACCGCGGACGTCCGCGTGGGTGAGGTTTTTCGGCAGCGAGAGCGCAGGGAACTCTGGCGATGTCACCGAGAGAGAACCTACCCCTGAGTGTCCACTTTCACAGCCTTCCACAAAAAATAGCAAATTGAACAGATTCTTGATGATAAGATAATCTCGACTAAAAATCGCTGATATCAGAGATATTTGATCAGGTGGAAAGGTTTGCCATCATCAGAGAATTCTTGGATCACTAGAGATGAGCTGCAGCAGCTTGATCCGGACTTACTTGAGAGGTACTGCAGTGGAGTTGACCCTTACTCGATGGAGTCGAGTTCTTCGCACCCAGGGAGAGTTGGTGGGGACACAACGACATTAGACCGTCGATTTATTTTAGGCAGAGTATACACTCGACGGCCGAGATCTCAGCACATGGCATCGATCTGGATGGAGGATTGATCTGCAGATTTGGCAGTAGGCACGAGTGGTGGCTGCTCAGTAGATTGAAAATCCCCAATTAAATCAATTTATTGAATTGAATGAGACTATTCCAAATTTTGGGAGGATCTCAATTATTTCCTTCTATTTTTAGTTTTTCGCATTTGGCATGTTGTAATCAGTTGTTATTTTCACATTTATTTCTGCAATTTGAAGTTCTATTGTAATCGCCTATATAAGAGCAAGAACTTGTACTATTTTTCTTAATCCTGGAATAAAATTATTGAGTGTTTGAAATACTGTGTGTTATATCCCGGTGAAGAGAAGGGTTGGGACCTTGGGTGAAAATCCCCAAATACCTTAAAGAAATTTGAGGTATTTCTCAACTCTTCTCTCTCGCAATTCTCAGTTTCAAGTCGATCGAAATCCAGGCCCCTACATGTAATTTCCCCAGCCCTAATTCTTTAAACCGAGCCCCGACTCAGCCTCTATCGCCGACTCCGCACACACGCCGCCCGATCCCTCACGGAAACAGCTCCGCCCGCCCTCGCCGCCGCCCGGCAAGGTCGCCGGCCACCGCCGGTCGTCGCCGCCAGCCCTTCCCGTGCGGCAGCCCTCATCCTGTTCGGCCCCGCAACGCCACCACCTCGAGCGCCCGCCTCTGACGCCACCTTTGCGTCTCCCGCCTCCATCTCCGCGCCTCCCGCCGACCATCAGCGAACGTCGGCTACTTCCTTGTCAGCTTCGGTCAGATCTGCTCCTCCCGCTTCACCCCGCTCGCTCAGTCGCGCCTCGCCTCGCTCGGCTGCGCCACGCCGTGCCACCGAACAGTGAGCCCACTGACCTTCAGGGAAACCCCTCTGCATTCTCAGCTTGCTGCTCTGTTCACCCGCACCCCCGCATTGACTTCTGCTTGTCTGCCTCGACATCATCCGCTTTGAATCGACTCGTCTTTATGGTATTGGGATCTTAACTTGAGGTAAATCTAATACCAACTGAATATTTTGAATATCTTTGAGATCATGTAGTGGTGCCTGTTCTCAGGATTGTTTGATTTACTCACCTGTGTGATCCGAACATTATTGTGCGATTAAATTGTTGTTGGGTGATATTATTTGCGAGCACACCTATACTACTGCATATCCCTAGCTCTGACGTGTTGAGATAAGGTTGCCTAAAATTAGTTGGTAAATTTATTAAATATCATTTGAGCATGTTTCTAAATATTTGAAACCGATTTACTTCTCGATCTTATGATTTCTTGATTATGGCATAACTATCATCAGTAATATTCCTAGAATAACTTTTATGTCATCTGTTAAATTGCTTACTGATCTCTAATTAGGATTACATCACGCATATTGTCCCGCATCATCTGGTATCAGAGCATGGTTGGAATAGGGTGCATCTAGGCATATTTTATTCAATCTGCATATGCCCACTAGGTCTAGTTTAGAATACACTAGGTCTAGTTCCGCCATCCTCATGGATCCCAAACTACAGACTATATTGACCACTCTCATGGCTAGAATAGACTGCCTGGATGATATAAAAATTAAACTGAATGAGATGAGTGATCGAGTCGCCCGTATTGAGGTTGAGCGACGCACCCACACCTCAGAAATTGAGGTCGATCAACCTAGGAGAGAACCTACTGTTATGAGGACTATTCACTAGCCTACTGGTCCGGCTTATGAGCCCCGTGATCCTGATGAAAACTACTTGCGTAGTATTAAAGTGGATGCCCCTAACTTCGATGGGACATTAGATCCCAAGGCATACCTAGAGTGGGAGGATGGTATGAACCACTATTTTCAGTGGTACACTATGAGTGAACAAAGAAAATTCATGTTTGCTAAAATAAAGCTCATCTTGCAAGCTAGACTTTTTATTAGCAACATTGAGAGTCTGCGCCAGCACCGTGGCCTAGAGCCAATTGAGTACTGGAAGGAGTTCAAGGCGATCATGAGAGAAAAGTACGTTTCCATTACTTATCATGATCGACTCCTTGATCAGTGGCAGCGCTTGACTCAAGGAACTCGCTCTGTGATTGAGTACATCGCTAAATTCGATGAATTTCTTATGCGATGTCGTGAGGCTGAGAGTCCCTCGACTACCTTATCCAGGTTTAGAGCTGGATTAAGAGAGGACATACAACGTGAGCTATATTTACGTCGTGTTGCTACACTCGAGGAGGCTTACCAAATGACCCAGGACTACGAGCAATTTCAGAAGCCTCTTGTCCCCCGACGTACTGATACTCGGGAAGTATATATCTCTGTTAGACCAACACCTATAGGTGTTAAGTAGTTTGCAACTTCTGCTCCTGTCAGTCGCCCACCTTTTTCTAAAGAAGAAAAGGGCAAGGCTGTAATCGGCGAGTCCTCACGTGGCAATATCGGACATCCACTACGTTATTTTCGGTGCCAAGGCTTTGGCCACATTGCTACTGAGTGTGTCTCCAAAGCCTTAATGATAGAGCAGGTCCTTGAGGATGCTCCTCTATTTGCTGAAAGCATAGAGCCGACTTATGTTGCTGATCCCGCATATGCGGAGGAATTTGAGGAGTACAAGGAAGAGGTGTACGATCATACTACTGATTCTAATCCTCTGGGAGTAGACAGGTGTGCTCTGGCACAACCTAAGGAGAGTGAGGACTGGCGTAGAACGTCGATTTTTCATACATACATTAAAATAAATGAAAAGATCTGCAAAGTCCTTGTCGATAGTGGAAGTTGTATTAATGCAATTTCCACTAAGACTGTCTCATATGTGGGGTTGACCACGGTTGATCACCACATCCTTATCGAGTAGCGTGGATCGACGCCTCCTCCATCGAGGTTAAGCATCAGTGTCGAGTTCCTATCAACTTCAACTCTTATCAGGAAAACATTTGGTGCGATGTACTACCGATGGAGGTAGGAAGCGTTATTCTAGGTCGACCTTGGCTATATGACCTGGATGTTACATTATTCGGTCGCTCAAACTCTTGTGCTTTTAAGTACAAGAGTGATCGCATCGTGATCGGTCCATCGCCACCGCTATTGACCTCAAAGCGAGCGACAGTCGCGCCAAAAGAAGCCCGATAAGAAGAAGGAACTCCACCTGATTAGCGCTAGCGAGGTCGAGAGAGAGATCACATCAGGAGAGTTTGTTTGGGCTATTGCCATTCATGAACTCCAAGAGGCCCCCACCTGAGGTGATCCCACTATTAAGTGAATTCACTGAGATCTTTCCTGACGATCTCCCGGATAGTCTCCCTCCTATGCGTGACATTCAGCACGCTATAGACCTTATTCCGGGATCCACCCTTCCGAACTTGCCTCATTACCACCTTAATCCTACTGAACACGTAGAATTAAAAAGGCAAGTTGAGGATCTGTTACGGAAAGGATTCGTTAGAGAGAGCCTTAGCCCATGTGCCGTTCTTGCCCTTCTTACTCCCAAGAAAGATGGCTTATGGCGGATGAGCATGGATAGCCGCGCCATCAATAAGATTACTGTGAAATACCGCTTTCCCATTTCCCGCCTAGATGACATGTTAGATATGATGGCTGGAGCTACTATCTTTTCGAAGATCGATTTAAAGAGTGGTTACCATCAGGTCCGAGTCAGGCCTGGGGACGAGTGGAAGACAGCCTTTAAAACAAAAGATGGGCTATATGAGTGGATGGTCATGCCCTTTGGGCTGTCCAATGCCCCAAGTAAGTTCATGCGATTGATGACGCAAGTATTACGACCTTTCATTGGCATTTTTGCTGTCGTATACTTTGATGACATATTGATATATAGCCAGACTAGAGAGGACCACTTAGACCATCTTCGCCAAATCTTTCAAGTCTTAAGAGCGGAATGTTTGTTTGCTAATCCTAAGAAGTGTGCCTTTCTCACTGACCTTGTAGTCTTCCTGGGATTTGTCATCTCCCCAGACGGTGTCTCAGCTGACCCTGAGAAGATTCACGCCATATCTGAATGGCCAGAACCTCAGAACATCCATGACGTTCGTAGCTTTCATGGCCTAGCTACCTTCTATCAAAGATTCATACGAGGGTTTAGCACCATCACTGCTTCTATTACGAACTGTATCCGGAAAGGAGCTTTTGAGTGGACGAAGGCAGCAGCAAGAGCCTTCATTGAAATTAAGGCTCGCATGTCTGCAGCTCCTGTTTTATGACTCCCAGACTTTTTCAAAGTCTTAGAGGTATCCTGTGACGCCTCAGGAGTTTGTATAGGTGGAGTCCTAAATCAAGAAGGTCATCCCGTGGCTTTCTTCAGTGAGAAATTAAATTACATTAGGCAACGATACTCCACCTATGATAAAGAATTTTATGCCGTGGTTCAGGATCTCAGACATTGGAGGCATTATCTCCTACCTCAGGAGTTTACCCTCTTTTCCGACCACGAAGCTTTGAGATACCTAAATTCATAGAAGAAGCTCAACCCAAGACATGCTAAGTGGGTTGAATTTCTTCAAGAGTACACTTTTGTACTCAGGCATAGAGGGTAAACTATGCCTTGGGTTGAGAATAAAGTAGCAAACGCTTTGAGTCGCCGAGTCTCTTTATTGACTACGATGAGCATCGAGGTTGTCGGTTTTGACAGGCTAAAGGAGGTTTATGCTGATTGCCCCGATTTTGGAGTTATTTACACAACAGTGAGCTCGGGGCCGACTAGTGAGTTCCCAGACTACCTCGTCCACGATGGCTACCTCTTTCGTGATCATTGCTTATGTTTGCCCCAGACTTCTGTGAGAGATTTTATGGTCTGGAAACTTCATGCTGGTGGTCTCGCCGGTCACTTCGGGCGAAATAAGACCATCGAAGCAGTTGAGAGTCAATTCTATTGGCCAAGTCTCAAGAAAGATGTAGCTCGGATCGTTGCCCAGTGTCGGACTTGTACTGTTGCAAAACAGCAAAAGCAGAACACCGGGTTATATACACCCTTGTCTATTCCTGATAGACCTTGGCAGGACTTGAGTATTGACTTCGTTCTAGGTCTACCTCAAACGGTTGCACGGCACGACTCAATCTGTATTGTCGTAGACAGGTTCTCTAAAATGGCGCATTTTCTTCCCTGTTCGAAGACCTCTGATGCTTCTAGGATAGCTTGCCTCTTCTTTGATGGGGTTTTGCTTGCATGGGCTACCTAAAAGTATGATTTCGGATAGGGACGTAAAATTTACAAGCTATTTTTGGAAAACTTTGTGGCATCTCCTAGGAATTAAGTTAAAATTTTTAACCGCTTATCATCCACAGACTGATGGCCAGACCGAGGTGGTCAATAGGAGTCTAGGAAACCTTCTTAAGTGTCTGGTAGGAGAAAATGATAAGAATTGGGATCTGATCATACCTAGGGCTGAGTTTGCATAAAATAATTCTATCAATAGGTCCATAGGTATGAGTCCATTTGAGGTCGTGCATGGTTATAAACCTAGGACCCCCATTGACCTTATTCCTTTACCACTGCACCATAGAGTTTCTGAGTCTGCACAATCATTTGTCGAGCATATTAGGCATTTACATCAAGAGATCAGTAAGAAAATAAATCTCAGCAATGAGGCTTATAAAAAATTAGCAGATGCTTATAAAAGATTACAGAAATTTCTGAAGGTGACTATGTGATGATTCGGGTTAGACCTGAGCGATTCCCTTCAGGAGTCGTTAAGAAGCTACAAGCTCGTGGGGCAAGTCCGTTTAAAATATTAAAGAAGCTTGGGTCAAATGCATATGTGGTTGATTTACTATCAGATTTTGGGATTAGTACTACATTTAATATTTCAGATCTAGTGGCTTACAAAGAACCAACAACAATACCCATTGATCCATTTGAGCCTTCTTACCCCATTGAGAGAGAACCTACCTCTGAGTGTCCATTTTCACAGCCTTCCACAAAAAGAGTAAATTGAACAAATTCTTGATGATAAGATAATCTCGACTAGAAATCGCGGATATCAAAGATATTTGGTCAGGTGGAAAGGTTTGCCATCATCAGAGGATTCTTGGATCACTAGAGATGAGCTGCAGCAGCTTGATCCGGACTTACTTGAGAGGTACTGCAGTGGAGTTGACCCTTACTCGATGGAGTCGAGTTCTTCGCACCCAGGGAGAGTTGGTGGGGACACAACGACATTAGATCGTCGATTTATTTCAAGCAGAGTATACACTCGACGACCGAAATCTCAGCACATGGCATCGATCTGGATGGAGGATTGATCTGCAGATTTGGCAGTAGGGATGAGTGGTGGCTGCTCAGTGGATTGGAAATCCCCATTTAAATCAATTTATTGAATTGAATGGGAATATTCCAAATTTTGGGAGGATCTCAATTATTTCCTTCTATTTTTAGTTTTTCGTATTTGGCATGTTGTAATCAGTTTTTATTTTCGCATTTATTTCTGCAATTTGAAATTCTATTATAATCGCCTATATAAGGGCAAGAACTTGTACTATTTTTCTTAATCCTGGAATAAAATTAAATTGAGTTTGAATTATTGCGTGTTATATCCCGGTGAAGGGAAATGTTGGGGCCTTGGGTGAAAATCCCTAAATATCTTAAAGTAGTTTAAGGTATTTCCCCAACTTTTCTCAGATTCCAAAATAATTTAAGCTCAACGAAATCCAGGCCTCTTATTGTAATTTCTACCAAACTTTCCCTTTCTTTCCCCTCGATCGGATCGGCCCGAGCCCACGCGCCGCGCCTCGCCTCGTCGATCCCCGCCTGGCCTCGCCTCGCCGAGCCCTGCCCGGCCTCGTCGTACCTCGCCGAGCCCTACCCGGCCACACCGAGCCATGCCCAGCCTTGCCGCGCCTCTCCCAGCCCTGCCCGGCCTCGCCGCGCCTCGCCCAGCCACGCCCGGCCTCGCCCAGCCCCTCCCAGCCTCGCCGCTCCTCACTGAGCCCCGCCCGGCCATGCCTCACAGAGCCCCGCCTCACTTCGCCTCGCCTCGCTCGGCCACGTCTCGCTCGGCTGCGCCACACCACTGGCCGGTGAGCTCACCGACCCTCGTGGAACGCCTCCGCATTTTCAGCGCACTGCTCTGTCACCCGCATTCCCTCGCTTCGCCTTCTGCTCGTCTGCCTCGACATCATCCGCTTCGGGTCGCCTTGACTCGTCTCTATGATGTTGGAATCTCGACTTGAGGTAAGCCTGAACATCAACTGAATATTTCGAATATCTTGTGAAATCTTGTAGTGGTGTCTGCTATTGGGACTACTTGATTTGCTCACCCGTGTGACCTGAACATTATCGTGTGATTAAATTACTGTTGGGTAATATTATATTGCGAGGATACCCATAATACTGCGTA
The DNA here is from genome assembly GCA_002786265.1 of Apostasia shenzhenica. Lineage (NCBI taxonomy): Eukaryota > Viridiplantae > Streptophyta > Magnoliopsida > Asparagales > Orchidaceae > Apostasia > Apostasia shenzhenica. The sequence continues at coordinate 18,818 of KZ453332.1, read as the reverse complement.
CCCTGGTTCTGACGAGTTGAGATATGGTTGCCCTAAATCATTGAGTAAATTTACTAGATATCATTTGCACTTGTTTCTAAGTATTTTAAATTGATTTGCCCTCGAACCTGTAATTTTTTAATTATTATATAGTCATCACTAGAAATATTTTTGAATCAATCTTATGATTATTTGCTATTTTATTTACTGATCTCTAATTAGGGTTGCATCCGTATATTGTCCCGCATCAAATAGACCCCTCGAAGGAGCGGTGTGCGTCAACCAAGCGCAGGTGACATACGAGATGATGCTCCCTCCGCAGCCAGAGTTTGGTGAAATCCTGAACTCGTACCATATCATGCTGGCGCACCTCTACCCCAATGCTATTGCAAACATATACTCCTTCTTGAAGCTATTATAGGCTCAGGAGATACCATAGAGCTTGAAGTTGTTCAAGGGCCTCTTCAGTTGGATGGCGGTGCCTGGATACGGATGATGTCTCACCCTACGGTCAAAGTCGAGGAAGGCAATGTTTTCCAGGGGTAGTAGTTCCCATGCGAACTGGTTTAGTTTCCAAGGATCCTCGATGCCAGACTCCTACGCCAATGTTGCTAATAGGATGGTCGCTGTAAGGGTTTTTCATAGTTCTTTTTACCTTCTTGATAACTGTTGGTTAAGATGTTTTGACCTTGCTTTGTTTCTCACTTGCCCGCCTGCCTCTGCTTCTGAATAGGACTTTGAGGATGGGGGAGCGAGTGATTGAGCAAGCCCGTCTAATTCATCAACAAGGTGAGGAGATAGAAGCCCTGAAAGCCCAACTTGCAGCAAAGTCTTCTCAGTACGATGCTTTGTAGGAGGAGAAGACTAAACTACAAGAGGTGCCTGTAGTTTACAGGTCTATAATGGGGGCACTGAAGGTCGACAACATCGCCTTGCGAGAGAAGTTGAGTATGATAGTTGAAAACTAATAGGCCAGCATCGCGGCGAAGTCTGCAACGGTTGTGGAAGCCAACAAAATAAGCTTACCCTACAAGAAGGAAATGATAGAGACGATCAGGAGAGCTTAGGAAGGTCTGACTTCCACTTTGATTCGAGAGGGAAAGATGACTGTGAATGACCTCGCGGAAGTGGAGCCCATCCCATGCCTAGCCACTGATCCAATTTACATGGAAGAGGGACTGGACCTTACTGACGATCTTATCCAATGGATATTTGATCTTTTGGATAAGGCCAATAAGGGTCCTCCTCCTCAGATGTAAAATGAGAATGAATGTAACCTTTATTTTGTAATTTGAAAAAATGAATGAATGGGAAGCTTTATTTACATACCTATTTTTTTGTAATGTAAGATAAACAAGTACCTTGAATGATTGTGTACTGTATTGTATGAAATGTAATTGAAACTTTAGCAAAACATAGTTTGATTTGAAAATCAATCTGCGAGAATAACCTCCATAACAAGTTGAATCATATGGAGTACCTCTCGAGATTAAGCTTGAGACCACACTTTTTTGCAAATCTGTACAAGAAAAAAGTGATGATAATAGTGTTCCTGCCTAAGAGGAGTCGTCTGACCCGATGCCAAAAGGACTTAGATCGTTTGAATCATTATAATCGATGTTTGTACTTGAGGCATGAGATGATTGAGTATAAAGAGTATTTAGAGCTTTTAATTTGAAACCATACTCCTTTATAAACTTGCATAGGAAAAAAATAATGATAATAGTGGTCCTGCCTAGGAGGAGTTATCTGACTCAATGCCAAAAGAACTTAGATCGTCTGAAATATCATAATCAATGTTTGTACTTGAGGTATGGGCTGACCTACATTAGAAAGGTAGATCCTAGTGAGAGGCGAAGGTACTCTGCTTAGGGAGGACCTGTATCATGAGTAGATGGTAGGGATTTCCCTAAGATTACAAGTGGGACTTCTGGCTCTCCACTAGCTAGATGGGCTTATAGAGAAGCTCCAAGAATTGATTATATTGGTTTTTGTATTCCATTATTCAAATGCTTATGGGTAGATACTAATGGTGGGAGCAAAGTTGACGAGATGGGCTTTACATTAGTCAATTTTAATCGGATTGGTCATAAAGATGATTGTTTTATTCTCGCAAATCAAGCTAAACAAGTTTTCTATGTTGAAGATCTTGCTAATCCACAGTGGTCAATCGTCCTCAATCATAAGCCAAAATTTATGATAGATGAAGATAATGATACTAGTTACGAAGAGTTGTTCGGTTTTACAAATGAACTGTCTATGACTATGTATGATAATTCTGATGAGGTTCCTACCTACGTAATCGAAGGTGAAGATGATACTGAATTAGTAAATAAATCTGGAAAGAAACGAAAAAGGAATCACTAGAAATGCAAAGAATAGCTTATGGTAATTTTTGTTACATTCGTGTTTTTTTTTTCACGGGCTTTTTTGGAGGCCCAACAAGAGTGAGCTTTAGTAAACTTGAAAGAGGGAAGGGTTTTCAAGAGGAATAGGTAGGAGGAATGGAAAGTGGGGCTTTCCGGAGGGCTGGGAATATTTGGGCGATTAGAAGGTAAGGGGGTTGGGATTGAGTGGTTAGAGGTTGGGAAGTTGGGAGAGATTGGATGGGCCCATAGAGGACCAGGGGGGGGCCTGAGAAGGCCTAGAGGCTTGAGGTTGGGCTTGAAATTGGGCTTGAGGCCCAGAAAAATGAAATAGGCTTTGATGATTGTTGGGCTGGATTAGATGGCTGACAAATCTGTACAGCCCGACCTGGAACTGGTTGGCCCAAAATCTGCTGGGCCTGGCCTGTATCTGGATGACCCAAAATCTACTTGGTCTGGTCTGGATCTGGCTGGCCCAAAGTCTGCTGGGCCTGAAACACCAGGGCCTTTTCCTGAGGCAGAATGGTATCTGGCTGAGCCAACACTGCTTGACCTGAACCTGAACCTGCTGGGATTCCGAATCCTGGCCCAATAAGTTGGAAAACTCTTTTACAAGAGGGTCTAAAGGCGTAGTATCAATATCTTGCTCCGGAGAAAGCATTAGAAATTCAAAATTTGGCTTATCTTCTATGTGACTTCTCATAACTTCTGAGAATTGTCAAATGGGAATTGCTTTTCAAATGAATCTTAAAACATCTGAGATTGTTCATTGGACTTTTGAGCTAACGTGTTTTTGACACTGCGCTTGTCCATTTCATAAAAAGTCTTCGATTTTTTCAAATGTCTTTTACTTTTTCTTCTACCTTCTACAAGATGCCAAGAAGGAGAGGATGGTGAACAATCTTCAGTGGGAAGAGAGGAGACCTCCTCCCCTCAAGGAGCACCCTCCTTATTCTGGACACAAATAATATTGCCTTCCTCCTCCTGAATAACCTTAGTCGCAATCTCATCAAAGAGGATATCAGTCGCTGAAATTAAAGCCTCATCAACTACTTGAAGACAAACTGATTCTGACAAAGGTTGATGTAAAGGTGACGCGAGACTATTTTCGACCTCAATTGATAAAGATTTTGTGGTTTGAGGAGGGGTGGTTGTATATCATCAAGTGGGCCATGGGAGGGCTAGATTGGTGAGAATGGGAGATGGAAGGGGAATGGGCTTGGGCTAGAGAATTAGAATTAGGAGCAAGAGCTTGGAAATAGGCACTTTGGGCCTCTCCATGGCCCAAACCAAGAGGAATGTGAG
>KZ453332.1:0-15132 GCA_002786265.1 Apostasia shenzhenica | reverse complement strand
ATGGGAGGGCTAGATTGGTGAGAATGGGAGATGGAAGGGGAATGGGCTTGGGCTAGAGAATTAGAATTAGGAGCAAGAGCTTGGAAATAGGCACTTTGGGCCTCTCCATGGCCCAAACCAAGAGGAATGTGAGGAGTGGTTTTGAGGAAACTTTGAAGGATGGTGGACATTAGTGGGCTTTTAAGAGAGGGAGGGGCTTGAGGTGTTTGGGGCTTGGCATTGGCCATTTGGGTAGGGTGGGCTTTTTGGGGAAGGAGGGGTTTGGGGTGCTTGGGCTTGGCATTGGACATTTAGGGAGTGTGGAGTTTTAGGTGGGTTTGGCAATGTTGGGCCATGAGGGGAAATTAAAGGGATGGGGTTTAGGTGGGTTGTGGTGGTTTTCCTTAGGCTTGAATTTTTGAAGTAACAATTGTGAATTGAGTGGCCGAGTTTGAAGCAGTGACCAGAGTAGGAAGGCTTTTTTTTTTTTAAAAAAAATGGGGGAGATAGTATTCATCGGGCCCCTGACCCAAACAGAAAAGGAAAGATTGGCTCATGGTCATTACAAGCTTGAATCATCAAACATTAAGGAAAAGGCCCAAGGCCCATTACATAAGTGCTATGAATTAAGTTAAATGCTAAAGGGCCTAAAGCCCAAATCCTTAACGAAGTCCATGCAGAAATTAAGAAAACGCCCACGGCCCGCAAAGAAAGCAGTCCAGCGGGCCGCAGTTAAAGCCCATCAGATACAGAGCCCAGCAATAGTGAAAATAAAAAGGCCCAAAATGGCCCACCAGTGAAAATTATAATGGGCCCAAACAGATTGAAACAAGGCCATTAACAAAACTCAAAAGCCTTCTTCACCACATCACCATTGGCTAGAACCTCCCCATGGGGAATAATATATCCATCAGCGACCATAGTCATGAAGTTGGTTTCGTAATTAGGTGAGAAATAGTTTTCAATAGTATGATTAAAACAATGAAGGTGAGTAAAGGCCCAGATCTTATCCAAACGAGGAAAATAGCCAAAGAAAATTATACCGTTAGAGGAATCAATGACCTCGAGGGCATCCAAACCAGCCACGGGTTGAGTTCGCCAATTTAAATTGCTCATTTTTTTTTCAGCTTATTGGACGGATTATCGGGCAAGGATAAAAAGTCGAAAAACCATCCGATTTTTTAGGAGACGCACCCTTGTATTACCTATGCCTTTTGACCACGCGTGAAATTCATCACCCTCGCAGCCTATCTATTCATCATCAAGACCGGAGAAGGTCAAACTTTGAAAAGCATTGCGGAAAGACTGGCTCTGTTGGGTCAAAACCGGCCCGAAAAGGCCTTGAGCTGGCTGCGCTATTGCTGGCAGAGTCAAGGCCTGCTGGGCTGAAGTCTGACCAAAATCCTGCTGGGCTGAATCATGGCCCAACTTAAATTGGGCTGGAGCTGAAACCTGCTCCTTATCTGGCTGGGTCAGAACCTGAAAGGCTGAGCTCTGCAGATTGGATGATTCCTGGCCCAAATCGCCTAAAGGCTTATGGGCCTTATCTGAAATCTGAATAGCAACATTCTGGGTCAAAACCTGGTGGGCTTGATCTGACTGGTGCTTTACTGGCCGGGCCGAATTAGGTCAAAATCCAGTCGCGCGAAGGCCCAGCTTCTTGGCCCATTCAGAAAACGGGAATGGCCCCAGAAAACAAAATTTCGGCCTGCAGAGAAAAAAACCAAAAAGCCCAACTTGCACTGCCAGATGGAATTTAATGAAGGCCCAAAAAATTCACAAATTGATAAAAAGGCCCATAGTTTGTAGGACCCCTAGAACCCCCATTGCATGAGGTCTTCAAAGGCCTTTTTAACAACTTTCCCATTAGCAAGGACTTCTCTATGTGGAATAATGTAACCATCAAAAATTATAGACATGACATTATCTTCATAATTAGTGGAAAAATAACCTTTTATAGAGTGGTCAAAACAATGGGCATGAGTTTTCAGCCCAAACTTTATCCACAAAATAACCAAAAAATATTGCTCCCTTGGAGGAGTCCATTATCTTAAGAAACTTCATACCTTCCATAGAAGGAGGTCCTCCAATTTAATTCCTTGACTTTTGCCTTCACATTTTTAGAGAAATTAGACGGATAGATATAAGTTGAAAAGAAGGCAGAGTCTTTAGCAACCTCACAATATCAGAAGGATTAAGAATGGGCCAAAGCCCAGATAATAATAATAATAATAATAAGAAGAAGAAGAAGAAGAAGATAGAATGGGCTGTAGCCCAAAGAAGGAGGGAGGCAGATCTGGATGGGCCAACGCCCAGCAGTGAGTGGGGTAAATGGGCCAAGGCCCATTAAGCTGAGCCCTCTAGGGGCGCAGCTCATAGGAGAAGCCGGCCCAGCAGGGCCAGCTAGGTGAAGGGCGGGGAGACAGCTGGAGCAGGGGCCCACAAGTCAGAGGTGGCAGTCCCCGAGCAGCGACGTGTCGAGCGGAGGTGAGAGCTCGCCTGTGATCATGCGACGTGTCGCGCAGAGGGGCGAGCCCGCCCAGATGCCGACTGACGCCGCGTCAGTCAACGCGGGAAAAGCGCCTGGGGCAGCGCTCTGTCAGTGCTGTCGGCCACGCCTCCCAACGGGCAGAAGCGGGAAGCGAGTTCAATCGGAATCAACGCGGAGTTCACGCGGAATCAACGCGGAGTTCACGCGGAGTTCACGCGGAGCGCGGCTTGGCGCCGCTGGGCGCCGCTGGGCGCCGCTGGGCGCGGCTGCAGGGGCAGGCCTCGGCGCAGAGGTGTGATTCCGGCGAACCTGGGCGACGAAGATGAAGCTGGCAACCTGAACAGGGCATAGAAGGCAGTAGCGTGCCCCCCAAAAGCCTCCACTGCTTCACTTCCTGAACATCAGCCAGAGCCTACCGCCACCAGACGCCACGGAGAGGGGTTGCAGATGCTGAAAACCCACGGCTGAGCACGACCCCCAAGCATGCTCCACCGAGATGAACGACACCTACTCACCTGACCCCCAACAGCCTCCGCTAAGAACCACGGGGGGACGACGACCGTAGCAGCGAGAGAAGATGAGGAAACCAACGAGAGCAAGGAAGGTGGAAGAGGGGAGGGATCCAACACCAGAAGCTCAGTTGGCTAGCGAAGACCACCCCCCAATGATGAACGCCGTGCTGAGCTAAACTGAAGCAGATCAGCCCCTCCTCCCACCCTTACCTCGCCAACAGCACCAAAGTGCAAACTTCTGTCCAGAGAGCACCGTCCCACCACAAACCTCTACAGTAAACCATCCGGCGAGGCATGGCGAGGAGAAAAACCACCAGCGAGATAGAGCTCGTCGGCCACGGAGAGGAAGGGGAAGCAGAGGGGAATAGCAGCACCTGGACTAGTGGCCGGCGGTGGCCAACCCCCCCAAGAAAGCATCGCACAGCGCTAGTCTGGAGCTGAGCAGCACCGCCGTTTGTCCATCCTCGCCGGCGTTTCCAGCTACCACACCTGCTGCCGGGGAGGTGCAGCCCAGCAAAAACCAGCATGCAGACGCACCGCCGCCCCACGTCGGCCCCCAGCAGAAAGCTCCGACTAAGGTCAGAGAGGCAGCACAGCTGCCAAAGCTCAAAGGAAGGAGCAGAATCACCTGTAGCCCAGAATAACCTTCCTCCCAACCTGGTTCTTCGCCACCATCACCACCCGCAGCCACCAACAGCGCCACGCCGCAGTGAGTGCTAGAGGCTTTTTCGGGTGGGCCTTTAGTTGTGCATAGGCCACCTAAAGAGGAATAAGTCATGAAGATGGGCCAAGGCCCGAGGCTTAGGGTGAGCCCACATTGGGCTGGGTTCGCGAGTGGGCTAGGCCCACAGAAGGAGAAAAAGATGGGGAGGCCCAGGGATGGGCCACAGAATTTTCTAGGGCCAAAGCCCAGCAATTTTTTGGGGAGAAATGGGCCAAAGCCCAAGTGTGAGAGGGAACGGAGGAGCTGCTTGAGGCTGGTCTTAAGCCCAGAAAAGATTGAGGAACCCATTAAGGGCTGAGGGTTTAACGGGCTAAAGCCCAAGTTGGATAGGGAAGGGAGGTGCTTCAGCCTAAGCCCACGGAGGAGAGGGTATCTGGAGGAAGGGGAAGCATTTTGTTGGGCCAAAGCCCAGAGTTAAGGATAGGTTTTTCAGGGCCCAGAAAGGGCTGAAGGGGGCTGGGTGGGCTGTTAGGAAACCAGGCCCACAGATGGGCCCAGAAGCTCAACAGCCCAAGGAAGGGCAGCCCAACTGGAGGAGCCGCATGCGGGAGAGTTTTCAGCGGGCAGTGGGTCCCGCATGTCAGGGAGCAGGCGGATGTGTCGCGCAGAGAGGAGATCCCGCCGATTTGCAGGCGACGTGTCGCAATCAGAGGAAAGCCCGCCCAAAAGCCGCCTGACGCCGTTGACGCCGCTGTCTTCCATGCGGAATTCACACGGCATGAACGCGGTTTGCACGAGGTGTCGATGCTTCTGGCAGCGAAGGCTGATTCCGGCGTAGAATACGCGTATTACACGCGACAGCGACGCGGTTTGCACGCGGAGACCACGCGGCTGAAGGCTGGAGTTTGGCGGCGGCTGAACGCCGACCAAGCAGTGCGTCCTGCAGGGGCAGCGAGGGCGCCAGAGCAAATAAGCGCATTGGCGCGAGGGACCTGCAAAAGAAAGAGAGCATTTTTTTTTTGAAGGAACCTCAGCAACCTTGTCTACTTCATCTACCCTGACTTCTGAGGTTGTAACCAGACCGAAAGCTTCTTGGGTCTTCGAGAGAGAGTGAGACGACCGTATGTTATGATTCCCAAACGTGTTATTTTCCCTAAACATCTGATGGAGCCCGCTTCCATCTCCCTGATGAAGTCCGTCTCCTCTCCAAAACAATGGCACTGGATGGAGTCACAGTCCAAATGGAAAAAGGCCCAGTTAAGTTGGGGTTGAGGTCGCCCATATTCCATAATGGTCAGGATGAGTTGACCGGAAGACGGTCTGTCAAAATTAAAATTATCAAAGGCCTTATTTAGGATCAGGGACAAGTGGTAAGCGGGGGTGCTAGACAGGAGTGGGGAGCGGAGGACACGGGAAGGAGGGCAATCAGGGGTTGTGCGTGAAGAAGTGGGGGTGGCAACAAGACTCCCAAGGTCCTCAACTGGGCTCATTTTTTCTTTGCCCCTTGTTTTTTTGTGTTGGACTAACACCCAAGGGTGGTGTTCTTCCTCCATGGGTGAGCTAGGAATTAGTGGGCTTGGAGGTGGATCAGGCCAAATTAGGAGGGGGCGCAGTTGGGTGAGGTTTAACCTCCTTAACCAAGGGAGGGGAAGAGCTGGAAGGAGAAGGGGAGGAGCTAAGGGGAGCTTCTAGAAGAATACACGGGTTGTGTAAATCCTCAAAATCCAAGGGGGGTATTGGGCTTGAGGGTGGGGTGGCTAGAGGTTGGTGTGAAGGGGTGGACGGGCTTTGGTTTTCAAAGTGGACTTGGAAGGGGGAAGAAGAGGCAATTAATGGGCTTTTACTTTCTGGGTGAGATGGCATGAGTGTGAGTGGGCTAACTATTTTATGTGGGTCAAGTGGAGGTTGGGCTTGGGAGGGCCCAATTAAATGTAAAGGGTGAGGGGGGGGTGACAGGAGGAGAGTGGAAGGAGGGGTGGGGGGGGGGCCACTTGGGGTTGGCGGGGGTTTTGGAAAGGGGGGTGAGGTTGAGAGGAAAAAAGAAGAGAAGGAGGGAGAGAGGTAGGAAGGAGGGAGGTGGTGTGCCTTTTTGAAAAGAGGCAGCCAATTCTGGGTTATTCCATTAGATTAAAGGGAGGGGTATGCAATGGCCAGCACAAACCAAAGTCCTAAATGCTGGGCTCGGGGCCTTTAAACTGTTGGGCGCCTTTTCCTCGATTCCAGATTTGGGGAACTGGGGCTGAGACAGAGCCGGCTGATCCTAGCGCACCTGAACGGTGGTACCTGAATAGTTTCCATAAGACCCAAAATCTGCTGGGGCCTGAATTCTTCCGGGCTTGAATCTGCTGGGCCTTCTCTCTTGAACAAGAGCAAGAAGCTGACCGGTGCGCCAACAATGCCTGGCCCATGGGCCTTTAATTCTGTAGGACACGACTTGCCTCTTTCCTCTCCAGCTCTGGCCAAGACTGCTATCCTGAGATTAAGGGAGGCGTGTGGAGGTTATGGTGCAATAGGGGAGAGGCCAGTTAACATGGGCCTTATGGGTGGATGATAGTGGGCTTGGGCCACCGCGCGGCCACTAGTCCAGGTGCTTGCTTTTCCCAGCTTCTGCTTTCCCCTTTCCTCTCCGTGGCCGACAAGCTCTCCTCTGCGCCGTGGTTTTTTCTCCCTGCGCCATGCCTCGCCGCGATTGGTTTTACTGTAGAGGTTTGTGGGTGGGACGGTGCTCTCTGGACAGAAGTTTGGACTTTGGTTGCTGTTGGCTTGAGGTAAGGGGTGGGAGGAGGGGCTGATCTGGCTTCAGTTTGAGGCATTCAGGCACGAGTTCTCAATTCTGGGGGGTGGTTCTTTCGCTAGCCAAACTGAGCTTCTGGAGTTGGAGGATGCCCGTCCCGTCTTTCCACGCTTCCTTGCTCCTCCGGAATAGCTTTCGGTTTTCCCCGCTTACTAATTTGATATTCTTACTTCTCGTGCTAACAAAATCGCCGATCCCCCCCGTGGTTTTTTAAATTATGCGGGGAGGCTGTTGGGGGCTCAGGTGGAGTAGGGTCGTTCATATTTGTTCCCATCGAACTCGTTTGAACTCGGTGGGAGCATGCTTCGGGGGTTTCGGTGCTCTAGCCGTGGCGTTTTTCAACATCTGCACCCCTCTGCCGTGGCGATCTGGTGGGCCGGTAGGCTTTGGGCTGATGTTCCAGGACGCTACTGCCCTCCTTTATGACGCCGTCCGCTCTGTTAACAGGGTTGGCCAGCGTCCATCTTTGTCGGCCGCGCATAGAGGTTCGGCGCGGAAAACCGTCAAACCACACTCTGGCGCCTGGTGAATTATTCCGGCTGCCCGTTTATCTTACAGGCCGAGCGGCGCCTGAGGCGTGCGCACCTTAGCAAAGCGCGGCAAGCTGCGCTTGGGCGCGGGGCCGCTGACGCGTGAACTCCCACGTTTGATTTCGCGAGTGAACTCCGCGTCGATTTCCACGTTTGATTCCGCGTGAAGCTTTTCCGGCGCTGAACGCGCTTTCCCCGCTTTGCCCCAGTTGGGGAGGGGCGCGTGGCCCGGCGACAGCACTGGGACAGCGCGTTACACTGGCTCCCGACACATGGCGCGCTTTTTTTTTTCCCCATGGCGTTGACTGACGGCGGTGTCAGTCGGCATCTGGGCGGGCTCGCCCCTCTGCGCGACACGTCGCATGATCACAGGCGAGCTCTCACCTCCGCTCGACACGTCGCTGCTCGGGGACTGCCACCTCTGACTTGTGGGCCCCTGCTCCAGCTGTCTCCCCGCCCTTCACCTCGCTGGCCCTGCTGGGCCGGCTTCTCCTATGAGCTGCGCCCCTAGAGGGCTCAGCTTAATGGGCCTTGGCCCATTTACCCCACTCACTGCTGGGCGTTGGCCCATCCAGATCTGCCTCCCTCCTTCTTTGGGCTACAGCCCATTCTATCTTTTGCTCTTCTTCTTCTTCTTCTTCTTCTTCTTCTTCTTCTTCTTTCTTCTTCTTCTTCTTCTGATCTGGGCTTTGGCCCATTCTTAATCCTTCTGCTTTGGGCTTTAGCCCATTTATCTACTGGCCTCTCTGTTGAGCCCAAACTGCTTGGCCTCCTCTCTCCTCCTGCCCTTTAAGGGCTCTGAATCTGGTTTGCCCTTTATGTTCTGTAAAATCTCCCCACCTGCTTTGGGCCTTGACCCATTAAAAACCCCACCTCACTAGCTGTGGGCCTTTGGCCCAGTTACCTTTTCCCTTGGGGCTCTAGCCCTCTAAATCTGCTGCTGGGCTTTAGCCCATACTTCTGTGGGCCTTTTTTTGGCCCACCCGAAAACCTCAAGTTGTGGGCCTTTTATGGCTCACCCATAATCCTCAAGCTGTGGGCCTTTTCTGGCCCACCCAAAAACCTCAAATAGTGGGCCTTTTCTGGCCCACCCGAAAACCCCACCTCCCCTCCCTTCCCTTGCTGGGCTCCAGCCCATTCAAAAACAATATCCTGTTACTAGGCCTCCCTGTGGAGCCCAAATCCAGCCCACTTTGGGCCCTTCAATCTTATCACTTGCTTTGGGCTTAGACCCAACCACTATTCTCCCTTCTCAAACTTTGGGCCTGGCCCAACTTCAACCTGCTTTTTGGGCTTTTGCCCATGTTCAAACTCATCCACTTTTGGTGGGCTTTGCCCACTTCACAATCTCTCCATTGCTGCGGGCTTCGGCCCATCCATCTTGGGCCTTTAAGGCCCATCTGTGGCTTGGCCCTTGGGCCTTTAGTATGAATGCTTGCACTTAGTGGGCTTAGCCCACCTTTATACCATGGCTCAGCCCATGGGCTTTTTCATATGTATTGGCCTTGGGCCATAATCTTAAATGCTTTTTGATTATGTTTCATGTATTGGGCTTAGTCCCCAAAACTTATCATGTAATGGCTATGGCCAAAATGTTTGCCTTTTGGCGGGTTGGGGGCCCGATGAATAATATTTCCCCCAAAGTTATCAAAAAAAAAAAAAAAAAACCCTAAACCCTAAACCCTAAACCCTAAACCCTAAACCATAAACACTAAACCCTAAAACCCTAAACCCTAAACCCTAAAAGAGCCTATTCTCTTAAAATTGAACGAGTATATAGCGACAAAATAGATGTGTAATTATAGGTATTTCATTACCCTAAACCCTAAAACCCCTAAAAAGAGCTTTATTGTATCTTAAAATTGAACGATATAGCGACAAATAGATGGGTAATTAATAGGATATGTTCATTAAATGCAATTCAAATGCCCCTAATAGATTGCTAAATATCATTTTAATGAAATACCTATAATTACACATCTATTTGTCGCTATGTCGTTCAAATTTAAGAGAATAGGCTCTTTTTGGGTCTGATTTATGCCATATGCAAATGAATTTGAGTGTAATAGTTATGTTTTGCATCTATTCATTGGCATTACGTTGAATTCAAGTGCAGTTACAATTATTTTTGTTGTATTTGAAGAGAATATATGCAATTTGACTTTTAATCGTGTATATATTGAAGGCCTTTTTAACATAAATACCATGAACACTCCTTATGTTGCTATATGGATGTATTTTAATCCAAATGCCCCTAATAGATCGCTAAATATCAATTTTTGATTTAAAATACAATCCATATAGCAAAAACATAGGAGTGTAATTCATCTGGTATTATGTTAATAAACAAACCTTCATCTAGTACGATTAAAGTGAAATTGCATATATTCTCTTCAAATACAACAAAACTAATTTACTCCACTTGAAGTTCAACGTAATGCCAATAAATAGATGCAAAAACATAACTATTCAACTCAAATTCATCGATATGGCATAAATCAGACCCTAAAAGAGCCATCCTCTTAAAATTGAACGAATTAGTTTCTCAATGTTATACGGAAAATAGATGTGTAATTATATGTATTCATTTAAAAATGCCAATCAAATGCCCCTAATAGAATCGCTAAATATTTATTTCGTTTCAAATACATCCATATTAGCAAAACATTAAGAGTTTTAATCATGGTATTATGTTAAAAAAACCTGTCATAATAGAACCACGATTAAGTCAAATTTGCAAATATTCTCTTCAAATCCAATTAAAAACTAATTTTGTACTCACTTGAATTCAACGTAATGCATGCATAGATGCAAAAAACATATGCTAATTCAACTCAAATTCATCGATATGACATAAAATCAGACCCTAAAAGAAGCCTATTCTCTAAAAATTGAACGATATATAGCGACAAATAGATGTTAGTGATAGGTATATTTCATTAAAATGCAACAAAAAAATGCACCTAATATATCGCTAAATATCAATTTTGTTTAAAAACATCCATATAAACAAACATTAGGAGTGTAATCATATGGTATGATGAAAAAAACCTCATATTAGCACGATTAAAGTGAAATTGCATTATATTCTCTTCAAATATAACAAAAACTAATTGTACTCACTTGAATTCAACGTAATGCAATGAAATAGATGCCAAAAACAAAACGATTCAACTCAAATTCCATCGAATATTGCAATAAAATCAACCCTAAAAGGGAGCATATTCTCTTAAAATTTAATGAATCTAATAGCGACAAATAGATGTGTAATTATAGGTATTTTATTAAAATGCAATCAAATGCCCCTAATAGATCGCTAAATATCAATTTTCGATTAAAATACATCCATATAGCAAACATTAGGAGTGTAATCATGGTATTAGTAAAAGACCTTCATATAGACACGATTAAAGTGGAAATTGCATAATATCTCTTCAAATACAAAAAAAACTAATTGTACTCCACTTGAATTCAACGTAATGCAATGAATAAATGCAAAAACATTATCATTTCACTCAAATTCGTCGTTATGGCCGATAAATCAGACTCCTAAAAAGACCTATTCTCTAAATTAATGATATAGCGCAAAATAGCTGCTTATTCTTGTAATTATAGCGTATTCATTAAAATGCAAATCAAATGCCCCTCAATCAGATCGCTAAATATCAATTTTCGATTAAAACTACAAACTCCTACCGTCCAGAAACCGGTTGTAAACCGGTAGCCGAGAATCCCATACTGCGGAGTGCCGTGGTAACTCGCGACTATAACCGGGGTTATTATCGTTTAAAAAAACCCTCGTACTCAGTATTCTGAGTCAGGTACAGACAGAAAATCTACAAGTCCTATAATTGTGTACAAACTTATCACTGTTCGGAACCCGAACCGGATCTTATTCAAAATACAACCAATTAACCACGGTTCTGGGACTAACCGTAAGCCGTGTATTAATCCCAATACTTTTTAATTTTTTTAATATTTTTTTTCAGATTAGATGGATCGGCGACAATGAATAGATGCAAAAAACATAACTTATTCAACTCAATTCATCGATATGGCATTAAATCAAACCCTAAAAGGAGCCCTATTCTCCGATAACAATTTGATACAATACCGAGTTATATAGCATCAAATAGATTTGTAATTATATGGTATTTCATTTAAAATGGCCAATACAAAAATGCCACTAATAGATTGCTAAATAATCAGGTTTTCAAATTAAACAAACATCCAATTATAGCCAAAACCAATTAAGACGGCTCCACCGCGGCCGTCGTGGCGCAGTGCGCCAAGACTACTAACTAGCACCAATCGCTACCACGGGCGCTGCGCCCAAGTGCCTGCAGCTGGCACTAGCTGCCAGCAGTTAAAATAAATTTTTTTTTAATTTTTTTTTTTTAAACTGAGACGGTCAGTTTGCACCCGTTGTAACATATGCACGGGCTCAAATGGTACCGTTTTAGGTTTTATGGTGTGTGGACTTTAACGTATAACAAGTATTGAACTTCTATAAAATAGCATAATTTTAGTGTAACGATAAATCCTACAATTTTCAGTCAATAGTATTTTTTGTTCTTCTATCTGTGAAAAAAATTTGCAAATACTTTTTAGATGGCTTCAACGGTCGATTCTCTGGCGGTTCTTCCTCGGATAGTGATCAATACATAACCCTATAGTATTAAAAAAACCATTCATAATTAGATCACCGAATGTTATAAAGTCCCACAAATGCATATATTCCTTTCAGAATAACTAACCAAAAACTAAATTGTAAGTCGTCCCAAGCGTGTGAGTGCAAAGAATCCTTCGAATCAGATACCGTGTAAAACTCAGGCAACTCATCGTTCTTCCTTGACACTCGGTGAAACTCGTGAATGAATCGAAATTGCATGGAGCACACTAATGAATCTTGATTTCTTATAATCTGTCAGTATATCAACTACTACCATAGATTCGGCATATTCGGAGATGATATGCATAAATCAGACCCGTAAAAAGAGCTGATTCTCTTAAAATTGAACGAATAATAGCGACAAAAAATGTGTAATGATAGTATTTCAATAAATCCCACAAAATGCCCCACTAGGCACCCTAGATCGCGTAAATATCAATTTTCGATTAAAATAGACATCCCATATATGTGAAACATTAGGAGTGTAATCATCGCACTGGACCCGTCAACTCAATCATCAAGTATCGGTTTTCATAATCGATATGTAAGTCAAAACTCCCGAATCTGCAAAACTCACACGATTAAAGTGAATGCATATATTTCTCTTCCAAAAGATAATACAACATAAAAAATGAGCATAGAGTTTTATCTTTCAACTTAATTCATAACAAATAATGACTCAATAAATAGTATAGATTCGGCAAAAAACAAAAAACATAATTAAAACAGCTATTCTATAAAAGTTCAAAGTCACGACTAGATATATCTATGCGTCATTGTAAAATTTTATATTTGCTTAAGAATCCAAACCCTATGTTTAACATAACACGAGTACCATCAGAATGTTGCTCTTAAAATGAATAAATAGAGTACTGGTGGTATGGAGACGGAAAACTCGACGTACATATATTAGGAATGAGCGATAACCTAGTGTATTAAATTATAATTATCTATATATATGTTTAATCTGGTGAAAAAAAAAAATGCTCAGTCAAATCAAATGCCCCCTAAATTCTAGAATACGCCCTCTATTATAAGCCAATACAGTTATCAAATTTTTCAATTAAAATACATCCCATAATCACGCAAAACAACACAACTTTAAGCGAAAGGCTCGACTGAGAGTGAGTCAAATCTAGGCCTGGGCATTTAGGAGAATGATACGAGTACATCTGGCGCGTATGGATAAAAAGTCTCTCGGTTTCTGTCAGATTAACAGGACACACAGATTATAGTCAAATTGCCATATATTCTCCTTCAAATATTAAACAAAAAACTAAATTGTACCTCCCAACCTTGCACGTATATCAGCCGAACTTTAGTATAAACTGCATATATGTTGAAAAAAGAGGGATATTTTTAGGAATAGATATGTTCTTACAAAACGATAAATATTTACACCTCAATCTTAATACCCGTTTATCTATATCCTACGAACAAAAGGTTCCGTCCATACACTTAAAAAGATTTTATGTACATGGCAATTTGATACAATCCATAGGGAAATATACAAAAAAAATTCCTCTAAAAAGAGCCTTTACTATTCTCTCATACACCTCAAAAATTGAATGAATGATATTAGTTGTGAATGACGCGACTAGAGATTTAAGACATGTGTACATCCTAATAATCGGACTATTATTTCAATTAAAATTGCCCAATCAATTAACTATGCGCGCGAGTTATTTAGTTGTTACTGTCATTGGAATTAGCCTAAAAGATTGATGGACAGTGGGAATGCAGAAACGGATTATTATCTCCTAGATTGAAATATATAGATGAGGCTCATACATAAGTCCGTATCAACCTATTCTTAATTAGATTAAACAATATTCACAGCCCAATAAATAGAGCAATGAGCTTATTTGACGAGAGAATTTTATAATCATGATAATGAATAAATATAAATAGTTATATAATTAATTATACCCTATTCATTATTTAACCTTTGACGATAAATATAAAAGTCAAAATTGCAATATATTCTTTTTCCAACCAATACAACAAAAACCCTAAATGTAATCCACTTGAAATTCAACCCGTTACGAAATAATATAGTTAATGCAGTTAAATATATTTACATGAATAGACAATATTTTAAAGAGCTTAACCATCTTTGAAGTAGCGTTCTCTTTATACCAATGTTAGTGAATGTGCTAAAAAACTTACTAAAATCCATTATCAATTAACAACTTAGATGTTACATCCGATCTACTGCCTTTTAATTTAATATGGCATAAATTCAAATCCTAAAAAGAGCCCGAATAATCTATCTTCTTAAAAATTATTGATAAATATCGATAAATATCGATTAAACATATTGGCAAAATGGATTCGTTTAAATTCAAATGTTAGGACGTGAATGGAATACGTGTTTGCCGTTAAGTGCTGGTAATTAAATTGTGTACAAATTTCCATTACTGTAGATAACTAGATGGAAATTACTGCATCGTTATGTTCGATCATTTTACCGTACGTAAAGATTGCTTAACTGCTTTTTATAATTTCATATACACATCAAATCATGGATCTTCAATTTATATTCTATCTATGCCGACAATAAAGTAAATTGTGTAAAATAGAGAGTTTTATTTTTTCTTATAAAAAAAGGAGAGTATTTGTTAATTGACAAATAGCTCTTGTCCATTAACCTAATTTAAGGAATTGTCCACTGAAAAAAAATATCAGTTTTTCAGGTATTTTATTATGCCAAATTTTAACATCTATTTTTTCAATAAGCCTATAATTGCATGTTCCCTAGCAAATGTTTCAAAAATTTGTAGAGTTTAGATCAATCCAATTATAGTCCCATAAAAACTACTTATTGAGTGAAGCTTAGGATCATTGAATTCCAATAAATTTAGAAAAGATATTGGTGATAGAAAATATGATTTAATCAACTTTATATAATAATCATTACTATATGAGTCCATGACGACCAATTAAAAAGTCACATAACATTGCATCTCATTGCATTCTCATTTCACGAAAACCAGAACAGCAATAAACTAATTTGATGATGACCCTTATTTTTCCACGCTTATATGTATCTTCGAATTCTGCTATATTATAGTGGAAATAGAAATATGCTACCTGATGGAACCGAAAAAAGCAAAATATATCAGATTCTATTTCAACTCACAAAACATTCTTCCCAAGAGTTGTGCGATTTTCCCATTGTGATCATATACAACTCAGACGTTGACCCTTAGTGGTTAAAAAAAGCGCTAGCCAGAATGTTGATGTGCCTTTAAGACACAAGATGATGAGATACGAAACAGCAACAACAAGAAAACAATGTCCTATAGCCGACAAAGTAGATGCGTGTAACTATACTTAGAGTATTTCATTTTAAAATGCGAGGAAATCTTAAAGCCCTTTCAACATCTTAGCCTAAATCAATTAAGTATCGGCCCAAAATAACAAAATTTTCGATAAAATACATCATCCTATTAGCAAACTTATAGGAGAAAGCCCTTGTTATAATCAT
>KZ453230.1:652982-669951 GCA_002786265.1 Apostasia shenzhenica | reverse complement strand
GACTGGCAGTCAAGGGCAATCCCCTTCTCGAAGTCCTAGGCACTTCCAAAAACTTACGCCTACGCGACCGGCAGTCAAGGGTAATTCCCTTCTCGAAGTCCTAGGCACACTTCCAAAAACTTAACGCCTACGCGACCGACAGTCAAGGACAATCCCCTTCTCGAAGTCCTGGGCACACTTCCAAAAACTTAACGCCAAGGGCAATCCCCTTCTCGAAATCCTAGGCGCTCCCTACGCGACTAGCAGTCAAGGGACACTCGAAACATCAAGTCATTCAAACATCGACTGTCATTTCACAAAAAAGAGGAGTCAAAAGTCAAACATTATCATTAGACATTTCACAAAAAACCATTACAAACTCGGATTACTATCTGAAATCTACAAATCATCCCCTCGAAGCTTCAGAGGGTGAGTCTATTTCGATGTCAGCACCAAGAGTTCGAGGAACTGCTTCTAGAGGATCCCGATCTCCAAGGGGTGACACAGCAAGTGCCTCCCCTGCACCCTCCTCTGACTCCATCTGCAAACCCTGCTTAGCAGCTTCCGCCATCCTTTCCAACTCCGCCGCAGTGGGGGGGATAGCCACCTTCATGGTGGACACGAAGGTGAACTGTCGATCGAGCCTTTCCGCCGACATGTCGAAATAAGCGCACTTATATGACTGGCTCCGCGACCTAATGCACTATGCCATGTCCAGCCCTTCGAGGTCTTCGCGCCTCACCATCCCCCGATCGAGAAGCACGGAACTGAGCAGGTTGACTGAACTCTCCAACGCCTCCTTGATAATGGCTTTGAACTCCAGTGACCTCCGAAATTCGGCGATCACCTCTTCGCGAACACCTTCGCGATTTTGGTCCAAAGATTCTTCAAGCAAACGCTGCAATTCGGCTTCTCGGCGGGCAGACTCTTCGAGCCCCCTCATCGCAGACCGAAGCCGCCTTTCGGCAAGGCGACAGCGGCTGTCCAACTCGCCGACTTTGAGCTTCGCCTCCTTGGCTCGCGCCTCCTGCGCCATTGCTTCTCAGCCACGCTGAGACGAAAAAACACCGTCAGGGATGTCAAAAAAAGAGAGGTCGAAATGAAGGGATCGAAATGACCTACCACCCTCACGACATCAACACATCAAGAACTGAGCGCGGCCATCGTACTCGGCCTGCTCGCCTCAGCACTTCGATCCTCGCCGACCCTCTCGGCATTTCCTTCGGTGGAAGTCATCTCCTTTTGGGCACCGGCCTCCGTCGAAGCATCGTTACCATGTTCTTCGGCACTGTCAGTAACCTGGACATCATCTACATACGCCATGTCATCCTCGCTGCTCGTCCCCGAAGACGCACCTTCAGCAGCCCTCCTCCTCTGACCTGGGCGTGTCGAAGGGCCGCCTCGCTCGTGGGGAACCCTTTTGCGCCCAATCTGATGGAGGCGAAACCACCCCAACTCGAGATCCGAGCGCCCTGCAAAAAGGCGTCAGTCTCAAATCAAAAGCGCAGGCTAAAGTTAAAACCACATACCAGTATAATCCCGCACGTCGTCCTCCAACTCCCGCAAATAATCCTCCGCGTCATGGACGTGCCTCCGGATCTCGTCCACGACCCGGAAGTAAGGGTTTTCGAGGTCGACGCCGTCTCCCAGAAACCTAGCCTCACCAACCTTCCTGGGGACATTGTACCTAACTTCGCCAGCAGCGACGAAGAAGAACCGCTTGTACCAATCGACAAAGCCGGTATCCTTGACCTTGAAAACCGGACAATGCCTCCCCTTCAGAACGAAGCATCCATGAAGACGAGGGTTGGCCTCCCAGCACTTCCAGCGCCTTCGCTGCCTCCGATGGGTCCAACCTCCGCAGACTCGCCAAGACGTCATCAACCTTTCGCTCCAACCCTGCCACCTGTTCTCGGGTCGCCCCAGTCTTCTCGACATTTTCGAGTTTCTGACAGATCGAGCGAGCGACATATCGAGCATTGAACACACTGGACGCAGGGCCAGCACCCTCTGCAGAGGCGGCCTCCCCAACTGAGTCGCCAGACCGCTCTGACGCAACCGACTCCCCGAGCTTGGGCGCCACCTCCTTCGCCGAAGGGACAATGGGGTCGACCGGCGGCGGGACCGCCCTCAGTGAGGTTTGGGCTCGTCGTCCCCCATAACGCTGGCGCCCTCCATCGGAATTACAACCCGAACACCAGTTGGCCGTTGAGCCGCGATTATCGAACCTCGCGACCTCCCTTGTTCGGCGGGGGCCCTTCCCGAACCGGAGAAGGTGATTCGCGGCCTTTTCGAAGACCCCTCCGGGAGTACGGGCCTTCGACAGACGACAAGCTCCTCCCGCGAACGCCTTGTGGGCGGGACTTTATCAACCACATCCACCACGTCTTCAGGCATGTCATTATAGAACGACATCCTCTCCAGAGACCAAAAATTCTCCCGGAAGGGGGGAGCTGCAGGTGCTTTAAAGGGCCACTCCGCTCGCGTGGCGGCCACGTGGGCTAGCTCGCGCATCAATGCGCGCCTCGAGACTCGCGGTAGGGGGCATGTTACCTCGTGATCTGCAAAGCGGCATCTGGGGCGTACACATGGAGAGCAGCCCCAGTGACCAGCAAACGATCAAGGTGAAAGGCAGCTGATCTCCTTGAAGGCGAAAAACATCAAGTCGAAGAACTTTCAAGTCGAACATTCATACCGGTACGGACTGCTCGATAGGACGTGGAATGAAAACAAATGATTCATGTAGCCGACCCCACCTAGTGGGATTAAGGATTGGTTGTTGTTGTTGTTGTTGTTGTTACACTAACTATTCTTACAAATTTTGTGTCAAGATGAGATCACACGCACTGCGTATTCACTATTCGATGCTAAGAGATGTATGAAGGGCAATAGCCCAAATATATGGATGGACTCTTGGGATTAGCTATTATCATTATGCGATCAGTTTCGCTCGCAACTTTACTTCCCTCCAGTGGCTAGGCGTACTCGTACTCCGATTGAGACCTACACTTCGTAGAAGCAGGAGTTGTTCACTTTAGGAGAGCTTGTCGGGCATTCACTTTCGCATTCTATAGTTCATACATCACAGTACGATCCAGGTGATTCAAGTACTTCTTACTATTATGATTTTCATCAGACACAATTTGATGTTGGTCCTTCAGCTCTGTCGATCAACTAAGATCAGGAACAAGAGGACTCCGTCGATGATGATGATGATGATGATGATGATGATGATGATGATGATGATGATGATGATGATGATGATGATGATAATGTTGACACACATGCGCATCACTCCACTGGCGATGACGTCAAGCACTGAATCCGTACACGCCTGAGAGTGACACCAGGCGTAAAAAACATAGAAGAGGGAGACAAAGATGATGTATACATTTTATATAATATACTATTGTAATATTTTTAACTATATTGAATATAATATTCATTCAAAAAATTTGCTGTGATGCATTATTGTATGAATTTCTTTTATTTCATTGAGTTATGAATACTTATTATGTACTAAATTATAAAAAAATTAAAATATTTCTCAAATAATATTTATTTTTTTTAAAAAAATACTAAGAAGTCGCCTGCTGTTAGACAGAAGTCGCCTGTCGTTAGACAGAAGTCGCCTGTCTGCTTAATGGAGCCAAGATGACGATGTCAGAAATATGCTCCCTTTATTAATTATGTTAATTAGTTAATTAAATATGATTAAATTTTAAAAACCATCTGCCTTAAAACATGAATTATTATAAAAATGAAGGGTGTAACTAAAAAAAAATAGTAGTAAAATGTTAGGAGAATGGTCTAAGAGCAATCAAAATTAAGGCATTCATGAATATAAATGAGATGAAATTATTAAGTTTAAGTTTGTTTATTTAAAAGTTTAGCTCTTAAAAATATGTTTAAGCTTATTTGTTAAATTTGACGAATAAACATGCATGAGCACTTATCAAACCAACTACGAAGATGCTCTTTGAAAACTCGGTTCATTTACCACCCCCTATTCCCAAGATCTTTAGAAGAAAACCATGATCTAAACGTTCACAGAAGACCAACATGCAGCAACTGCAGCAGAAACATCTTGGTGTTAGATACAATACATATGTGGTTTCTACACAAATATAAAACTCATACCACATGATGTTATAGAGATGTGTTTAAATCCAAATAACTTTAGTAACTTTATTTGATCACTTATTTACAAGCTTTTGACCAACATTATCCAAATAAATATAGACATTATAAAATGCACATCAAGATAAAGAGAGAGAGAGAGAGAGAGAGGAATCAAAGATTTTTCCATTTGACAAAATATGGATGATAAATTAACAAACAGATAGGCAAGGAATCAAGACTGCTGAGGATGCAATGGAGAAAATACACAGCAAATAAGAGAAGGTTTAATCCCATCCCTTAAATTAATTCACCGTCCTTCCATCCTTTCCTTACTGGAGCCCATGGATACCACTCCTCTCATCTGATTAACCTTAGCAGAGAAACGAGCAACACAAATAGTCGAGGCAAGCATCCGTGGAATCATAGCAACAAGAACAACTTCAAAAACAAGCGAAGCAGATCGAATGACACAAATCAAAAAAGAGAAAATAGACAATGATGATGAGAAGAAACTAATTAGAGCTCATTCGTGAAGTGCTCACCACTCATTGATGACCTGATCTTGAGGATCATCAGTGCTCGACATCCTCTGAGAAGTAGGAGGATCCATAACACTTCCTCCGTGGAGGCGAGAGAGATGCGAAGGAAGGAAAGAGAGGAATGGGCAGAGAGACAGCAGGGGGAGTGCGGGAAGAAAAAGTGAAAGCGTAGAGAAAGCGGTGAGGCGCACATGGACTCCACTTGAGATAGCCTTTTTGGGGTTATGTGCGTGGCAGGGTATTTTGGGTATTTCATTAGCAGCAATTTCAGTTTCAAAATTCTTAAAAATAAAAAATAATGTAAAAATAGCTTATTTAACATTTTAAATATTTTTATAAAAAAAAAACATTTTAAATATTAAATCCTCCGATTTACATATTTTATACCTCAATATTTAAATATCGCCTCCATTACTAATTATGCGCTTGCTGCGCCTTGTCATGGAGAAGTTATTGAGTTCGGACGGCGCACCGTCCGAAATCCAATCAGAGGGTGCCACGTGTGTCATACAGTTGGGTCCGAGCGCACGTGGCGGTCTCTGATTGAGCGTCCAAACGGTGCGCACAACGCACCCAATAATTTTTCCAATCAATGGGGCATCACTCATTTGCATCAATTTGCCCACACGCGTAACTGAGAATAACACTTTGTATTATTTTCTCATTATTTTGTGACATTATTTCATCATTTTATATTTTTTATAATTATTTTATTGATTTGTATACAAATACAAAAAAAAAGACTATATAAAATAAAAGTTTATCAATATAAAATAACACAATATCTATACGAAATAAAAAAATCATATATTTTGTCTAAACCATACACATGATAGCACAGACTTTTTATGACTACTAGTAAAGTCACGTGCGTTGCACGTAGTCCCATTGGTTCGCCCTTTTTTCATATCGGGCACGATGATTAAGCTACAGCATGCCCATAACATTGGATACAATACTCTTTCTGTTGGTTCAACTTTTCTGTACATTGGTTATGATGCTTAAGATCAACATTCCCTATAACATCAGATACGATATGCCTCGATCCCGATTCGACCTTTCTCAACATCGGTTGCGATGCTTAAGTTACAGTATCCCCCATAACATCAGATACGAAAATTCTCGATGCGCTCGTTTGGCCTTTCTTAATATTGCTCTATTCTTCAAGAGAGCATTAAAATTATCTGGCCCAGAAGCTATTAAATATAAATTGGAATTAAATATAAATAGTTTGGACCTATTTGTAAGGCGGTAAAAAAATTGAGATCAAAATGCAATTTCAGTTGCTCTTCTAAATTTTTTTTCTTTTCTATTCATGTGGCAGAGGGGAGGCTTGGGTGGTGGCTGCTGGCTGCTGCAATTGGTAGATCTAAAATTATTTATTTTAGGTCTAAAATTATTTATTTCCATAAAATAAAAAATAAAGTTCATTAAATATAAATAATTTGGATCTTTTTGTAAGAAGGTAAAAATTAAGATAAAAATATGTTGAACTCTTTGATTTTGATGACCACAATTAATTTAGTTGTTATAAACTAATCCTCTTGTTTAGTGTGTTAACAGGTTACATTATCTCATTTGAGGATTCAGTCCAAATTAAAGTCCAGAGAAAAGCTAGATCTCACTGGAATTTTATTATTTTCTTTTCTGGGACAATTATGTAAGCATATGCATATTTGCCAAGGTTCTTACTCGAGTCCTTCCTTTTGGTTTTCTAGTTAAGAAAATCTTATTTTCTTTCGTATTTGCCGTGTTTGATTGTTTAAGCAAAAAATCCCCTCCACCTATTCATGTTAAGTAATTTGAATTGAGAGTGTAGCTCACTCAATCTATTGATTTGAGTTTGAAGCTTAACTCAAAATTCAATACTTATCATATATTAGGTTAAGAGTTGGTTTAGCTTAACACAATCTTATACCTATGATAGATACCTACATTGTCATTAATTGCTCTTCTATTTTGGTATATGGCAACACATAATCTATTGGTTAATACCCACGTATTTTCCAAAATATTTCTTAAGCCATATCAATCCAAATCAAGAGCCATTATTCCTTTCCCTTGTAACTTGAGTTTTGCTTCTTCCATGACATCTTGGCTTATGTTTTGATTACCTGCAGCTTACCGTTTTTGAAAAGCCTGATTTGTTTTTGTGTGATGGCCATCATGTTAAAATATTGAGGCATGCTTTTTCTATTCTTTTTTATTCTTCATCTACTTAGCTTTGTCTCTTTGTGTTAGCTAAGTGCTACAAGCCTACAATCACAAAGGACAAAAAGGGCTGTTTGCTTCTCTCTCTTTCCAACGGAAAAATTTCTGCATCCTTTTAAGCCTATGCGATTTTTCTCCTACATTAATCTCTCCAATATTGTTTTTCATTCTGCACCCTCTGTTTTGGAGAACACAACTCACCTTCTCCTCTCAAGCTCTCACTCGATTTTCACTTTCCTAAAGCCATACTTGGATAACATTTGAAGGAGATTTCAAACAAGGAGATTGTGGTATTTCTTAAGTGAAAAGAAGCTGAATCTTTCCCTGGTTCTGTTTTATTTCCTGCTTCAGAAATTTATATTGCTGCTTTTTGTTGTGGTTTGTTGTGAATCTTATTTCTTGAGTTATTACTTATTGAGATTCGCCAAACTCCTGTTTTACCTCTTGTTCTTCCTAATGAAGGTTTGTATTGTGTCTTACTTTCTTAAGCGCCCAAAATAAATTTTTTTACTCACTGTTTTGGCGTTAATTCTTTCGAAATTATTCAAGTAGACCCTTGGCTAATTTGCATGTGCATAGAGTGCCTCATTGTAATATTAATTATTGTATATGCATTGTAATTTAAGCTAGCTAGTCTAGCAAAACCTTTCCTTCCTTTCTCTTTCTCCTTAGTGGAGGATAGTAGGTTTGCTCAGCTTTGGTTCCTGTAAAAAGCTGTAGAATTGAAGGTTTGCTTGGTTTTGGTTCCTTGAAAAAACCATAGGGTTGTATTGGGTTTGTTCGGCTTTGGTTCCCATAAAAAGCTGGGGTTATAAGGTAATTCTCATTCGAGGTGCGTGGGGAGTGGACTAGGCGGAAGGCCGAACCACTATAAATATCTTGTGCCTTTTGTGTGATATATTTATGTTGTTTGCTCTTTTCCTTTGTTAATTACGTTATTTCTGTACTGAGTCCTATTTCTAAAATTGACCTCGTTTTCTGGCGGTGCTCCCTGTTCTGACTCTTCTGCAGACCTATTTGCTAAATCAACTTCTCAGCATTAATTGAATCATTTCTTAAGTTTATTGCTTTAATTTAAACTTAAAAATTCTACTATTTCCAATCCACCCCCCACTTGGGAAGCCTTTGGGCCAACAAAATACAATTTCACAAAAGACCAACATATTTTTTCATAAAATTAAAAATAAAATTCATTAATTCAGTGCACTAATAACCACAAAAAAATAAATTAAATATAAATAATTTGAATTAATTTGTGAGGAGATTAAAAAGTTGACTAAAATATCATTTTAGCTTTTTTGGACTTAAATATAAATATAAGATTTTTTTAAAAAAATTAGACTTAAACATAAATAGTTTGGACTAATAACCTGAAAAAAATAATAAATATAAATAATTTGAACCTATTCATAAAAAGATAAAAAGAGTTGAGACCAAAATACAATTTTAACTTTTTTGGACTTCGATATAAATATAAAAACTTTTGAAAAAAAAATTAGACTTAAATATAAATAATTTGGACTAATAATATGAAAAAAATAATTAAATATAAACAATTTAGACCTATTCGTAATAAGGTAAAAAGAGTTGAGATAAAAATACAATTTTAGCTTTTTTGGACTTAAATATAAATATCATAACTTGAGAAAAAATTTACACTAATAACTAGAAAAATTTGAACCTATTCATAAAAAGATAAAAAGAGTTGAGACCAAAATACAATTTTAACTTTTTTGGACTTCAATATAAATATAAAAACTTTTGAAAAAAAATTAAACTTAAATATAAATAATTTGGACTAATAATATGAAAAAAATAATTAAATATAAACAATTTAGACCTATTCGTAATGAGGTAAAAAGAGTTGAGATAAAAATACAATTTTAGTTTTTTTGGACTTAAATATAAATATCATAACTTGAGAAAAAATTTACACTAATAACTAGAAAAAAATGAAAATGAATATAAATAATTCGGACCTATTTGTAAGGAGGTGAAAAAGTTAAATTTAAAGTACAATTTTAGCTTTTTTGAACTTAAATATAAATATAATAATTTGAAAAAAAATTGAACTTAAACATAAATAATTTGGATTTATTTGTCATAAAGTAAAAAATTGTGACCAAAATACAATTGTAGCTTATTTTTAAATTTAAAAAAATACAACAAAAATTTTAAAATAA
Organism: Apostasia shenzhenica; assembly: GCA_002786265.1. Lineage (NCBI taxonomy): Eukaryota > Viridiplantae > Streptophyta > Magnoliopsida > Asparagales > Orchidaceae > Apostasia > Apostasia shenzhenica. The sequence continues at coordinate 660,917 of KZ453230.1, read as the reverse complement.
AATATAATTAAATATATATATATAAATTAGACCTATTTGTAAGATGATGATAAGTTAAAACTAAAAATACAATTATAGGGAATTTTTTCATTTAAATAATGAGAAGAGCGGGTGGCGCTTGCTGGCAGCCATCCCCAAATGATTTTTTATTTTTTTAGGGATAAGTATAATTTAGTCTTTCCACATTTATATGCTTATACATAAGTCCCACAATATTTATGTTAGGTTCAAAAGTATTCATTTCAAATCCAAATCAACTTTTTTATAAGGAGGTGAAAAATTTAAGACTAAAATATAATTGTTGCTATTTTTGTGAGTTTTTAAATTCAGTAGTCATTCTTAACTGATTTTTATATTTTTTTAAGGAACAATGATAAGTTAGTCTCTCGCCTTTCATGTCCTTATAAATTATTCCAAAAATATTTATTTTTGATCCAAATTTATTCATTTTGTGTTCAAATCAACTCAAACTTTTACATCTCAAATTAAATTCTGGATGTCACAATTCTCTCTACCTTTAGAAATTTTATCCTCGAAAAATATTTAAATAATTTCATGAATTTTATTATACATTTGAACTGATTTATAAGGAGGCAAAAAGGTTGAGACCAAAATGCAATTATTTTTATTTTTGTGAATTTTTAAAATATTGAGACTACATTGCAATTATTACTGTTTTTGTAGATTTTTAAATTTAAAAAATACGGATAGGACAAAAATATAATTTTAATTTTTTTGGACTTAAATATAAATATTATAACTTGAGAAAAAATTTTGAACTTAAATATAAATATTTTACACTAATAACTTGATAAAAATGAAAATGAATATAAATAATTTAAACCTATTTATAAAGAGGTAAAGAAATTAAAATAAAAATGCAATTTTAGCATTTTTTTTAACTTAAATATAAATATGATAATTTAAAAAAATTGAACTTAAATATAAATAATTTGAATTTATTTGTGAGAAAGTAAAAAATTTAAGATAAAAAAACTATTATAGCATATTTTTAAAGTTAAAAAAATACAACCAAAATTTTAAAATAAATTATAATTAAATATAAGTAAATTGAACTTATTTGCAAGGTGGTGAATAATTACAATTGTTACTGTTTTTGCGGACTTTTAAATTTTAAAAATACAGATAGAACAAAATCTTTTTTTTCTTGCTCAACTTATACTTTTATTTTTTGTACATTGGTTATGATGCTTAAGCTCAACATTCTCTATGACATCGGATACGATATGCCTCGATCTCAGTTCGACCTTTCTCAATGAGCTCCTTTGGCCTTTCTGAATATTGCCCTATTCTTCAAGAAAGCATTAAAGTTATCTGGCCCAGAAGCTATTAAATATATATTAGAATTAAATTTAAATAGTTTGGACCTATTTGTAAGGCGGTAAAAAAATTAAGATCAAAATGTAATTTCAGTTGCTCTTTTAATTTTTTTTTTCTTTTCACGTGGCAGAGAGGAGGCTTGGGTGGTGGTTGCTGGCTGCTGCAATTGGCAGCTAGCAGCCCATCTTTATCCATATTTTTTATATATGAAAAATTATAATTTAATCTCTCAACTTTCATATTCATATAAATAGATCTAAAATTATTTAATTTAGATCTAAAATTATCGAAGGAGAGCTCATAGACGAAGCAGATGTCATCGTCGTCCTAGCGACTCTGGAAGTCATAGAGGATGCACCAAATATTGGCTTTGAAGAAGGTGGCGATGTCGCGGCGGAGATGGGAGCGTCATGCCAACCGCGGCAAACGGCGACGAAATTGATGAAGTCGGGGCGGGGGAGGAAGCCGGATATCTATTTTGATATAATAGTTATTTCATAGGAATTTGTATTTCACATTTTATGAAATAATCATTCCTTTCATCCAATCAAGAAATAATTATTGTTATAAGCTAAAAATATTACTCTAAAATTACTTTTATTTATATACAGGCACACATATATACACACATATATATATATATATACATGTTTCATCCTTATAATTATAGTATGTGTACATATATATTTATATAAGCTGTATTTATTTAATTATTTTTGTAGAATTAAATTTAATAATAGTAAATAAAGTAAAATTTCATTAAGTTATATTCATGGGTATTTTATTACTTTTATTTTCTATTCACTTCTTATTCTACATTCCTCATTGATGCATATTTTGAGAGTAAAACTGTAAGACTTGTTTAAGAATTTTATTGTTAAGCATGCTTGAGTGAAGTATATTATTTTCATGACAAAAATCTTTTAAAAGTCGGAAGAAAAATGGAATGTACGCCATAACAAGAGGATATGCTGTAGCGGAGTCAGAGGACGTGCCGACCAAATGGCAACGGCCAAGGAAGGAGAGGAAGAGGAAGGTGACCGAAGCAACCGTTCTACTTATAACTAACATTGTTAGGCAAAATAAGAGAATGATGTAGCCCTAGCATTCATTTTTGGAGGAAGGTTTAAGTGTGTTCGCTATAGGGTGAGTCTATCAAGGAGAGCACACCAGGACGCAAGACCAAGGAAATTTGTTAGCTCTAAAGTAATGAGGTTTTTAGCAAAAGAAAAAGAGTGACGTAGCCTTGTCATCCATACCCAGAGGGGGGTTCGTTTTGTCCTGCCATCGGCTTGCTTTGTTTTCCTCTGTTCTCTCAATGGCCAGTTCTTCCTCCTCCATTTTCTTCTCCTCAAGGGAAATTTTTTCAATTTCTGATTTAATCCAAAAAAAAAAGATATTGTTTCCTTCGAATTTATTATTTTATAATCATTGCAATCTGAAGGCGTAACGCCTCTCCGACCTAACGCCGGCGGCAACCACCGGTCACCGGCGAGGCTTCTGTCATTCAGTTTGTATGGAGAGAAAGAAGGAACGACTGAGGAGATGGATGCGTACTTTTTTCTTCTTGATAATTTGCTATCTAGATTTTACTTAGGGGGCGTTTGGTTCAATGTTATCTTGATGTTATGTTATGTTATCTAGAAAAGACAATTGTTTGGTTTAATGACATCTAAAAATAATCTTCTATTAGATTATAAAATTATTAGTCAAAAGATGACATCTAGATTACATAACATAACACCAAGATAACAACGAACCAAACGCCCCCTTAGTGTTTACTTGGGGCGTTTGATTCGTTGTTGTGTTATGTTATATAATCTAGATGTGACGACATCTAGATGTCATATTTTGACTGATAATTTTATAATCTAATTGAATATTATTTATATATGTCATTAAACCAAACAATTACTTTCTCTAAATAACATAATATACATCAAGATAACACTGAACTAAACGCTCTTTTTAAATTTAAATTTTTATTTGATTTTTAGTATTAATTATAAGTTGATAGATAGTATCTTGATATGTATTAAATTAAAAATATTTTATTCTATTTTTATTTAATAATTAATACTTTTTTGATATTTATGTAAATATAAATTATTTGGATCAAAATTTCACAAGATTTTATTTGCATATATAAATTCATAAAATTATAGCTAAGTTTATTATGAGTATGACTAATATAATCTCTCAATTTTATTACTTATATTTTTATTTTTAAATTTTTTTATAAACATAAAAAAATTATTTATTATATTTTGATACATAAAATTATAATAAAACTGAATTTACATAATTTACATTTTACTTTCATTCTTTATTAAATGCATAAATTTTATTATAAAAAATCATTATAATTTGTTATTATATAATCAAAATTTTTGAAATATGCATATCACGGATCTGTAATTTTAAATTTTTTAAAATCCGAATCCTTAAATTTAAATAAATTATAATTAAATATAAATAAATTAGACCTTGTAAAATAATGAATAAGTTAAAACTAAAATACAATTATAAGAATTTTTTTCATTTAAATAATTTAAATAATGAGAAGATCGGTGGGTGGCCCTTGTGGCAGCCATCCCAACTGATTTTTTATTTTCTTAGAAATAATTATAATTTAATCTTCTAACATTTATATACTTATAAATAAGTTTCAAAATATTTATTTTAAATCCAAAATGATTCATTGCGGATCCAAATCAACTCGACATTTTAAATCCTAAATTAAATTCTTGATATCACAATTCTCCCACCTTTAAAAATTTTATCCCCAAAATTTATATAAATAATTTTATGAATTTTATTATACATTCAAATTGATTTGTAAAAAGATTAAAAATTTAAGACCAAAATACAATTATTGCTATTTCCGTGAGTTTTTAAATTCAACAGCCATTCTTAGCTGATTTTTATAATTATAAATTATAATTTATGTCTTCGACAAAAGAGAGAAAGATAAAACTGTACCAACTTATCGTACTACTTTACTTCCTTATAAATTGTTCTAAAAATATTTATTTAAGATCAAAATTCATTAATTTTGTGTTCAAATCAACTCAAAATTTACATCTCAAATTAAATTCCAAATGTCACAATTTTCCCTATCTTTAAAAATTTTATTCCCAAAATATACATAAATTATTTCACAAATTTTATTATACATTTGAACTGATTTATAAAAAGGTGAAAAATTTAAGACCAAAATACAATTATTATTATTTTTATGAATTTTTAAAATATTGAAACTAAATTATAATTGTTACTGTTTTTATGGATTTTTAAATTAAAAAAATATAGGACAAAATATTTTTTCTCCCAAAGCTCGTACGTATAGATATAAATATATACATACAAATAAAGCAAAATAAGCTTAACAAAAAATATTTTATAAAATGATAAAAAAAAATAGCACAAATAACGAGAAAATTATGTGCTACCATGTGTATGCCCACAAAGGCATGCCCCGCACATTGATTGGGAGCCAAATAGATAACATGACAGAGAGGCCACACCTATTAAATTAATTTTTTCAAATTTTAGGGTTGACTTACTGAGCCACAACTTTGAGAACAAATTAAATTTTGGTCAACTTTGACGCTAAATAAATTTAACCTTAACATCTGAAGCTATAAAAGACAACCGTGTTTGTTTGTAAGGTTAAATTTAAGAAGATTAAAATTAAATTTGAATAGAGATATTTTTTATTGAAAATTGTGAATAATGTGAAATAAAATTATTTATTATGTTGGGATATGTGAGGGATGTGATATAAAGTTAGTTGTTATGTTGGAATATATGAGAGATGTGATATAAGTTAATTATTATTTTAGTAATATGTGTAGAATGTGAAATAAATTTAATTTTTAATATTAAATTTTATGTGTGATGTGATATATCTGGTTAAAATTAAACCAGGTTAGTTTTAAGCTCCTAGACAAACGGGGCCAAACGCTAATTCATTTTCCCAAACAAACCTAAATGCCACACTCGTTGTGCTCTCTTTAGCCTCGTAGCGAGGAATGAGCTTACCTAAGTACTAAGAGATCTCATATTCAAATTGTAATTCTATCGTATAATAGAAAAAAATTGTGATGTCCCAAGTAAATTTAAAAAAAAAATTAAAAAAACTAAATGCCATACAGGCCAAACAATTACCAACAAAATAAATACAAAAGAAAACTACTTTTGCAATGCCAATAGTTTTTTCATAATGACTTGCTGATGATCATGATGTAATGGACAAAAATAATATGCAACTCAACAAATGATAAACTATGAAATGCAAGAATTAAGAAGTTCATATAACAAATAACTCGGTCCTACTGAAACTCCTAACTCGTCTGTTGTCGCTATGGTAGTTGAACTTAAAGACCCTGTTTGGCGCGATGACCAAAATCAGCACCAGAATAATGCTAGTTTAAAAAACAACAACAATAATAATAAATAAATAAATAAATATTTTTAATCATTCTATACAAATTTTAATATAAAAAATATTTTTTTATTTCACATACTCAATAATTTTCAATAAAAATATCAATTTTCTTTCATATCCTAAATCAAAATACTCGATTCAAGAATTTTAAAAATCATTGAGTATGTGAAATAAAATAATATTTTTTATATTAGAATTTCTGTAGAATGATTAAAAAATTTTATTTATTTATTATTATTATTATTATTTTAAACTAATATCATTTTAGTCCTGATTTTGATCCTTGTACCAAACAAGGTCAAAGAAATAGAAGTAATGTGAAGGGAATAAATATCAGAACAAGAATGTTGGAGAGAGATTGATCATGAATGATCCTACAGGCAGCTTGTAAAGGTTACAAATTGCAGCAATGACAAACTTATACTGTCTCGTTTGGTTTGAGTTTTTGTTTAGACAGGAGAAAGAAATATTTTATCTTTTCAGTTTAATAAAAGAAAGAATTTATTTTAATATTAGAAAGTGTATAAAATGTGAAATATTTTCAATTCTAATATTCGTATTTGTGTTGGACGTAAAATAAAGTTGATTTTTATAGTTAAAATTTATGTTGGGTAAAAATATTGCCTCGAGCCAAACGAGGCCACGAGTATGGCATTTAACTCTGCCTATTAAGACAAACACTGCTATACTGTATCTTCTCTATTCCTTGATCTAACATAAGAAGAAAAACACTTCTTAATAAGTACACAGAGGGATGAAGGCACATTTTTAACCTGAAAGGATCGAAGGAAGACTGGGTAGAGAAGCAGCAGCCTGACCTTGAGAAGAATTTTATGCTTCAACGTCTGATATACTCGAAAAGATAACAGAATTCAGACTAGAGCTTTTCTGCCAGCCTGCTGAGCTGCAGAGTCTTTTTCTTCAAATTTAGAAGAAAAGTGCAATTAGGATGTAGAGTTTATGGAAATATAATAGGCTAATCTAGATTATTAACAATGATCAGGTAGTAGCAAATAAAACTATATTATTTAACAATTTCAGAACATAAAGTAATAAACACCAGTGGAGATAGAGGTGTCAAAAATATCCGAAACTCGGAACAAGCTCTGATGCAGAGCCAGATCACTAGCGTCAACGACTGCGTTATAATCTACGACCTTGAGCGTAGATTATAACAATTTTATTTTGTACATAGTTATCTTTATTTCTGCACGTTCCGAGTTTCGGATATTTTTGACACTCTATCTCCACTGGTGTTTATTACTTTATGTTCTGAAATGTTAAATAATAATAGTTTTATTTGCTACTACCTGATCATTGTTAATAATCTAGATTAGCCTATTATATTTCCATAAACTCTACATCCTAATTGCACTTTTCTTCTAAATTTGAGGAAAAAGACTCTGCAGCTCAGCAGGCTGGCAGAAAAGCTCTAGTCTGAATTCTGTTATCTTTTCGAGTATATCAGACGTTGAAGCATAAAATTCTTCTCAAGTCAGGCTGCTGCTTCTCTACCCAGTCTTCCTTCGATCCTTTCAGGTTAAAAATGTGTCTTCATCCCTCTGTGTACTTATTAAGAAGTGTTTTTCTTCTTATGTTAGATCAAGGAATAGAGAAGATACAGTATAGCAGTGTTTGTCTTAATAGGCAGAGTTAAATCCATACTCGTGGCCTCGTTTGGCTCGAGGCAATATTTTTACCCAACATAAATTTTACATAAAAAAACAACTTTATTTTACGTCCAACACAAATACGAATATTAGGAATTGAAAATATTTCACATTTTATACACTTTCTAATATTAAAATAAACTCTTCTTTCATTAAACTGAAAAAATAAATATTTTTTTCTCCTGTCTAAAATAAAACCTCAAACCAAACGAGACAGTATAAGTTTTCATTGCTGCAATTTGTAACCTTTACAAGCTGCCTGTAGGCATATCATGATCAACTCTCTCCAACATTCTTGTTCTGATATTATTCCCTTCACATTACTTCTATTTCTTTGACCTTGTTTTGGTACGAGGATCAAAATCAGGACTAAAATGATATTAGTTTAAAATAATAATAATAATAATAATAAATAAATAAAAATTTTTAATCATTCTACATAAATTTTAATATAAAAAATATTATTTTATTTTC
>KZ453230.1:585704-652972 GCA_002786265.1 Apostasia shenzhenica | reverse complement strand
AAGCTCTAGTTAATATTGAGTCCCAAGTGTTTGCTATTGAGAGTGAAATTCAAATTTAGCGAAGGTTTTGATATATTGAAATTTTTGGATAAATTATCATGTGTAGAAATTTCAAGGTAAATGTGTATGCGGTAATTCATCTTGAGATTTGAAAGTTTATTATCTTAATTGTATAAGTTTGTTTGAATTTGTTTGGATAGCATTTTAATCATCTTAAATATTTCATGGCGCTTATGTGAAAATGCAAATATTTATATTTAATATAATTTGAAAAAACTTGGTTTAATCTCCTTTCATTTGCATTTAGTCATTTAAATAAATACATATAAGTCTAGGCACTAATTTAATATTGGTAGCGTTAGGTTCAGCTTAAATCGATCCCCGCGCTGCATCAAGCTCAGAACTCGTTCGGTTTTTGAATTGACTCGAAATCAGTTTGAAAATTTTGAATCAAATCATGAGCTAAGAACTTTGAGTTGATGTTCATTTCGAGCCAATTCGCATTGGCTGTGACTCACTTAAAATATGATTCGAGTTAGCTCGAAATCATATGTATAATATAAATAAATTATATATATAGATGAAATGGTTTTACATACAAGCTAGTTTAACAATTTAGTGGTAAAATGGTGAGAAATTAAAGTTTACTTTTTCGAAATTCTAGGGCTCAAATTCCCTTGAATATACAATATTCTTATATTTTTAGCATAAATAGCAAATTTGAATCAAAATTTGAGATAGCTCGAAATCGTACCGATTCGAGTCAAGCCGGCTCAAATTATGTCCAATTTTAATTTTGGATTGATTTTGAGCCAAACCGAGTTCAAAATTTTCGATTTCAAATTTGCCTTCGACTCGCAACAGCTCTAGCAATAGACCTATAAAAGTTTCCATTGATAAATGTACTGAATTATTTCTTGAGTTACTGTCAGTGATATAGGTCCATTGACTAGAAATGTTTTAGCCGGAGTCGCTAGTCGATTCATTCCAAAAACATAACGACAAGTGCATAAAGCTAAGCTAGAAGACCCTTTTTCATCCATATATGCTAAACAGAAAATGGCATTGTGAGAAAGATCAAACTTTCTTTTCTATGTTTGCAGAGGCTAAATCGAAAAGTAAAGGAAGAAATGACTCACCACTCAAACTAATTTTCCATAGAAAGGTGACGGGAATGATTTGTACTAACCTCTACCGGCAAGATATAATTTACTGTATAATTTTCACAAAGAACATTAAAACAAATACAAAACTAGAAAGCTGATAATTACCTTACATCCTTATATTACCTGGTTCTTCCACTTTGTTCTCAACAAGAAATCTAATCTGGAAGCATTAACCGATTAAAGAATACTAAAAAATGATAACTGGGAGCCCAATATACAAATCCAATGACAGGTCCAGCTCTAATGTGCTGCAAAAACAAAAAATAATATATCAAATGGGAAGGGGGTGGGGGTTGAGAGACTTGAAGGTGGAATATATATATACAGAATCATGATTAGGGGAAGTTTGCACAATTTTTCTTGAAACTCTATGCTTATTAGAAGTTCACCCGATTTGATAATGAGTTGATTTCATTACGAAATCAATTCAACTCAAATTTGACTCGGTATATGTAAATTCATGTGCTTTTGACTTGATATATGTAAATTCATGTGTTCATACCTAAATAGATGTATATAAGAAAAAAACAAAATTTCATTGAAAAATGTATGTAAAAGAACTTAATGTGTATATGAATGTCATCGACATCTTCACAAGGCATATACATATAAGCACGCTTATCACAGATGTTGGGCGGTGACATACATTGACTCACAATTTCAGGACATGCATTGAATCAAGTTGAAACCTGACAGAGAATTGATTAATTTCTAATTGACTAAAACCAAACTTGACCTGATCTTGAAAACTGCAAGTTTGAGTTTTTTCCTTTTTTTTTTTGATAGTCAAGTTTGAATTGATATCAACTTTTCTGATGCCAGGCCTATGAGTGGGTAATTCCTCATCCAAGGGTGGACAGTTATTTGTATTGCAAATAAAAGTGAAGCGTATGGTCACTACTAGGTATTTATGACTGTACTGTTCAGGCCTGCCTTCAAAAATAACAAGATCTAGTCCTTTCTGTATGCACAGTCTTTGCGCTGTAAGTTCACTTGCAAGTATTAATATGCTGTGGAAGTACCTTTCCATCAAGAATTACAAGCTCCCCATCAACCCATCGAGGATTTTGAAATCCAGGGTCTGCAACCCTTCCTTGTCCTTTGTATCTAGCAATCTGCAGAAAATTCAGTCATGCATGGCTGCAAATATACTTACCAAAAAAAAAACAAGTTTCTATAAGCCTTGGTAGATATGTTACCACGCCAAATTCATCAGGTATAATTCCCTTATGTGGAAGCTGATTTCTCTCGCCAACCTTTGCACGGAAAACAACCTACGGTTACCCAACAAAAGTTATATTTCCTTTAGAAAACATGTGGAATAATATTTAAATTGCAAACTGTTACTCCCAAGAACTTAAATGTGTCTATCGTGTTTGATGATAGCAAGCCATCAATGAAAACAAACCATCAATGATGCCATCTAAAATTTTGTTTTAAGTAATCATGTTAGATTTCACAGCGCAAATGAAGATCATGCATGGATTCGTAATGTCTCGAATGAGGAAAAAGGAAGACTTCACAAGGATGGAATCCATGAAGAAGAACTAGTTTGTGGAAATTAGGAACAAACTAGGAATATCATGTAAGTATAGTGCATAAGTAATTTGGTTCCGAGTCATTTGAAAAAAACCCAGTATAGTTTTAAATCTGCCAAGCATTTTTAATTAATAATTATTAAATCTCTAGTTGCCAACTGACCTAACCACTTACTCTTGTAGGCTATGACCAAAGACTAGTTTTTATTCTAGCCACCACCACATGCATAAGCTTATTTATTTTGTAGTGTAGAGCTCAATATAGGTATTTTTTTAAAACCTTATGCTAGAAATAAATGGTCACCAGAGTCCGAGCTTCAAATCTTCTAACTCCGACACCACATTAAATCTTTGATTGTCAACTGACCTAAGAGCTTAAGCTTGCAGGTTAAGACTTAGAATAATTTTATATTCTAATAGTAATACTTTTAAATCACTCATAATGCTACTTTCAATATGTTAATATTAGTAGCAAAAAGAATATACAAGTATCAAAACTTTAATCAAATGTAAGTTTATTATATGAAATTTCAAAGTTGAACAAATAGTCCTTTCCTAGGTTTGTTACTAGAATTCTAAATGATATAAAATTTGAATTGAACAGACGGCTGGATCTGTCAACTGAACAGTCCAATTTGTTTCAAAAAATTAAGTTTATAGCTGTTTTAAATCCCCAGTTGGGAGATTCTTTCATAGTTAAAGCTTTCCTAATGATTATGAGAACGTTACAGAGGATTAAATAGGTTATAAATATATGATTGAACTCAGAGAAAATAAGCCCAATGATTTACACTTGCAAATTCAGATCAAAAAACTCTAAAAGCTCTCAAAGTGACCAAACTCTCAATCGCTATCAACTCGCAAACTTTTGAATGTAATAGGAATATTTGAAAAATTATTTTGTGCACACTCAGTAGACTTAACATTATAAGCTTCAAATTTATAAAATGATTCACCTTATATTTATCTTTTCTCCTTTACAAAAAAGTGGAGACCTTGGAGAGTGTATTAATTCGAGTCTTCTAGGGTCTGTTTTTAAGATCGATCTCACCCTTAGAAGGAGATTTAGTGTAAAGGTGTATTTGCCTACCTCTGTGGATGAGTTTCTTGTAAAGGCTTCTCCCCTTGCTTCTACAAAAGAATTTAGGTAGTTAAGCTTAAGATTGAGTTCTATAAGAGAAATATATCTTTTAGCTGAACCACCTAAAAATCATTGTTTCTCTCTTATATTTATACTTACATACTCTTGATTTTCATAAATCGATACTTTATAGAAAGAATTTTTTGAGTTTTCAATAATACTAAATTTGCCTCCTCTCCCCTATTGGGTATATGCTTAGGAAAAGTTGTTAACTATGGTTGCCGTGATATAGTGTCGATTGAGATAGAAGCAGTAACATCATTGTCATTTGCAGGACTGCGAACCATCAAGTTTAAAAGCGAATCATCTTTTATGTATAGGTAATTTTTTTATTTTTAATTGTGATCCAAATCACTTGGTCTGACATATTGCTTTTTTTTTAATTAGAAATATATACAAGTATTAAATAAGTATCAACATTTAACAAAAAATTGATACACTACATAGCGCATTAAATACTTATTAGAGGAGCACCAGAGAGTATCGGTATCTGATGCGGATACAATACATATATATTAGGCTTCATAAAGTATCGATGTTTTATCACTGAAAATGTAAAACATAGGGCTTGTTTGGTTGGAGGATAAATTTGGGTAAGGAAAGAGAAAATATTTTATTTTATAGAGTTGATGGGAAAGAAATTTATTTTAATATTGGGAGGTGTGTAGAATGTGAAATAAAGTTGATTTTAAGGTTGGAATTTGTGTTGGATGTGAAATAAAGTTGTGTTTTAAGGTTGGAATTTGTTTTGGATGTGAAATAAAGTTATTAAAATTTATAATAAATTTAAAATATTATTATTTTATTTCTTTGCCAATTTTTGAGTTCATGCCAGACATGCCCATAGTCTGTAAATTTTAAGTCATTAAAAACCTTTGTGTTTTTCTTTATCCCTTATTGAACATGAGCTACAACATATTAATTTTAAAGCATTCCTCATATGAGTCTAAAAAAGAGAAGGAAAAATTAAATATAACCTATCTCCTCCTCTGCTTTCCCATTTCTTCCATACTAAAAGAATAAATTATCTCAATTATTGGTAGACGATTCCCTTGCCTCAGATTCAATAATGTATGGCATTCAATATCCCTTCTTTTGCTAATAAAAGTTTAGTATATCAGAAAATGCATGACCTCTCTATATCACTGCCACCCAGCATTAAATGTTTTGGGTTTGTGATAATAACAAGATCAGCTGAAGTGGCTAGCTAGCTATTAAATTCCATGCGATTAGTGGACCCGAGCGCAAGCAATTTCTTTTCTCTTGAGACCCCTACCTTAACTAATCATATGCTTCTAGTATCAACTCTTCACAAAGAAATTGGTAGCTAGCCTAAAATAACTTGATGGACCAAGCATTTTCTGAGACTTAGAAGACCTGCTTTGAAAGGATGCTTTTCTTGAGCTTCAACTAGTCAAAAAGAGATCAACGAAGTGGCGAGCTATCGTCAAAGAAAAGGGCAAGAAAAAGTAAAAACAATGCTAACATGGTGAGGACCTCTGAAGAAAGGTGACCTACACAAATTATCATTAAAAGTAGATCAAATTAAAATGATCTGTGAAGAGGTTCAAAAGAACATCCAAATATGAGGGATAAGCATGATCATGATGGACAATCGAAAAGAAATGAAAATTATTTTTAGACCGTGCAACTACGTTACGTAAAAGAATACATAATGTGCCTAAACCAAATATAACAAAACACAACAGATATAAGCACTATGAAAATAGAGACAAACCTGTCCAGCAGGCATAGCAAGAGCCCCAGTTAACTTATAAGCTTCAACGTACTCATAAAACTCCAAATCCATTGGCTTCGTAGCTGAATTACCTTCTTGCCATTGACCAAACCTTCGCTTCAAATGGAGAACCTCAGAGGAGTACATACCATGTGAGCCAATGTATAAACCTATTTCATCAACTTTTAAGTGAGCTTACAAGCACAAAATCTGCGATCAACAACCTCATAGAGGAATCAAAAGTTCAAAAATATTCTCTCCGTACCTCTTTTGTATGAAAAAATATCAAAAATATAATATTTACACATTTAATTACCACTAAGAGGATCTGATGTTGTAGATATCTCAATACGATCAAAAACCGTTGTCCCCGACAAAGATTGATAATTCTGACTCTTCTTCATGGACAGACTAATCAGTTCTCCAATGTCTTCCAGTACCTTCGTAAAACCAATCATAGGTTAAAAAGAGCAAGAGCAACAAAAACTGAAAATCTAATGGAGAAACATCAAAACTTGGAGGACCCTTTGTAGGGGTGGGTAATTGAATCCATAAATGAGGCATGACTTAAGAATAAGCAACTTTGCAAATAATCTAGGAACTGCCTAAAACAAAAGATATCAACTTGTATTCAATTCAAGTGGCTTCAAATATCATATTTTTAAACAAGAAAGAAAAACACAAGAGCAAAGGTACGGCCATCATAGTTCTTTCAATATCAAGTTATAAAACATAACATGTTACCAAAAAAAATATCCTTTTTTTTGGGGATAAAACCCCCTTGTATGTATCTCCACGGAAAATTTTGTCTGGTGATCATTAGAAATTATAAACAAGCAAATATCATAAAGAACAATCACAAAATTAAATAAACAATGAGATGTTGAGGATTGAGAGTATGAACTTCAAAGACACCTGAATGTTTTTTCCCCAGGTTCCTATAAATCCATTAGAAATGATCTTAAAAATAACTTTTTTTTTTACAGAAGTTATAAAGTCTTTCAAATTTTTGAGGCTAGTTCATTAAACACCACCACTGTGGCAAATGCATACAGCATTGTACAATAAAAATGCCAATTGTAAAACAAGAAAAGCATTTTGAATCTTCTACGATTCCCAGTTCATATATTATATATTTCATCAAACTCTTGAAAGAAAACAAGAAAGCTAAAAGAATACCTTAATAGGCATTTTCTCTTTTGAGATGAAAATTTTAGTAAGATCAGGCCTAGCACCGCTTCGTGATGAAGGCAACAACGTTTTGCTCTGGAAAGTCAGTCTAGCATCTGCTTCGCTTATCAGATCTTCTTTCTTGACGTAGAATGAAAAGGATCGTCGATCTGTTATCTCTAACTCAGCTGGCGTCCGCAGTAGATTCTTAGGAGGTACATCGGCATTCATCTTCTCCATAAGAGTACCAATAATAAAATTTACTGAAAAATCACTTTGTTCTTCAGGTGTTTGAGAAGGTTCATCTCCGCCTATCATTTCTATTTCTTCGATTTCACTCTCTGCTTTGATGTCTTCCTCATCAGAACCATGTATATCTTCATCACTGCCTTCTTTGTCCTCTAATATCTGCTCTATAACTTTGGAAATCAGATCTTTATCCACCATTCCTGGTGTCACCACTTTTAAGACTTTGACCTTGACACCAGGGATCACATCCTGCAAAATATTTTTGATGCCCTCTAGCCCATCAATAATTTCAGAATCATCAACCTCCTCAAAAGTTTTCACATCTTCAGAAGTTATATTACTTGGCTCTTCATTTGAGTCATTTTCATTTAAGCTGCTACCTGATTTAGTAGATTTCTTCGACAAGTCTACATTACGCCCTGTGTCTCTCTTTAAATAGACTGCCTGAAATGAATGCATCCATTATCAATCAGGAACCCAACTTTATAGAATGTTTTAATAAAAGCAGGTACTTCCATAAAATTTATTTTATTAATAGTTTTGCAAGAACATGCCATGAAATGAAAACTTATATTAGTTCAGCTCATGGAAAAAATGCCCTTGGCCTAGAAATTTTTGGCTAATCTTGAAATACGTTTATGATAACTAAAGTTACATAGAGATGTTAAAAATTATGTCGAGTGTGAAATAAAGTTGGCGACTGTACTGAAAGTTGTGTAGGATATTAAATAAAGTAATGTTTTATGAAAGAACTTCCATAATTTGTGATATATAAATATATAATTATAGTTTTATTCTTCTAAAATAAAATCTTTCCAAGCTCATGGCCATTTGCCAAGCAGGTCCAAGCAAGCTCGCTGATATTTTCCAATGAAGACTAATACATGAGCTGAAGGATGAGGTTTCATGTGCCATGAAATTTGTAAAAGTTAAGGAGAATACATAAATGACACAAAATGTGAATCTAAATACTAAACAGTTGATTCTCACTATTTCTTGTTTGCATATTCTCAATGTTTAACTATTACATCCAATGCACCATCGTTAACTGTTGTTTGGGTACATTTTACTTAATTATACTTTATGAAATCTAACCTTCCAATGTAACTCGAGTTAGATAATATCCAATCATTCATTTATGAGGGATTGCTAAGGTGCGCGGCCCCTATCCCTATTAGCAGCGAAGATGGTAACCCCCTATCGCCAACAAAGGATGGCACTAGTCGCATCATTGGCGATGGGGGAATAAACGCACCCTTCACCAAGGACAAGAAGGGGGGCAGGGATGAGCACCACCTCCTCATTTTTTTTTATTTTAATTTATAATGACATTAAACTAATTATGTGCTTCTAAATAAAATGTTCCTTTTTTGAAAACAACAATAACTAAGGTTTTATGTGGGGTCGGCTACATGAACTCTTTATTTTCATTGCGCTTTATCAAATAATAAATTCATATTTATCTCTAAATATGTGAAATCTCTTCTGATGGTTTTTTGTCATGTCTTATTTGGTCTTCTTCTTCTTCTTTTAATACAGGTAAAATTCAATAACTCAGCTCTCCTTATTAGAGCTTCCATCAGCCTATAGTTTATATGTCCAAACCATCTTAGCCAATTCTCCCTAAGCATGGTCAGAAATATTCATTTTTGAACCGACAAGCTCACACAAATTAACTATAGAGTCTTAAGCTTGATACTTGAACACTTATATTGAACACATTGACTGTCCAATAAATAAATTCACATATTTCGCATGGCAAGTATGTAAATCTCCTAAAATTTATGTAAGAAGCCACTTTTCAACTGTGTAACATACACTAATTTAAAGGTCCACAAATAACTTGTTCAAATAGGTTGGTTGCAACTTAGGTATATTGCTAAATTCAGAAGTGAATATAAAACAATGAATCATTTCCCAAGAGATACCTGCTGCTTGTACCCTTCATCACCCCCTGTGAAATAAATTTCAAACAAAGGAGAACCAGGCCTGGACATAACAAGTTGCCTGAAAAGATGGTCATAAAAATAACCTTAATACAAATGGAAGAGAATCGTGTGAAGTGAAAAGATAATATTTTCAGAAAATTCAATAATAAGTCAATTGGAAAGAATAATTTACAAAGAAATAAAGAAAATATCACATAAGAGAAGAAACTCCATACCCGTATAACAGTAAAATTAACATAGAACCAGAGTACCCTAGAAAAAGGATGCATGGGATCCCGTATCACAGACATAACACTATGTTGGAAACTATAACCAAGACATTCAAAAGACAGATTATTGTTCAGATGTTGGCACACCACAAACAGGACTTCATATAAACGACAGATGGCCAAACTATTTGTATAGGAAACCCGTCTTGCTTAGGTTGCTGAAACGGCTTACATTAACACCCTTCATTTGGTTGATGATGCCATCAATAACCAGTATGGTCTTAGGTTAACACCTTTCACTTTTGGTTGATGATGCTACTTATAACCAATATATGATATGCATATGACTACATGATTAGCAAACTATTTATTGTTCAACCATCTAAAACTTGTTACAAGACAGCACAACTAAAGTTAGCTGAGAGTATAAAAGGTGCAAATTAAGTCAGCAATCATGTTTTGGTGGTATTATTGATCAAGTTGGAACACAATGCGAATGTATGAGGAACAGGTGGTGACAGCAACAGAGGGAAAAAAAAACATAAGGTGAAGAAATTTCAAAGTTATTTCACAAGAATGCAAATATAGCTTTAAACAGGGGACAAGGAAGAACATCAAATCTGCCATTGCAATTCGAGAAAGATTTTTCTTTTTTTTTCTGATTCCACTAACATTTACTGAGTATTAACATCATGAAAAACAAGGGAAGAATCATCAAATTTTTTTCTGACAGAGCTAGCTGCAAATCTGGTTAGCCATTAGTTCTTCCATGGTCCAAACTGATTAGAAACTTTCTTCCTTTTCGTTCGTTGTTGAAGAAGAGAACTGAAAAAACCCTTGTTGTTGAAGAGTCCATAGATGATTTTCATTCGAAGACTAAGGGACAAAAATTTCAACTAAAAACAACAGCACATTACTAATTGTCTTCATCGTATCCAGCAGGACACTGTTAATTTCCAAAAATGGCATGCATCTTCACAACATGCTTGAACAAATTTGTTCCTAGTATGAAACATTTAGCTAAAGAACAATACCAAACGTAAGCAAAAAATAGAGGCTAATAATTTAATTAACTCAAAACCCAAAGCATAAGAGTATGGCATGAAAAGAGAAGTAAAGATGTATAACTTGCAAGAATCACAAATGCTCAATTATTAGGAAGCAAACATTCTTGAATATAACATCACCTTGAACTATAGCTTCTAGCCACATATCTTCCATGTTCTGCACTTATGCGAATAATCCAGCCACACTTATCACCACTACCTTTCGAAATGCCAGACCACCATCCCAACTGTAGTATATACCAAGAAAGAAATTATTGATTTTGCTAACATTGAAACAAATGGCATTATAACACACCAATATACAAACTTAGTAGATAGCACTGTACATAATACTACACACGGATGGACAAAGCATGCAATTTTTGGAGCCCGGACAGTATTATTTGACCGAAGAAGCCACCTATGTTTGAGTCACTGTCTCTAAATGTGAAATCAGACATTTTAAATAAAATAGAAGATAAAAATCATGTCCTGCCATCCTAGCCAAAGTTTTTATAATGCATACAATTTTAACAAGAATCAGATGAAAAGGAACATGCATAAAAACATTTTCCTAAATTTGTAGATTTCTTAAAATATCCTTTTCATAACAGAGTGTCTTCCTTACTAATCTCCCGTGATATAGATCAACAGCTAAAATTAAGTTATGAACTTATGATGCAACATTCAAGAACTTTCCACACCTATTTGAAAAATTAGATATATACAGACAGTACATCTACTAAAATCAGGAGGAGTTAAGATATGGAGCATCAACAACCCAAAGATGAGGTTCCAATATAGATGTGAAATCGGGAAATCTTCTTATTTTTTGAACTTAAATCAGAAAATCTTTTTAACAGTTGACTATTTGTAGGGATTCTTGATTTCCTAGAAATAAGGGAAGTAAACAGCAAAGGAAAAGTACAGACACCGGCATGGAGAAAAATCCCATGCAAAGCTGATTAAGATGGCCACCTAAAATCTATAAAGCATGGGCACTTCAAAAAAGCAACTCGTGTCCATGTTGGACACACAGACATAGGGGACACGTGAGGACACTCGGGGACACTTTGTCGGACACGTTACGTGATATGTCCTAATAAAATAATATTAAAAAAGCTAAAGGACACTTCTCAAACACATAAGGACATTTCGAGGTAAAGATACGTTTGAAGCACTTTCAGAATATTACGAGATACACGAGATATCTGAAACACTTCCAAGACACTTTTGAAGCACAGGATACTTCTGAGACACATAGAATAAAATTGAATAATATAATATTAATGTTAAATTTATTTATTAATATTATATTTTTTAATAAAACCTATAGATACATTATCTCTTCTTTGTTATTTTTATTAATATTTAAAATTTTTATTGTTAAAAGTTTATCTAATAAGACTAAAAATCTATTTTTTTATTATTAAAATTTGACTTAATATAAGTCAAAATTCTAAGTTAACTAAGCTAAATTAAATTTCTTCCTCTCTTTCTGTCCCCAAGCCTTACAAAAATAAACCAATCACAAAAGTTTGGAATTCTAGTTTCACCTTTATTCTTCTATTATCTTCAATACCGAGAGCTCTTAAATCCTCTTATTGTCGAGCTCGTTGGATTGTCCTAGCAAGCAAAATTGTACTTTCTTTTATTTTCTCACTTACTTTATAAAGTAAATCTTAAATTTATATCTCAAATCCCTTCAATGCCCACGATGTCTGTTCTCAAGTGCTCATCTTGATCCCATGAGGCTTTTGTATTATTCACAAATTGTTGATACTTAAAACTTGTAGTTTATTTTACGTTTTATGTATTTTTTAAAGCATGGGCTTATTTGGCACCATTTCAAAAAAAGATGAAAAAAGAAAAAATATTTTTCTTTATAGAGTTGATAGGTAAGAAATTTATTTTAATATTCGGATGTATGTAGGATGTGAAATAAAATTAATTTTTAAGGTTAAAATTTATATTGGATATGAAATAAAATTGATTTTTAATATTGAAATTTGTGTTCAATGTGAAATAAAGTTATTAAAATTTATAATAAATTTAAAATATTAATAAAATATTAATTTTAATTTTTTCTGGACTGTGCCAAACAAGACCTATGGATTGTTAATTTTATTATTATATTTACCTTGTCATGCCATGGATATGTCTTATGTTTTCAAAAATCGTTGTGTCGTGTCGGGTCGTGTCCCCATATCCTCGTGTTGTATCTATGCTTCATAGCCTAAAATTTATAGCATGCTTTCTCTTCCGTTGTCCTGAAAACCATGAGAGTCAACCATAACCTTACATAGATAAAGCAAGTGGGCGTCCCAAAAATACATCATCAGAAGTTACATTAGTTGACATATTAGATAAACATGTAAAAATATCAACAGAAGCCACAAAAACAAGAAGTAATCAATATGGATTCACTCTAGATGTACACAAGATATATTAGTCGATGTACCAAGTATATTTATCACCAGACAAACTGATGCGGGATAACGCGCTCTGATACCAAAACTAATGCGGGATGACGAAAATAAAGCGACTAGGGTTTAGTGGATGAAGAAAAATATGAGAAAAGTGGTAGATAAATAAGATTTCTAATATTCTCACGTAAGATTTCCCTACCATTCCCTTCCGAAATATCGATCCCTCCGAAATATCGATCCCTTTTGGAATATCAATCTCTTTCAGAGAATCTTGGACTAACTCATTCTAATAAAGTCATTTGCACACAAAGTAAATTTTATTTATTCATTAATCCATAAAAAATATGTTATGAGATCTAATCTGGACAGTCTATCATCTGAATGTCCCCATCAATTCTACTCGAGTGGGAAGAACTTAATCCCGTAGATAAAAGGTCAAATCTACTATAGTATATCTCCATTAGGTCTCCATCAATCTGTTTATCTAGTGATTAAGTTAATCTATGACGACTTCTCCATCAATATTTTCAAAGCACCTAAAAAACATATATCTAAATCAGAGAGTTTCAAACAAGAGATGGAGCACGTTGCGAAGGCATGACACGCAGAACCATGGGAGTGCATGCAAAGAGGACGCACATAACTGTGCAAGCACGAAGCAAGACGCGGATGCAGAGCAAGATCTAGCATGAAGGATGCGAACAGGAGAGGGGGCACTAGCAGAAGAGGTGGCGCAAGGCACCAGCAAATGGAACATCATGAGGGAAATGAGACATGACTAAAGCGCAGCAGAGTGGGGCGGAGACAGCGTGGAGGCCACATCGGCGAGGAAGGGTGACGTGTGCCATGTGTTCTCGCCAGCCAAAGCGATATGCGTGCTTGGGAGGCGAGGTTGATTGTGTAGGTCTGTGCGGTCTATGTGTGCCACAAGAGCGGCGACAAAAGATGTTGGCCGACGCAGGGAAGCTCGCTTGCGAGAGGCACGAACGAGGACAGGCTCGCATGTGACCCATGTGGACATGTCCTTGTGCAGTGAGCCGCAAATAGGAGCGAGGGAGCTAGTTCATGCAAGCTTGATCAGGCTTGTGCAGGCCTAATCAAGCTAGTGCAACGTGTGGTATCAATGCAATGATGCAATCTAATGGTACAGAGGTAGAGGCGAAATGTGGTCGAGTCGAGGTAAAGGTAAAACCGGGCTTTGATACTAAAATGATGCAGAACAACTCACTTTGATACTAAAATTGAAGTGGGGTAACACGCTCTGATACCAAATTGATGCGGGGCTGTGAAAATCAGGTAGTTAGGGTTTAGAAGATTGAGGAAAATATGAAAAAAATGATGGATAACTATAATTTTTAAAATTCTCACATAAGATTTTTGTCTTTTCTTTCAAAAATATCAATAATTTCTAGAATCCCTAAACTAATGTATTCCAAAGCCACTGGCACACAAAGCAAATTTCGTGCATTCATTAATCCATCAAAAAGTATGAGATGAGATTCGATCTGGACCGTCTACTATCTAGATGTCCTTATCACAAACCTTATTGTTAAGGGAAATAATCTCAGATTTTCAATGCATGCAAAATATAGGATCACATGAAAGTGCATGATAAGCATGAAAAAGAGATGCTTTCATGTTCATAATGTACCAATCCTGTGCCAGCATTATCTCGAAGGAAAGCTGCATCTTTGTAGCTCTCCTCTGCAACAGCTTTCTGTAAAATACGAGATTTATGGGGATAAACCGGTAAAAGATACCATGAGTTTTTACAATATACAAGTCAATATTATGTTGAAAGTTTTTCTTACGTAGTAATTATATATCGCAGTGCCTACAGTGTCAGTTTTTGCAGCAGCCTGAAGCGCCAGCTTAACCTTAGCAGCCTCTTCATAATCTTCTCTAGCAACAGCATCTTTCAATTGCATCTGAAACAAAAGAATTAGATTCTTTCCATGTACTAACAAAACAAATTAAGAAGTATTCTAGCAGGGTTTGCAGCAGCTCCATATCCGAACAGAAAGCGAATCCCAGAAGAATCCCTCCGTGCTTCGATTGTCACGACTTACCCTAATCGTTGTACAGCAAACTGATCGCAGCCAATAAAATAGTACGAAACACCAAACTACCAAATTAACCAAAAACCTGATAAATTCATAGAAGGGGGGCACCTTTAACTCGGAAGCAATCCATTCTTGCTCTTCGATCTCGGAAAAATGCCGATTCCACCGATTCCAGTCCCAGACCTCCTTTTCCTCCTCCTCCTCTACCGTCTGTGCTCTCTCGCCTTTATCAACAACGCCAGCATTGTTCAGCAAGCCCCCACCCTTGCCGGATAACCTCCGAAACGAATTCACGCAATCGTCAAACCTCTTCACCGCGATCGCCACGATGCCCTGCAGTAGTGAGTCCAACTTCCAACCACCATCCTTCTCCGGCGACGGCTGGCCGGATTGCGGATTGCAACAACGGCAAAGCCCCGGCTCCGATCTCATCAGCGCGGAAAGTGAGCATCGATTAGTTGCAGCAAGTGCTTTTGGGGCTTGCGTGGGATCCCTTCCAAAGTAAGAATCCACCTGCGCTAAAGCCGGAAATGGCAGCCGAGAAACCGCTATCGAGGAGGCCATTAAGAGAGTTTGAGAGAGAGAGGGAGAGCGAGAGAGAGAGGATAAGACTCAGACGACGACGATGAATTTATGGTCATGGGTGCAATTGGAAAAGCTTGAGGGGGATCAACCGATGCCCTCCATCGCCAGCGGTATAACATTTGGATGCGGTCTATTTCATATATTTGCGTTCGTGTGCAAGAGAAAATAAAATAAAAATTATTTTATTAGTAACAATTATATTGAATATAAAATAAAACAATTTTTTTATTAAAATATAAATATGATGTAAATAAAGTTAAAATTTAAAAATGAGATTTGGTGTTTGACACTTTGGCTCTGTTTGGCAATGGCCAAAAAAGTATGGCTAAAATTACCTATCACCAAAATCTTAAATTTATTTTAAAAAAACTTAAAAAAATTATTTTATATTTCATCTCACACAAATTCCAACATTAAACAATCACTTTATTTCACATCCAACACAATTCTCAATAAATTAATCAACTTTATTTCACATCATACACAATTTTTAATATAACCAACTTACTTTATTTCACATCATACACATTTTTCAAAAATGACTAAAAATTCCAACTACATCTTCTTCTTTTTCTTATTACCAAACAGAGCCAGATGTGATATAAATTTAATTTTTAATAATTAAATTTATATGTAATAAAAAAATATAAAATATAATTAAAAAAATTTTTGAAAGTTTTTGATGATTTTTGAACTCTATCTAAACCAGACATTTAACATCATAAGAATATTTTTTTATAAACTTGTACACATCCAAACAAATTTTATTGAAGTAAATTACACTTGAACTTTGAGTTTAGAGCTTAATGGCATGCAATATTTTAAAAATTATAACATCGAGATCTCTAAAATTATAACATCGGATCTCAAATGAGATTTTTTTAATTTTTATTATTAACAACTTTTATAATTACTATTTTATCGTTCCCCCTCTCTCTCCCGCACTCTTTCAGATGGTGACATTGGATCGTGCGAGGGCTATCCCATCCCTATGATTGCTAGCGACAGCATAATCACCGCAAGGCACTCGTGCGAGCTGGCATCGCCACCTGAGCTCACGCCTGGAGGAGAGAGAGGGGGGATAAGTGTATATTAGTAATTATTTTTTTAAAAAAAATAACAAAAAATTAGAAAATGACCCATTTGATAATTATATTAAGACTCAGGGACTCCAATGTTATAACTTTTATAACGTGGACCTGCACGTTATAAAACCCTAAACTCAAAGACCCAGATATACTTTACCCATTTTATTAAACTATTATATACATATTTTTTATAAAAAATGTACTAGATAATGTAAATTTATGAAAAAAATATGTATAATATAATTTTTTACAGATTATATGATATGTGTGTAAATTCTAATTTTTATTAAATTATATATAATATGTAATAAAATTAATTATTTTATTGAGCTATAATGAAATATAAGAGATGTAAAATTACTTAATTATTATTTTAATATTTACATAAAAAAATGAAATAAAATTATTTTTTATTTTTTAAAATATAATTAATGTGAAATATTATTAAATTTTAATATTAAAGTGTGATTCTTCAGATAAAGTTAATCTCATTAAACTTTTCTTTTGATAGTTAATCTAATTAAACTTACTAAACAGCCGCCAAATCATTACTTAACTTGAGGTGAAATAAGATCTGAAATCTGAATATTCATATAATTAATTGTAATTAAGTAAAATAAATTCTAAATATTTCTTATTAATTAAAAAAACTCATCAAAGGAAGAAAAAAATCAAGCGAATGAAGAAAACAAAATGAAATAAAAATCATGGACTTCATTTTTTTAGCCCGTTCGAACGTTAATTTTAATAAAATTAAAATTATTTTTTAATGAAAATATTTTTATTAAATATTATGATTAACCTAAAATAAAATTAATTATTATATTAAAATATGTAAATGATATGATTATTATTTTATTTTGTATAATATATATGATGTGAATTATGTAATACGAGATATTTGATTAAAATTAATTTACCTAATTAAAAAAACAAGTCCTTAATTTTAAATATTAAAAATATACATTATATTTTTAAATATTGAAAATTAAAAGTATATATTTTAAACACATTTTAATTGCTATTATAATTTATTTATATATTTTATATTTTAATTTACAATAATAATTTTAAATATTTAAATGTATTTGTATTTTTTAAAATACAAGAAGAATAAAAAATAAATAAATAAAATAATTTAATTCAATATTATCTTAATATTATGTCATATTATTTTAAAAAAATTATTTAATATTAATAATAAATATAAATAATCTTCTAATAAATTAGAGAATAATTACACAAAAGATGACATACAGTACTCTATAAACTAAAAAAAAAGACAAAAAATAATAAAGTGTTTGGTTCAATATTATATTAGTGTTATGTCATGTTATCTAGAAAAAAAAATTATTTGATATTAATGACATATAAAATAAAATTTTAATAAATTATAGAATAATTACACAAAAAATAACATCTACATTAAATGCATAATACTAAAATAATATTAAATCAAACGCTCTCTTGGATTCATTTCGATGTTGATTGGTTGAAAGAAATCTCCGATTTTAGCATATGGTTGTTATTACATATGACCATTTTTTTTGTTCAATTTAAACAACTGAAAAAAATTCCAGGCTTATTGAGTCTTTCCTACTGTTAATGGCCAAGGCTTTTTTACCGACTTTCATAGAGTTGTTATTGAGAGGAAGAGATAGATTTCGATTAGGACAATAGTGGACTCTACAACGAACAATTTAGCGTTGAGGAAAATTCTGGTGAAGTTGTGTAACAACTCATGACCGAAAAAGAATGTGAAGTGATTATCGAGTGATGTCCCAAGAGAAGAGAATCACTAATGCAAAAAATAACTCTTGACAGGCTTTTAGGATTGATGATGAGTGGTAAAAGGGACATATGAATGAAATATCTTATATTGAAAAATGAAAATAATTCCTGGGCTATATAAATAAATAGCATGATCCCAATATATATAGGCATCATCAAAATCACAGGGAATAAACTAATGATGGAAAGCTCTGTAATTAACTGTATTTGAGCTGGAGAATTACTGAAATAAGTGACCTCATGGGAAGGACTCAAATCATACAATTACTTAAAGCTAAAGCAGATAATATTTTTATATTTAAAACATGAGATATTACACGATGGAGGACACTGAGGATTCCTGGAGCCCTATACCTTCCAATATTTAGCCTAGGAGCACCCTCTTTACTTTAGAAGCAAAGTAGTTGACTCAAAGTTTTTGTAATAAGGAGATTAGATGCGTTCTTTCTTGTTAAAAATAAAGTGCCAGGAGTTGATATTATTGGGTCATTTCTAAAGGGTTATTGGTCGACGATAGAGGAAAAGGAAATTAGTGCAGTCCAACACACTTTCGACACTAAATCTATACTCCATGCATGAAAAGACAATTGTTGTACTAGGTCTAAACGAGCAGGCCAAACAACACAAGCAAGTTAGGCCCATAAGTACAAGCACTACCATTTATGGAATCAATGCCAAAGTGTTAGTACATAGACTCATGGACTATTATGACTCTATTGTGGCCACGAAGAACGGAGCCTTTGTCTTAGGCTTTCTTATCACTGAGTCAAGGATGATTATATGATGATTAAAACGGGCATAGTGCTGACAGACTTATGACAGGTTTAGTTGGGAATTTCAGAACACCATGTTAGTATTGATAAACTTCTCATATAATGAAAAATATGGGTTAATTGTGTGTTAGAAAGCAGACACACCTCATTGATCAATGGGAAGTGATCACATGGATTGTTGTCAAGAGAGAATTTGAGGTAAGGGGGGCATTGCCACCTTACCTGCTATTCATCACATGCTCCAAGCTATTATCTATTTTGATCCACAAACGGTGCAAGGATAAGTTGCAAGTATCCAAATTTTCTCTAAGAAGGCTAGCACAAACTCATTTCACCCGTTTGTTTACAAGTTAAAAATTAACCTGGTTTAATTTTAACCTGGCATATCACATCACGCATAAAATTTAATATTAAAAATTAACTTTATTTTACATCCTATACACATTATTAAAATAATAACTAACTTATATCACATTCCTCACATATCCCAACATAATAACTAACTTTATATCACATCCCTCACATATCCCAACATAATAACTAACTTTATTTCACATCATTCACAATTTTCAATAAAAAAATATCTTTATTCAAGTTTAATTTTAACCTTATTAAATTTAACCTTACAAACAAACAGACCTTTTATGTTTGAAGATAACTTATTTTTTTTTGCAAAAGCAACCCTGATAGCAGCAACTATGATGAAGAAGGTGCTTAATAGTTATTGTAACATCATGTGATCTAAATATAAAGAAATTGTTCTCTTTGATTTTAAGAAATTCCTTTCTCTTAAGACATCAACCAATGATCACTCCCAACTTTCTTCGGCCATGAGTCATCACAGTCACTATATAATATCAATATAGATGATAAATGCAAAAAAATCATCTATTATCTTTAGCTGCACCATCACCAAGAACGAGAAAGCTATAACTAGGAGGTGACAAATGGGTAGGATAACAATGAAGTTCTCACAACTGATAGGCATAACCTCCAGAAGACATTAGAATACTCAGGTGCCTACAAGCCTAAAATCTACCTCCATGCAAGCAATCTATCATCTTAGGTTTTCCAGTAGACCAGACTTGTGAGTCCCATTGATTAGTGTATATAAGCCAATGTATCCCACTTTAAGCTGTTTTTCCTCATTTAAGCTGCTTTTAAAGCCAAATCATATTCTAGATGTCTTACGCAGACTCAGCTTTGATGCAGTCCTTCAAAAAATGCAGTTACTCATGTACGGTGCTGGTTGACTTGAGTATCATACTAAACAATCAGTTGTAGCATGCACAGATGACCTATTTATTCAAATTTATTAATTTTAATCTTGATCTGTTGTTTTAACTAGAGCCTATGATTCATGCAGCAGAAATAGGACACCTACCATGAGGGAAAGTGATAAAAAAAAAACTCTATTTATAATGGGGTGATAAACATTGTGTATCTAAGTTGACCACCAATGGTATTTTCTACATCTCATATTACATTCAGATAAATAGTTTAAGCCACTAGTAAGTCAATGATGTATCCAAGCATAATTCAGTTTTAAGCAGGCTTGACTTATTTATATGCTCATTTTAAGGCCACTACCTTGAAGTGGTTCGTTCATTTTTACACAATGACAGTATAACAATATAATTACGAGAAACTATGTCAACAGCAAGCAGAGACTTCAGCCATATGAATTCAGTCATCATGTACTTGTTGATTTTGAGAATATTGTTGGGTCAATCTGCCAATTTAAAGTTTAAAAGTATTTAAAACAGCATTAATCTATCAACTGTGCTTACATTCGAAAAAGAATCAATCCGAAACTTCTTAGAGTGAATAACAAGCAAAATGCTGAATCTTGATTCAGTGGTAGAAAGTTCCAATCTCAATTTTCAGAAAAGCTGAACCAAATTAAGAATCGGGACATGCATATGAGGATCTCGTATGTTAGAAAGCAATAATATACCTAACTCTGATCCTTCCCCCCGGCAGTAGTAGGGCTCCCGCTGGCGCCACCACTCTCACCTCCAACAGCATCGGTCACTAACGCGATTGGCCGGTGCTCGATGACCTCATCAATCAGTCCGAACTCTTTGGCCTCCTCCGGGGACATGAATGTGTCTCGGTCAAGGGACTTCTCTATCTTCTCGAGCGACTGACCGGTGTGCTTGTTGTAAATAGTCTTGAGCCTTTCGTGCATCTTGATGATCTCCTTGGCGTGGATGGCAATGTCACGGGCCTGGCCGCCTATGCCAGAAGCAGAGGGCTGGTGGACCATGATGCGGGAGTTGGGGAGTGCGCGTCGCTCGCCCGGTGCACCAGCGGCGAGGAGAAGAGAGCCCATGGATGCTGCCTGGCCGATGCAGAGGGTGGTGACTGGAGACCGGATGTACTGGATCGTGTCGTAGATGGCGAGGCCAGAGGTGATGACGCCGCCGGGAGAGTTGATATAGAGATGTACGGGCTTCGAAGGGTTCTCAGATTCCAGGAAGAGAAGCTGCGCGACGACCACTGAGGCTATGTCGTCCGAGATGGCTCCGTTGATGCAAACAATCCGCTCCTTCAGAAGCCGGGAGAAGATGTCGTAAGCGCGCTCACCGCGCGAAGTGTGCTCGATCACCATTGGAATTAGGCCGTAGAAGCGGGAGGAGCTCCAGCAGACAGCAGAAGAGGAAGAAGAGGAGGGGAGAATGCGTGTGGCGGCGAAAACTGCGGCGCGGGAGAAACAGCTCCGCCACATCTCCTCAGGGTTTTAGGGCTTTCCGGCGAGAAAGCGGATTTGGGTTTTGGGGGTTGTTGCCGAATGGATTGGAGGAGACAGCATTTTATTTAAGAACCGAGACGATCAGATAAACCGGTTTGGTTCATAGCATCGGGCCATCGTGTTCATGTTTGATAATTTTTATTAATAATTATAAATAATATAAAATAAAATTAATTATTATATTAAAATGTATAAAAAAATATGATATAAGTTAGTTAATATTTTGATATATAAAAAATATAAAATAAAATTATTTTTATTTTAAATTAAATATAAAATTTAGTTTATTTTTAATATTAAAATTTATATTTATTGTGATATGATTGATTAAAATTAATTATGTTATAGTCTTTACTAACTTGAATGGGCGACAATGATCACAAATTGAGTATATTGATTCTTGATCTAATTTAAATTGATTAATATTTGATTTTGGGATCGACTAAACTCTTAATTGATCCCAGCTCAAATCCTAAGAAAATTGAGATCAATGTTTGAAAATTATTGAGCCCTTGTTGGATTTTAAACTTCAGTTAACTATATTGTAACATCTCACAAATTTAGATTTGATATGTATTATAAATTAAAATTTTACATATAAATTTGGGCGATAAATAATATTTATAATATTTTGAGCCTAAAAGATATAGAAGAAAATTTAGGTAATATTTATGATTCTTTTATCTCCAAAAAGGTCCTAAAATATATGAAATATAAAAGTTGAAATTTAAATATAATTTTTATAAATTTATAATTTATGTTAGTAAACTAAAGTCCATTGAAGAAAATAAATTTATTGTGGATTTGGAGATGATTGAGGATTTCATATAGGTTCAAAAATGACTTGGCATGAAAAATATAAGAAATATTGGATCTAAAAATACTAAAATTTATTTTAAAAAATTATGAGAGATATTAGGATATTATTTTCTTGATTCATCAAATGTGAACTATGAAAATTTAATAATGCATTATGTATGTAAATTATTATAAATTAATTGTTATCATTATTCTTTTCTTCAATAATGAGATAAATATGATAATAATGATAATCTTTTTCTTAACTATGATACCTACGGGGTGACAAGTGTACGGACTCATCGTTACATTTGATGATAATATATTGACTCGAGACTGTGGTATTTATAGGAGGGCAAGCGTATGGACTTGTCATCATAATCGATGAGAATATATTAACTTGCAATTGTAACATCTATGGGAGGGCAAGCCTACGCATTTATTGTCACATTTGATGAGAATATATTAACTTACGATTGTGAGACATATGGGAGGGCAAGCCTACGCAGTCATCGTCACATTTGATGAGAATATATTGAATCGAGACTGTCATACTTACAGGAGGGCAAGTGTACGAACTTGTCATCATAGTTAATGAGAATATATTGACTCGTAATTGTGATACCTATGGGAGGGCAAGTGTACAGATTTATTGTTACATTCAATGAAAATATATTGACTCGCAACTATGACACCTAAGGGATGATAAGTATACGGACTTATTTTCATATTCGATGAGAAAATATTGACTCGTGTTTATGACACCTACGGGAGAGCAAGCATATAAACTTGTCATCACATTTGATGAGAATATATTTGACTCGTGTTTGTGATACTTATTAGAGGGCAAGTGTACGAATTTATCATTATATTTAAAAAATAATATGATATTGAGACAAGTGTACAAGTTTACTATGTGACTAAACTTGTAATTAAGATTTTAAGAGTGTAATGGATTAGAAGTTATATATAATTTTTGATACATAGGTGCAGTGACATTCATTGTCATTTTTGGCTAGGGATTAAAACTCTCAAAACTGATTAAAGACCTCACATTTTAGCTATAATAAGCTATAGCTTATAAGGTCAAGAGATGACAATCCTCAAACATATAAAAGACAGCTAAGGCATAGTAATAAAAATTACGAGCTCAAAAGAATAAAATAAAATTAATTAAAAAGAAACTTGCTAGTTAATTATATTTTATATTTATTCTGTCTACATGCCTATGTCATAACTACTAGACAAATCATGCTATATCTATTTATATTTAGCATTTACATTATGCTAAGTTATTATCTATCCAACATATGTACTATTTAATTATTCATAAAAAACTTTTTATATATATATTTATTTATTTGATAGTACTCGTGTTATAAATTTTTATTTGATATATTCTGTTATACGATTTAAGTACATATAATAATTATTATTATTGCTATTAAGTTATTTATTTATTTGATATAAGTTCATATATATTGCTATGTATGTATGCAATAATTCTTTTAAGATCTTGTTTGGTTGCCTCCTATTTTTTAGCACAATTAATATTTTAATAATATTTTAAATTTATTATAAATTTTAATAACTTTATTTCACATTCAACACAAATTTTAATTTTAAATTAATTTTATTTCATATCCTATATAACTCCTAATTTTAAATAATTTTTTTCCGTTAACTCTATAAAATAAAATATTTTCTATTTTTTTTTTAAATTAACATCCAACTAAATAAACCCTAAATATCATAATAAATTTGAGATCATAAAAATTTATTAAGTATTGCATGTGTCTCATAGCTAGTTGATATCTTTTACTGAGTACTGTTAGTGGATCAATGTCATTTTTACAGATTTAGTACAAGCATAATAGACATAGGCGAGAGACAAATAGAAAGTTATTTAGATTATTTGTGTTTAAGATCTTATATTTATTTATAACATAATGTAATAATTCTATATTGAGGAAAAATTTATATTAAAATATAGTGAAATTATTTGAGACTAAAAAAAATTTACATAACATCCGAGATAGTTATATATATCATCAATTTATTTAATACATATTCTAATTGATGTGCCTAATATTTTTTTTATAAAAGTAATAAATAATTAAATCTTAAATCCTAAAAAATGTTAAGCTAAATTCAATTCAAATTGATTGATTCAATAATAGTTCAAACATAACCAATTAATTTTATCAGCTATAAAATAGCTTGCAGTTTGGCTCGATAAACTTGATTTGAACTAAATTCGAATTAAATTTTTATTTGATTATTAATTTTCAAACAAAACTCTTACCAGGATGAGTCAAATTTAGAATAATTTTGTTCTAAATTCAATTCATAAATAATCAGATTGAATCTTGATTCAAATTTATTCGAGTGGTTAAGATTGTTCTACAATTGTTTCGACTATACATGTATTTGGCATAGCATTGATGCCACTACATTAAATACATGTATTATGGTGGTTTAGTTAGGTAAAATTTTTATTTCAGAAATATTTGCTCAACTATTTTGAAGATATTTTGTTGAACGTTCTGTTGGTGTTATATAGAAAATTAATTAATTTAATAATATCTATAAATAAATTTTTTAAAAATTATAAATATTTAGAAATTATGGCATATAATCATGTCATATAATTCTAAAATTATATTTATTAAATGCCCTTTAATATAAAATAATGTAATTATTATATTAAATTTGATTTTTTCTAATTAAAATCCGTGTTAAATGGGATCTGATTTTTAAAAAAAAATTATTGTTTTTTTTTTCCCAAACCTTGAAAAAATATTCCATCAACGAAACGCTGCTGCGGAAGGAAGGGCCGAAGTCTGCCGAAGCTTCGCAAAAGCGATCTCCGCTGGAACAGAGTAAACGTCGGTTCCAGGATCGCCGGCATCCGAGAAGGGAAGAGAGAGAGAGGGAGAGAGAGGGAGAGAGAGAGAGAGAGGGAGAATTCTACATGGTCAGTATCATCAGTCTTTCTTCCTCTTGTTAGCTTACTCCGAACTTATCAATGCGAAATATGATCCTTCTCAGGAATCGAAGTCTCCATCTCTCGAGGACTGCTTGCATCTTTTAAAGGGTGAGCGCGATGAGCAGAAGTTTGCAGGCCTCCTTCTCGCTACCAAACTCTCCCGGGCCGACGACCAAGCTTCAGTCCTGGGGGTTTACAAGGCCGTTGGAGCTCGGTTCTTGCATCGCCTTCTGATCACCGGTGAGTGTCTCAGGTTTGATTTAGATTCTGCATTTATATGGTGTTCTGATTTATTGTTGAAAGGCTCAGGTAAAGGAACAGGAAGTGGCGGTGGGGGAATTAACAGTGTGGATTACTTAAAGCTTTCTGTTTCTGTTCTTGCGGGATTTTGTCGCGTGCCAGAGATTGCTTCATCTCCAGAAATTATCTCCGAGGCTCCGCTTGTAGCAGAAATCATACCCAGTTCGTAAGTTCAGCTTATACATTTCAAGAAATGATATTCATTTTGGAAGATGTCAGGTTCAAGATTAAATTCTCTAGAATTTTTGCTATTGTTTGTCTGATATGTAGTGAGTCACATATTAGTATGAATGTAATTTTTGTGTAGTATATCCTTCAGGTATAACTTCCTAATAATCATTCATGCAGGCCAGATCCTACCATTTGTGAGGAATGCTATGAATTCTTAGTATTAGTTGCTTCTGCTTCTGATGACGGAATTTTATGTATTTTGGAGTCTGGATCAATTAAGGTGTTGTCTCGCCACATCTCTGGCTTGCACCACGGTATTCAATTATCAAACAGCTTAGTATTTGGTTTTTTTGGGTGAATTTTGCTAACAATAAAGTTCAAGTTTGGCAGTCACAAATTATTGTAAAACGTTTTCTGTGGATATATGCGTACTAGTGGGGAGTGTGCATTGGTCGGTTTGGTTAACTAAACTGTAAATAAATTCAATATATTCTATTTTATTCAATTAAAATCATACTTTCCTCTTTATTTATTTATTTATCAAAAAAATTTAAAATTGTTTAAAATATCTTACTACAATATAAAATGTTATTATAAGATTTCAAACTACAAAACTGAGAACATTTCTAGGAAAAGAAAAAGTGAATAGCATAGCTTCAAAAGGAAAAATAAACATAGTAACTATGATAGGAGGCACGAATAGGAGAAGAAAACTATAATCATATTAACACTGAATATGATTAAATATGTTATACCATAAAAGACCTTTTACTTAGTAAGCTTGAAGCACTGAATGGGAGAGACGTGACCTAAAGGAAGGAAGAAATGATGCCTACTACAAATAAGTCAATCCTAGACATATAATCTAGGGATAAAGTATGAACATGTCATAATATTTCGACAATAGTATCACGTGATGCATGCTCCAACCTTTTAGAAATTACAATATCACATAATACAAAAACAATAATCAAAGAAGATGGAGCTTTCCAACTTTTCACCCTTGAAACTTTTGCCCATCGAACACGTTTGACGTGTTTGCAGAATAGCTGGTGAATGTTAGCAATGCGTTGCAGAAGGAGAGGTACAAATTCTTTGAGAAAGGAAGGATGTACGCATACGCGGCAGTGCGTCGCAGCTAAAGAGGCGCAAATTTGTGAAACTATAGAGGTCCTAGGTCACCAGCACGCTGCAACAGAATCCTAGAATGCCAATGGTCAACATCATCACACCTCCTTCAAACTCGCTTGCTAGCACTTGTTGAGCCCTTGGGCCTCCCACTATTCGATTGTTGGCATGCTGATGAAAGGATAGAAGAATAGGGATAATCGGAAAAGGAAAAAGAAACAAGAAGAAAATAAGAAGTTGAAGATGTCAAGGAGTTTAAGAAATTGAAGAAGCAAGAAGGAAAGAGGAAACAATAAACAATCGGAGAACCAAAAGCTCGAAGAACTTACTGAATTACCTCAATTCATGAATAGGAAATAGTTGATATAAGCTGAACTCTATTGAAGTGTCGAACTAGATGTAATAAAAAACTGTAGGTTCCTAGGTGCGGCCCGCAGCCCGCTGCCCGCTGCCCGTTGTATCTAAAGGAGGTTAATAACATGATCATGTTCGCATTATAGATTAGCAGATGGTACAGATTGTGTATGATATTTGATTAATTTAGTCAATACTATTTTCATTGATATGAAACTAAACTCAAACCACATAATCAAACAAATTCAAACCGAACTAAACCAACCAAATTTAATTGGTTCAGACTATAGACTAAACCGAGAGATTCTAAACCGAACTAAATCGACCAAATTTACTAGGTTCAGTTGTGTTTTTGGTTTGAACCACTTAATGCACACCCCTACATACTAGTATGTCATTATTAATTTTTTAAGCTCGTATGTGTAACCTAGCTATGCACTTTTTTTATTTTAGATTTTGTACCTTTCTAGTTTATCACTGTCCTTTAGTACTAATACTTCAGACAAATGTGGGTTCACCTGACAAAGGTTCTTCATTCTGCGGATGAATATGTTCATGTGTTTGTATGTATTGACATCTGTCTACAATTGGAGGGAATGAAAGTTAGCATGCATTTAAGTCACATTATACAAGCCATTACAGCTGCTGTTGTAAGCGAGTGCATTCTAGGTTTGATTGTCGTAAGGCATTTTTTGTCACACCCCCCTCTATACATTTTCTTAGTTTGACATTCTGGAGGTATTTTATTCCCGTAGTGTAGTGCCTTCTTTGTATTCAAGGTCTCTTACTTCTTCCATCAAGGTTCCCGGTCACTGAAACTCGCTGTGAGATTGCTGCAGTTAATCTTAAATAAGATACCTTTGGAATCATTAGAGAGATACCCTTCAGGGATGTCATCTATGGTATGTGTGGCAATACCTTACTTCTGTATTATTGATATAATAG
Organism: Apostasia shenzhenica; assembly: GCA_002786265.1. NCBI lineage: Eukaryota > Viridiplantae > Streptophyta > Magnoliopsida > Asparagales > Orchidaceae > Apostasia > Apostasia shenzhenica. Next base: position 624,597 of record KZ453230.1, on the reverse strand, counting down.
CATGATTTACCTTCATATTAATCTTCAGCATTCCTTGATTCTGGTATCTTGAATGATGTTTCATGTTACAATTCAGGTTGCTTGCCTTTCTAGACAATTTGCTGTGCTGCACAATGCCCTCAAATTTGATGCATTGTATATGCTTGCTACCCTTCTATCCTCAAGAAATAATGTATGTAATTCACATTCATCATTCCTACACCTTGTTTGGTTTTTCAAATTTTGATCCGCTTTTCTGCCAATATTCTATTATTTTGTTCCATAGTAGTATTCTTGTGATTATCAATTCATGGTCCAACCAATGATCAAAAAAAAAAAAAAATCATGGTGCAACTACTATAGAATGTTTATTGCATGTCAGAACATGCTGGGTTTGAAAGATGAGTTTGGGCCAAGTTGCATGATGAGAAAAATGAAGGTGGGCCTCCTGTGAGGTCTTTAATTTGATGTATTTTCATTCTTATCATGGATTATTTTTTGTTAGCTCATTGGTGAACACTGCCCTTTTTATATACTTTTTGTTCTGCTATATAACTTGCATATATTTCTTTAGTTAACTGAAATGTTACTCAACCACGTAGTCTGATAGACATACAGAGAACATATGTTGCATTTGTTATCATTTATGTAATTTGATTTTTTTTACTAGATTTTATAAAGTTTTTTGAACAATTAAGTTTCAGTACTATTATTTTGACACTCCAGTAATTGAAATATTCTATATATCCATAGTTTGATGTTTTGTTTCCTTGTCATGATTGGAAGATACTAGTCATCTTTTTGCGTTCTTTTTCACCATTGTTTCTTGAAGGAATCGATTTGTTGAGCTGTTAATTTTAATATCTCACTTTTACCAATTGCCTTCAAATATTGATATTTAAAACCAGCTTAATTCTACTGTGGTGCTTCCTTGTCTTAATTAAAGCTATTCCACGAGGCTTTATTGGACCTCGTAATGGAGAATTGGGCAGCTTATATTCGTGTTGGTGTCATGGAGATCCTCCAAAATCGTATCGGTATGTCATATTTCTACTTCACTAATTACTTATTCCATGTATTAATGGTCCTCCTTATCAAAAGAAATGAAGATATTGTGAGCTAAACCACCTTTACATTTCATCTTGTATCCAAAATCCATCTTTGCAGTGTGTGGAAAAAAACTGCAGGCTCTTCTTCTTGTGGATTCAATTATGTATATGTTTGGTGAGAGCTGGCTGTTAGAAGACAAAGAATTGGATGATGTGCGGGCCACTCTGCCAGTCCACAAGTACGTCTGTTGTTAATCTAACTATGCCAATAGAGTGTTTCTAAGTTCTTGATCTAATTCTGATGCAAACATGTGCCACGAAAACTAACTGAAATGCTTTGAACGTGAACCTTTTGCAGGTTCCTGCTACTTGTACTTGAGTCTGCAAGAGTGGAGGTTGCTGTTTTTCTCAACGAGCTAGCATTCCTGAAATACGAAAGCTCTAAAAGTTCTTCTACTACTGAATCAATAATTTCAAAGCAACATAACCTTGGCTTATTATTTTCTTTGATGGAGAAGATTATTAAACTAATCTCAAGTTCTTGCACCGTAGATGGTAAATAAGCTACCTTCTTATGTTGGAGTTTCGTGTTGTTGGTTCATTCAGCTGTCATTCCTTCTTTTTAACAATTTATTGTAAAAAATGTGCCTGTTAATTAATTATGTGGGTTTTGTATAAATTTTCCTTTTTTATTTCAATACTCAGCAGATTATGGATTGAAGATTTAAATGTATTCATCATCCCTAACTGCGAGTTTTAGGGCATGATCCCTGTTCACTTGGTATGCTTTAATTTCATTAGAAAAGGCTAAATTTGGGACTTAGGCAAGAGACAGAAAGCATATTTGATTATTCCCCCCTTTGGATAAGTCCCAAACTAGGTTAACCATGCTAAATTTGCAACCTAACCATGTTGCTTGCAAGAGACAAATTTGAGACTTAGGCAAGAGACAAATTTGGGACTTAGCTAAATTTGGGACTTTGCCATTGCATCTAACATCTTCGACATGAATTATTCCTCCATCTACAACACATATGCCTATGCCTACTCACGCCTGTCCCGATCCCATTGATGTTGTCTCTAGTGGTTCCTTGTCAACACATCACTAGCTAGTCCACACGCGACATCATTGTACCGCTTGTGTGGTTCTTCCATAGGCCACAGCCTCAAATCTCCAACACATCTTGCTCCCCTCATTTTCAAGCCTTATCGGAGCCTGTCTGTAAGAGGTTTGTGTATCGCCTGCCTTACCTTGCCAGCAATGGCTCTACCTCACAAGTTTGAATCCCGGAACCACCACACAGTTCCAAACTCTATGGCATCGCATCGCTCCTGCCATACTTGAGTGTTACATTTGACTCGATTCATGTATGTAGGGTCATGGGCTCACTAAACTAGCCCAATGAGGCTAAGACTCTGAGGTCCAAATGGCCACAATCTTGAATCAACTCTTTGGCTTCTCGGATTACAATAAAACTTCTTTGTATTCGCTTATTTCTAAATTCTCGAGTTTAATTAAAATTTTCTTGCTTGACATGGTTATTTGTTTTGCTCTATAGTTGCGAGATGAAAATATACTGAAAGAGGTCAATTACAATTGGATTATCCGGGTGATAAAACTAAATTATTGCCTAAAGCTTAGATTTGATCTTTTGAACTTAATTCGATGAGCTCTAATAATCTAATTGATAAACTTTTATTTATCATGAGAGCCAGTTTAACTCTAACTTTAAAATAATTTACTTTACAGAATTGATAATATTGCTTATTATATAATTATATTTTGAGAAAAAGATTGTGCTTAATTATAATAAATTGTCTTGACTTTATATTAATACATCATATGTATATTTGTTCTACATCGATTAGGATCTTTGGGTTTTAGCTAAACCCATTGTTTCAATTAACTAAAGTCACTATCAAGTTTAGTCCTTATATAAATTGTTCTCCCAAGTCATTTAATGTAATAGCATATTATATCATTGGAAGCAAAAGTTTTTGATTATATGAATCGCATGTCTTGAGTTTATTACACTAATTTAATAAGGACGCTTTCTTTCTTTGCCTTTCTTAGTTTAATCTTTATGGATCTATTGTTCTTGAGTATGCATGAAATAAAGGTTTTATATTTATATTTCTTAGGTGTATCTTTATGAATATTTTTGTTCTTGTGTATTTGCATCAGTTGAATAATGAAATATAAAACATTTCTTTGCCCTGTTTGGCGCGTGGACCAAAATCCGGACTAAAATGATATTTGTTTAAAAAAAAATAATAATAATAATAAATAAATTTTTTTAATCATTCTACACAAATTCTAATATAAAAAAATATTATTTTACTTCGTATACTCAACAATTTTTAATAAAAATATCAACTTTATTTCCCATCCTAAACTAAAATATTCGAATAGAGTATTTTTATCTAGGATGTGAAATAAAGTTAATATTTTTATTGAAAATTATTGAGTATGTGAAATAAAATAATATTTTTTTATATTAAAATTTGTGTAGAATGATTAAAAAAAATTATTTATTATTATTATTATTTTTAAATTAGTACTATTTTGGTCCTAATTTTGGTCCTCGCGCCAAACAGGGCTTAGTCTTATCCTTGTGGATCTTGTTGTTTGTTAGTCACAACAAGAAAGCCTTAATCCCAAGTTAGTTGGTATCATTTACATGAATTCCTTTCTACATTTAACTGCATATAAAGCAAGGCTCTTATTGATCAGCAGCATCGAAGCATAATTCATTCTCTCTCTTTCCATACTTAGATGTGTATAGTTGATTGCAGGTACGCTTATAAGTGAAGAAGTTGCGGCTCAGATGATTTCAGGGATAAATGAGACGATCATATTAGTTCTTGACTTTCTACAAGATGCAAAGGTGCATCTCTAAATCTCTCAATTGTGCTATCACAATTGAACTCTATAAATAGATTTTTTGGCTCTTATATATCTTTCTTGGAGTTGTTTTGTTGTAAAGAAATTTCATTTGAGTTTGTGAAGAATGTATGTACATAATCTATATAATACTTGCATACACACACTCTCTCTCTCTATATGTGTGTTTATATAATATTATGTATATATATGTATATAGCAAGATATATATTACCTTTGTAGAAATTTTACATTTGGAGTTAGTAATAATGAACACAATTTAAATGACACATAGCCTACATTACGATGCAGACATGCCATTTTCACTAACAGCTTTATCCTAGTTGTTGGAGGACATCAAAATTTGAATTTTATGATGAATCATGTGTCAGAAGTTTCAAAAATTGTCTTTCCGTTACAAAAAAATAGCAAAATATGTCACAAAATTATATTAGTTGTAGGGGATATTACATCCTTGAGATAGACCATTTTCAGAACGTCCACAAAATTTAAAATATTTCACCAAGGTCCTTAAATTTTTTAATATTACTCGCTTAGGCCCTGCTATCACGTTTTCTAAGGATAAGGATAAGCAAATACCTCTCACTCCCTTTCTCCACATCTCTTTGAAGACATCATTGGTGCTCTCATCGCAAATGCCCTCATCCCCTTCACCTCATTCCAGATGGGGATAGTCACCCTTTTCGTTAGTATCCGATTGGAGATATATGTAGAATGGAAGCTATCAATTTTATAAGCTTAAATAATTTTTCATTAAATGTTGGCTTTACGTGGGTTATCACTTTTAAGTTCTTATTCCTGTGAATTAACTGAAGGAAAACTTTTAGCTCCTTACTTTATTCGATATAGTCTTTCTGGACATATCCTATTTTGAATAATGTTCTTTTCTTTTGCCAATTATATGGTGCTAGAAACAGTGACAACTAACGTAATTTTATTACAATAGGATCATTGTTGTAATAAAGGAGATGATCTTTTGGCTGCTGTGAGGATTGTTGGAAGGTGAGTTTCTGTTTCTCGCAACTTTCCTGTTAGGCATTGATGACATCTGGTTTTAGAAATTTCCTGTGATTCAATTGTCACCTAATTCAGCACATAATCTCGATTTCTTAAAAAGTTATTGCGCCTACGTAGTCTTTCTAAATCACAGGTTTAGTAGGTGTATTGATGCAAATATAGACATAGTTGATTTGAAAATATACTAGAGGCAACAAGTTGACATTCCCTGCCTTATGAATATAGTTCAAAAATTGCCGATTGGTACTATGGTTGTTACGAAACAGCAAGAAAACAGTAATATTACGCAAAAACTCCTATTTTGGCAATATTTAAAGTAACCGATTTTCATTTAAACTTCAGTGTTCTGAGAATTATTGGCAGATCTATATTTCCTTAGGTTTCTTTGTGATGTTTGTTCGTCCATTGTTATCTGGGTGCAGAGCTTTTCATAGTTATATATTATTCAGTATTTTGGCTCATTACCTATGTTGTAATCTTACGACTATATTAAGATTTCACTACAAGAATGCATGATTTGTTCCATATCTGATGCCTGATCTATGCCAATTTTCTCAGTTAAGCAGTATCAATGTGGTAAAACATGTAACAGGCTGAACAAATCATAGAGTATCAGCTAGGAAGAAGGTTTGATGGATGGGAGAGGAGGGCATAGAACGTTTGCTTAGTTGGGAGAAAGGGGACCTTTTAACCTGAGGGTGAAATGCAGAAACAGTAAGCTGGCCAATGCTTGGGATTGGGCTGGTTGAGTGAAATTGATTCGAGATGGACAAGAGATATGTAAAATTGTAAATCAGTAAATTCTAAATGATGTTTAATTATGATAAAGCATAAATTATTTTTCAAAATATAATTATATAATAAATAAGATTTTTACTTTCATAAATTGAGTTATTTTAAATTATAGTTAAATTTGATGGATAATAAATAAAAGTTTAGCAATTATATTAGAGTTTGCTAACTTAAGTTCACAAGATCATATATATAATATTCAAGATCAAATACAATTCTTAAAATTCAAATCCAATAATAATTTTCTTTCAAACAAAATGAGATCTCTCTCATAGAAGCAAATCAGGTGATCCAATTCAATAATTAATTCTTATCGAAACCATTTATCAATAGTTAATTTGAGTTCAAGAAAGGAATTATACCTCGATTAGTAAAATTTAGGTACTTGAATGTAATTGATCAAGAATGAACTGTGTGAGTGATGCGGGGCTTTAGCATGTTGGGAGGGTTAAAATGCGTGTTAACCTCGTCATGCGGAGCATGTAGGCACGGGCTGAGGTTTGGCATGCTGATGGTGTTAAGAGATTGCATTCTGAGGAGCTCCTGCGATAAATATCAGTCGGAGCATCAGGCGATGAGTTCAAAAAATTGGATTCAAGGTTCAAGATTAAATATGATTTCTCACGGTTCAAATCCAATAATAATTTTCTTTCAAATAAATGAGGATCTATCATGTAGAAGTAAATCAGGAAATTCAACTCACCAATTAATTTTTCTTGAAACCATCTATCAGTAATTATTTTGAGTTTGAGAAAGTGATTATACATCAATCAGCAACATTTAGGTACTTAATGTAATTGACCAAAAATGACTTAGGTAAGATTAATGCAGGTGGGGCTTGAATCGGCATGTTATTGAGGTAAAAATGTATATTAAACTCGTGCAAAGTAGGAGGGCATGGGCCAAGTCAGGCATGTCGATGGTGTTGAAGGTTGACATGCTGAGGGACTCTTGCGACTACAATGGATGCAACAATGCAAATGGTCACGTCGTGGTAGGAGCATCATGCGACGAGGACATACTTGATGGTTGTAGCTCGATGATTTCATGCAGAGCGGAGTGTGGAGACCCATTATATTAAAGAGTAGGAAACACAACATTTACAAAACAAAAAGGGAAATAAGTAAAATCCAAAATTAGTCAAATTATTATAATTTCTTCGATCAGTTATAGATGTATGGATCTCATAATTAGATCTTCAAAATCAGCCTAAATTTAAAAAATCATTAGCTGATCAAATCATTTTGAAATGGCCGATGATTTTCCATCGTTCAAATCAAAGCAACACAATCTTATCGCGATCGTCGAATGGGACACCTACCTAATATAAATTTGCACACAGAATGGATTATAATGTTCTATATAAGTAATTGGCGAACCAGGTTTCACACCAACTAGAAGCTACTCAAATTCATGCACTCTTTGTGTGTATCGATATTTTCCATGTGTTAATTCTTCTCTGTATCTAACTCTATAAGATATGTAGTGGTATAATTGACCAAATCAAACCTATTAACTTCACAATACTAATGGCTCATAATCATCCCAATATGCTTTACTATCTCATATTCCAAATTATTATGCCCATTAATAATTGATGAATCCACTATATAATTTTACTTGTTATCAGCATCATCAAATAATGAAGCATGTAATAATTGTTCTCTAAAATTTTTTTATCATAAGTGTCTTAATAGAATATATAACTCATCATTACAATCAATTGATTCAATTATTTCAATCGACTATGATCATTTCTTCAATACATTGTGCCTCTATGATCTCTTTATAGATTTCTTTTTGCCTCAAGATTATACTCCTCAATGAGGTTAGGATTATATTTGTGAATGGAAATTGATAAAGCAGTAATGCTTACTTCGTCAGGAAGAGTAAATGTCTTAATGGAGCACTTAATCTTGTTGTCTTGCAAAGGGGGAGAACTAGCAATGTCATCAGGCTTCATCTCTGGAGTAGGTGTCTGAGAAGCAAGAATGAAACTAAAGTCATGTCGTTAAGGAGCTTAGTGGTGTTTATGCTACCTAGTATTTCGTCGTGACTTGTGTAACCCTATGTGAAGGTAGGAAGTATTTTCTTCTCAATTGGAGTATAAGCTCCTCGCAAGTATTAATGTGCGTTAGCATCTTCCAAACCATGATTTGATGTCTTTAATATACTATTTTTCTTAATAAAAAAAAATGTTAAATTTGCGAATCAAATCTTATCTAACTCAGTTAAGTCACAATGATCAAAAGTTGCAGTGGTAGTATTGCTGGAGTACTTCTTTTGCTTCTTCCTGTTGTACCATTTGACATTCTCTGTCGCTGTGCCAGCATTAAAAACCTGCCATCTTCCTTCTGATGTTGCTTTCCATATTTTCAAGATGTTGTCATTTTGTACCCCTTTGTTTTGAACGACAGTAGATAATGTATTCATAAATCTGTTTGCGTGATAAAACCAAGAAATCGATATATGGTTTGTCGAACTCTCTTCACAAGCTAAATCATATTTCACCCAAAGTTCATTCTTATGGTGCCTTTATTACAGATTTTAGCTGCAGCAGGTTTGCTGTTCTATCATGTATTTTCTTTAGTCCTGTTAATCATGTCTGTGTCAGTTATCTTGCAGAAAATCCCTTTGCATGCAAGGAAAAGGTGCGAGACCTTCTGCAGTACATGCTTTCTGTTGAAGGTGAAGATGAATCAAGGTATCGGATAATGGACTTTGAGATGATGAAATCCTTTTTACTCTAATAATAAGAAGTCCCTGTCATATTTCTGAATTGCAGCCCTTTCTACTCTATATGCTTCCTGCTTCCTATGCTGTGCCAAATAACTATGGAGGTTGATGGTCGTCAGTCATTGGCTTCATTTGGAGGGCATGAATGTGTAAGAATATTTAACATTGTGGATAGCAGCAAATAGTTATTTTTATGTAACGAGTCTAATTGGTTAGTACATTTTAGATGGACTTCTGGCTTGATGCTCTTGTTATGTCTCCATAGACAAGAACTACCATGTAGCATCCTCACCCCCAAACGCCTGAAATGGAAAATACCACTCTTAATTTGCACCCTTTTATATGTTCATATAACTTTTATTCCTAATAACTACAAAACTGGTATTTGTTTGTTTGTCATTCTTTTTCGAAGTTAAAATGATATTTGTCATAAACTGTAATATCACAAGAAAAACATAAATTAAAATGATATTTGCTATATCCAAAATTTCTTTCACCCCTTTATCACACCTAGATAGGCTGGACTATGTAGTAGTGCTAATTAACAATGAAATGGATATCTGGAAATATTTCCAGTTTTATGTTTTGCATGTGCTGAGCATTGTAGTTTAAGTGAAAGCATTACGTGTAAGTTCAAGTGAAAGCATTGATTTCAAAAAAAAAAAGTTTAAATGAAAGCATTACGTGCAAGATGTACAATTCATTTGACATTCAGTACTGCTTCATTTGAGATGATTGATGTTTCAGCATGTAATATTGCCCACATGATGGTATGCTAGAATATTACCAAATTCTATCAAGCATAACTAAACTCTACAAATTTGCTTAGCAAGTTGACTTTCAGCCATCATCATACAGTATTAAAACTTCTTTTGTGAATGTGTAATATTGGAGCATATAATTTGTTCTTCATTTCAATATATTGCCCTAAAAGTTTCCACTTTTTTGCATAATATATACAATCGCTGGAGTGGGCATGCCTCTCGGTGTTCTAGTAAAAATCTTTGATTGATGCTACTGAATTATCTTTTTAAGAATTTTATCCTACTTAAAACCTAATCATGAATGGACATAGCTTTTTGCGAGGCTGTAAATTCAGTATGCATGGAGTAGTTTACCAAGTTTTCTTATGTTTTGATTCTTCTTATATGATTCAGGATTACAAAGAATGTAATATTTACAAAGTTAATTGTTGTTTTTTGGGCTTGAATGACAGGTTATAGAATGCCTTGTGAAATTGCTCAGAGAAAGTCGAACTTCGGTTGAGCACAGTGGCATTATATTCTTGGCATGTGATACCATCTTGAACATCCTACTAAATGTAACTTCTGCCAGAATTGACTATGAGTTCCTTGATGAAACCCTACATCTTCCATCAACTAACTCGAAGCTGGTCTTTGTTTCAGAGAAAGGAACTTGAAGGTCAGATAGAGGGATCTCAGTTCGTCCGACTTTTACAAGAACTATGTTTCTGGGCTGGTATAATGCATAACCCTATTGATGTGGTACTATTTGAATAAAATTGTATTTTTGAGATCATTGGGTCAAGTGGCAAATGGTCACATAAATATAGCAAGTGTAAATTCTGGGTATAATTATGTAAGTTTAGTGTCATGGAAGGACCATTAAAAATATTAAGAAAATAAGTCCGGGAAGCAACAATCTTCCTATTTATATTAGAGTATGCTTGAATTCAATACGTTAAGATCTAGGGCATACTGTGAATAGGGACAACTCGCATGTAAACCTAACAACAGTTCTCTCACATAATAATACTCAAGGTCACACGAGTGAACAAATTGGGCAATCGCAATTACAATAAAATTAGTTGAATTTGAAAGAATCCAGAAATGCTAGTTCATGTACGTGGAACTTGATCCTATTGAGTATGAGTCAACTCCGCTCTAGTATCTCTCAAGCAAGTCAAAATTAAGTCACAAGTTCGATACTAAGCCATAACTTAGGCTACATCTCTTTTTAGGCTTTGCCAATAGAACTGACCCCAGGTTACTTCAATGATCTTTTTTCGCCCAAAATAATCAGTTAGACTACTAACATGAAGCTCTCAGGCAAGAAAATCTCAAAAAAGATGTCCTTCCTATAATAGAATATTGGATTACTCACTAGATAGATCGGTAATTCTCAAGTTTGGGCAGTCTTCATAGGTCTCTTTGAGCTGGTCGAATTTGATGACTTCGATGCTTATTGTGGATAATAAGGAGAGTTTGTGGCTAAATGCTTCCGCTACTCGATTCTTAACTCCTAGTATATACTTAAGTAGGAATGCGTACGCCTAAAGGAACTTAACCCACTTTGCATGTCTAGGATTGATTTTCTTCTACGAATTCAAGTTCATGTGTGCCTTATGATCCGAACAGCGGATGAATTCTTGGGTTAGGAGATAATGCTTCCAATATCTAAGGGTTTGAATTACAATATAGAATACCTTATCGTAAGTAGAATATTTCTAATTAATCTCATTTAACTTTTCACTAAAGAAAGCCAAAAGTCCACCTATACCCACTTCCTAGACACTGTAGGATTCCTCAAAGGTTTTACAGAAGTTAGGTAGTTGCAACACTACCAAGATCAGTCTATACACCTTCAACAAAGGTTATGAATCCTAAGAAAATAACTTGAGCAATAATGAAGGCATACATTTTAAGATTCACATAAGGACGCTTTTTCCTAAGGACTCAGTAGATTTGATGAAGGTAATCCAAGTGGTTCTCGCTAGTGCGACTATAAATCAGGATGTCCATTTACATTACAGTAAAGATGCCTATAAATAATCATAGTACTAAAGGCTCCAAAAGCCTTAAGAGCATGACTAACTACTCATATACCTCGTCCTTCATCTTAAAAGTCGTTTTTTGTTTATCCCGTAATCTAATCCTAGCCTGATAATGGCTATTGTTAAGATCAATCTTCAAAAATATAGTGGCTCTAGCCATTATGTCCAACATGTCATTTAAGTGGAGCATTAGGAAGTTTTACTTTATAGTAATCTTCAACTCCGCATGCTCAGTGGGATTTAAGCAGCAGTGACGCAAATATAGAAAAGTGAAATTAAGCATGAGATCAATAGCATTTTGAATGTTAACACATACTGAGTAAACCATCTTCTAGGTCTTCATGGTACACATCAGCAAACTCACTCGAAGGAGTCACTTCAGGCAGTTATTCGGTCGCAGGGGCCTTTCTAATTTTGTGGACAATAATGGCTCAAACACATTGCCCTGTTGTGATCTCTTTCTTGAGCTTGCCAATACTAATCATGTGACGTTCCAGCTACTAATACTCAATCTCTCTTTTTCAATTGATCGAGTTACTAATAATCGAGACATCAAATTATACAATTTTAATAACATGTAACATATAATTAAAATCACTTGTCACAATTTTTGATCTCTCATCATGTCCTGTGATTCTTCTAGTGTCATACCTACCACAAAAATAACAGGAATCTATTAATACAGACTCTGTAGGTTAAACAATATCCTAACAACAATATTATAACAAGAATTTCAAAACATATAAAGGTACCATGAGAAATAACATAAATAACATCATGAGATATTCAATAACTATTCATACATGTATTATGACATGCCTTATATTAAAATAATTTTCACGTACGAAACAAAAATATCATACCATAGTATATAACATAAATGATGGATAAAATTACTCCACCTTTGTTATATATCACACTGATAAAATAGTATAACATGTGAAATATTAATTCACTAATCATCATCATAATTCCTTATTTCTCTATTCTTACTTAATTTTGTAATATCATGATACTATTTTGTATAGTGATGTGGACCTATCATTTCCATCCTCTTCACCTAGAAGCTTGACAGGAGTTTCTACAACTTGTTATCTTAGTGAGCTTCTCTGGCCTCCCCGCATCCTAGGCTTCTGCCGACGGCCCGCCTTCTTCTTTGCGCCATCAGCTTCCCCGTGTGTCGGGCTTCCACCGACGGCCCTGAACTTCACAACACGACGCCCCCCCAATGTCTGTCGACGCCATGAGGCCTACGGCGTGGAGAAGCTTCGCGCCTCCACTGCCGTAAGATCTCCCGCGCAAGATTATTTGCAATGTGGTGCGGCAAAGCGAGATAGTCACAGAGCGAGTCGGGTCGGGTATGAGTTAATGAAATAGTAATCGGGGCGAGGCAGGGCGAAATCAGGTATGGGCGGGTACAGGGAATAAGTTATGTATAGCGGGGTGGATTTGGGTATTGGTCAACTCGCCCCAAACCCGCCCGGTTGCCATCCCTATTCTGGTGAGCAACTTATGCAAGCGGGGGGATGATCACCAATCCATTATCAGGATCGCACGATTTCTGCGGGCTAGGGTTAGTGCAATCGGGTGAAGTAGATTTACACAAGAGATATTTTATGGAATCAATGGACCTTGGATTGCAGATTTCTCACAGTGAATGAAAGAGGTGAAGTTAAAAAAATACTTTTTTATTCTCAGAAAAATACCTTAATTAAATCAAGGTATTTAAAAATTTTCACTCAAGGCTTCCTTTCATTGGATATACACTTTGCTTTATAATTCAAATTTTATTTCAAGCAGTATTAACCATAATTGTAGTCTTTGGAACTTTTTTATGTAGACAAATTATATTTTAAATTCAAATTGTTGAAATAAAAGGAGGATAATAATCTACCTAACATTATTGTTCTATGGTGGACTACAATTCATGATAATAAAGATAACCATAATAATTAATCTCAAAATATAAAAATCCTGTAAAATAAACGGGCCATAATGATTTAGAATATTCAATCATCAAATTAGCCGCCAATCATTTTAATTTGTCAAATCTTCTTAGGCCCATCCATCCATTCAAACTGACGCTGCATAGTGAAATCTCAGACATTAGAGTATAGAATACACTTAGGATAAATTGATGGTTTGATAGCACTTCATTACCACCACTTATTTGAACCAATAATGATTTCTTCATCAATGCCATGAGGGCTACATATGGTGAGTGCTTGTTTGGTTTCAACTCTTATTCCTTTTCCAATCGTTGTTAATGACGGAGTTCACTCTGCAAATTTCAAAACTTTGCATGAAATAAGCCTCTGAGAACTTCATTATAAACTTTTAGTCAAATAAGTTTGTGAGAATTTTTATGTTTCCAGAGAGCAGCAGTGATCCATCTGTCATCATGATGGCAGCAACCATCTGCAGTGTGGTTTTTGACCTGACGTCAGAGGAGAACCTCTTAAATCACCCTGAATTCCACCATGGGGCACTCGAAAGCTTAACGCAGCTAATTGTCAGAAGTTTGAGCACGGTTTGCCTGACTGCCTTGTCTTAATGCTAATGCTCCTTTGTGATGCTCTTACAACTGGGATATCATTTTATGTTCTTCCAATTTTCATTGCAGGGTTTGGTGGATGATGATGCAAATGGGCACCATGATCTCCATGTGATAGTTAGGGCAGGTTTATATCACTTCTGATCTCACTCTCCTTGAACTTTCTTTCATTATGGTTTTTGGTAAATTTCTCAGGGAATCTTGATGTAAGGTAATTCATTTTCGTTGACAGATTTTAAATAGCTACATTTAGATCTTTGTGGTAGGAATTGCATATTGTTAGGTCCTTGAGGTAACCGTATCATTAATGCGATTTTTTTTTGTTTACCTTAAAGGTATCTTTTTTGTTTTATTATGTATCATTTCTTCCTTTGTTTTTTCCCCTTTTGCTTCTCTTTTTTCTACTGTTCTTGTACACTGCTTTTTCCCCTTCATCTCTCCTTGGTTGTGTAGTGAGAAATAGGCCAACAATTACTAGAAGCCAGGTCACATGGATAGCTTCGACCACATATTGATATTCTCTCCCTGATTGGTGATATGAACTTGTGGTATCTGGTCTACATCTTGGATTACAAAACTGAACTTACTGAAAAAGTAATCAATAGAGGTGGTGGTATCGATCTAGTGAGGAAACGTACGAGTTATGGCTCAAACACTCAAGTTAAACCTCAAAGATGAACCTAGTGACAACTTAGGCAAAGGAAGCCTCAAATAGGGACATTTCAAATCGAGAGAACCAAGTCTCGACTCTAGTAGCCCACTCAAGTCGAGCAAAGTAGCCAACGTTGACACCGATTGGTCACTTGGGTGAAGAGAAAACCCCCTGAGATGTGAATCCTCAAGGAAAGAATTCCTTGAGAAGTCCTAACACTTTCAGAGAAAGTCTATTAAGAAACTTAGGATACCGAAGTGCTCGAAATATCAAGGATTGAAGATATCTCAAGTTAGAAGCTATGGGAAGATCTCAAGAAGATGCTTCACTAGCTGTCACCAACTTTCATCGAGAAAAGATGCCACGCTCTACAAGTTTCTAGACATTGTAGGAACACATGCCGAAAGGATGGAACAAAGGCTAAAAGACTGGCAACCTTTTGTACTTAGTGAGAGGTGTAACAAAGAAAAGAAAATGGATAGCAGATTTACTGGTGAATAGTAGAGAAAATGTAAAATTCAAAGTCAGGAAAGTTAAAGAAATAAGCTTTTGCCAGTTCTTTTTTGTTTTTTTCCTATTCTCCTCCCTCCTTCCTGATGATGAGCTCCTTAAAAATATATTCAACTTCTCTTAGCCTCCTAAACTTGTAACACCAACTCGTTTTACCCACACAACTCACTTCTAGGTCATTACAATACCTCCCGTCATTTTAGAAACTTTGTTCTCAAAATTTCAGCAAGTGGGTTGGCAATAGAACACATCAACTTCATTTCTCAAGGTGCAATGATAGAGTAAATTGCCTCGTGTTTACCCCTTTTAGAGAGAGAGAGCACAGCCAACTCCATAGCTGGGAGCTAGAAATTCTGTCCAACCCAAGAAGGTATGTAAAATCCTACTGCAAACTCCATAGATGAGAGTTGACAAATTCTATCTAACCCAAGAGGGTATGTATGTAAATCCCATCGCCAATTCATAGATGAAAGTTTGAGAGATTTCAGTCCAAGAGGATATGTAAAATTACCACGAAATTCATAGAATCTCAAAAATTATATTCCAAGATGAATAACCGCTCATGCTTCGTTGGTTTATAAATAGCTAACCTTTTGTTCTTATTTCATAAAAAACTTGCAGGTTACAATCAATGGGCTCACTGGTATCCATTCGTCAAAGATGCTGTTGAGCGTTCAAGAAATGGTTGAGAGCCGCACCGTTCATCGCCCTGCTATGCTGATTGAAACTGTAATTGCAGCTCCACACAGCTCATCTTCATGCTTATTTCATATCCATTTAATTATATTTATCGTCATTTTAGTTCCACTTCGAGGAGGAAGAACACCTATGATTAGCTGGATTTGCCTCCATTATTGAGAGAATCAGTGCTTTGTAGAATTAATGTTTTAACTATTTAAGGCGTGGTTGTTTAGTTAGCTAAACTCAAATGTTAATATTTTTGTTTTGATATTTATATATTGATGTGGAATGAAGTGAATATTTTCATATTTGTAGGTTATAAAATACAATTATTATTTGGGACATTTAGATATATGCCACACAAATCTTTTAATATTACATTACACACTGTTTCTTCACAAATTTTGTACTATGGGATGATAGATTTTTGTGAAGGTATGTATGATGTAATATAAAAAAATTTGTGTGGTATATATGTAAAAAAAAATTATTATTTTAATCTGTGTGCAAGATATAAAAATAAAATAATTTTTTTTTGTTTCACTTTACGTTGTGTAGGAATAGCTATAGATATTTATGTTCACCAGGGACCTTTAGCTTTATTCAGTCTCTGGTTATTGGTTGATACAAAAGCTTAAGTTTGCAAATTAGATAGTTCATGAATACTTTATACTTTAATAAAATAAAATTGTATTTTAAATCTAAAATTTTGTGGAATTTTTTTGTTGAAAAAATTATAAAGACCCCTATCGATGTTCAAAACTTGGAAGGTTTTTATGAGGTATTTAATTTAATATTATTTTGATATTAAGTTATATTATTTAAATATTTTAATATTTAAATATTATTTTTTGAATGATATTTGTATAAATTTGTATAAAATTATCTATATATTTTGTTAAATAGTATAGCATAATATCAAAATATCATTGAATTAAATACCTCTTTAATATAATGGCACATGTCAATTTAATTTTTGTATGTTTTTATTAAAGGGGTGTGTCATTTAATATTATTTTAATATTATACTATATTATTTAAAAATAATAATTATTTAATTTGATGATATGTATATATAATATTATAAAATTATTATTAAAAATGATATTTAGGTGTCTGCACATATCAAATTTGCCCAAGTTTTATGATCATTATGTGACTACAATCTAAATACTTGTCAACAGCTTATATTGCTGCTCACATTAGAAATGACATGATGCGATTGTATTCATATTTTTTTGCAAGTTAGTTCATTCGATGTGGTATACTTGAAAATAGGAACTCTATTATAATTCACAGCCATCTCTGTTATATATATTTAATTGGCTTTGAGATGAATTTTTTCCCATTTGTTTTCAAAAAAATTTAATTTTATTTTCTGAGTTAACCTATATGCCATAAGAAAATTGAAAATTTGAGTATACTTTGAAGTGAATAAACCTGAATTCTCTCATAATTGCTGGCCTTCATGATCCAACGGTTATGTTTTTCATCTTAGATCTCTGTTATGCCTGCAATTTCAAATGAGATTTTTTTCAAAAGTACAATTCAAATGTGTTTGATTGATATAAAGTTGCTTTTGTCACTCATTTAATCTTTAAAAATAAATGTTTACATCTGTGATATCAAATTTTGATGAATAATTATAATTTATCTTTATATAGAGATGAGTTAGCGTATCTTTTGGAGGACGATTAAATGTAATCTTTAAAGTGAAGCATACTTACTCGTTAAAGTTGAGAAGTCATGCATGTTTATATTCATTTTTGAGATTAAACGAGTAATAAAGACTTTGACGTAACGCGTATAATTCTTTAGTTTAAGTCTAAGAAAATACGTAGTATGGCTTGGAACATAGAACTTATCTGGTGATTGGCTTGCCTTGCTTGAATGGGTTAGCAGTCTTTCCTCCGAGTTTGTGACACCAACTTTCCCTTCTGCAATAATTTAAAAAAAAAATTATATAGATTGTAACTCTAAATTTAGTTATAAATTACTCACTGACTTCCCTAACACTGTGTTAAGAAGTTAATTTTAAAATCAAGACTAAATCCTAATCAATGAAGAAACTATTTCTTTAACAACCCATAAATAAAAACTATGCAATTTTAAAAATATTTTGAAAAAAAAAATATATATATATGACGGAATCTGTAAGCAAATTTATTTTTAGATAACAAATAGAAAATTACTCTGCAGATATTTTGGGTGTGCTAACACGTGCATTACAGACTCCAGGAAAAAACTTGTTTGTCATAGGTAGGTAGGTGAATTTGCACAAATGTGGTATCAATTTTCTAATTTTAGAGATCTAACAAGATATAATTAATATCTCAATGGCCTAAATGAGTACTCGAGAGTAAAAGAATTTTTTTCACTATTGCCCATTCTTTGGTTACCGTTGAAGAACAAAGAAAATAAAAAAGATCACCCAAGATACATAACACTTTCTGTATCAAAAAAAAAAAAAAAAACTTTTAACACTTTATTTTTTTATATACTTTATTTTTGATTTTTTACAATGCATACATCCTAATTACATAAAAATACATTGTGCATGTCGAAATTAGGTAATGATAGAATTATGTCGAAATTTTGGATTTATATGTTGTTAGGCCTAAAGGCTCTTCTCTTTTCTTTATCATACGGACAACAAAAAGAAGCGAAGAAGACATGAAGGCCCTTCTCTTTCTCATCCGACCAAAAAGATGTCCTAGGCAGCCTAGAATAGAGTCTGCATGAGAAAGATGTCCTCCTAGGCAAAAATGTTATTTTCATTGATGCCCTGATCAGCACTTTCTCGACGAGTTTATGTTAATGCTATCCCATTTTTATTATTTCGCCTTCCTTGCGAGCTAACATTAGACACCTCGGGGTGGGGTCAGGATTTGATGCATGAAGATCCACACATTGAGCTTCTTCACATATCCATATCATACTATCATTTTTGCTAGATTGAGTCTATCATTTTTGCTAGATTGAGTCTATCATCATATAAGCATTTACTTCTTTCCCAAGTTCTGGATTCGTCTAACTCGATGATGGGACCTAATCCATCTGAATCGATGCTAAGGCATGATCTATTTAATCTAACGTTGAAACTGAAATCCATTCTCTACTAAGCTTCCATATTTTTCTGAGGTGCGGACTAGCTCTCCCTCATTGTAATCTACTTACCGTTTCAATCAAATATCAGTGTGATACATCACTCATCTTCACCAAGGGCAACGTTGTTGCTTTCCTCGACATGATTCTTGGATGACTAGTCCATGGCATCTCAACTAGATTCTCAAGACATACATTTCTAACTTAGTTGCTATAACTTTATCGTTGCTATAACTTCATCATTTGCATCAACATAACACTTCATCGTTGCTATAACTTCCTACATACATCTACCATTTTTACTTGAGTGTCAACTCTCGAGCACCCTCCATATCACTACTTTTCATATCGGAGCATCAAATGAAACACGAGGTATCATACTAATTGTTAAGTGACTCTATAGGATATAAGTTTGGTGTTTCTTTAGGCTTCAAATCTTAATTGCTTGGGCTCATATTGATGATGCATCAGACAATCCAAGGGCTTATGTTAATACCAAAATCGATATGCCTTCATCCTAGATGTACACAACACAAATCAAAAGTCCAAGTTAGTGATCTAAGAGTTCCCAACTATTATTAAAGATTCAAGTACGAAAAAAATGAGTGGACTAACAAGTTACAGAAGTAATGCTATACATCTTCAATAAATGACTCGAAATAATAAAACTAACTATGACTTTTTATGTACCACTAGTGTTACATAAGCAAAATCAACTTTTTATCTATGCAACACTATAAAAATCCTAATTGAATTCACTATTTGGAATCATTTACGAAGATTACAAAGTATTTTTCTAGTTAAATAACCAAGGGGACCAGAATTTATTATGAAAGGAGGGACAGTCACCACAAAAGGGACACTGCTTCTTATTCCGGCTGCACACAGAGATCTCGAGCCCCTTTCTCTCCTCTTTTCCATCCAACCAACAGGAAGAGCATCGGAGGGTCCTTTTAACCTCTGCCTCTCAGTCAGTGGAGAACAAAGCTTCTCCTCCATGATTACTTCTCATGTAATCCCCTCCGGGAATCTCTTATAAAAGTAGGTTTTTCTCATGGCTACTTCTCGACTTATGATTTTGTACAAAGTTTTTGTTCTGATTTCTAATTTTCTTACTTTCATGATTTGAAATTTGGATGTCTATATGGTTTTCTCTCTGGATGCTTGAGATGCCAGCAGATCGGACAAAGGACTAAAATAACATGAATGTAAATCTTCAAAATAAAAAATTTAGGAAGTAAAGGAGAAGAACTACCTCAGCCCTGCCAAGTGGAGACGACGAGAGGCCAGGAACGAAAGATTCTTTTCTTTCCAGCAAGCCCTTCAGCACCACATTTTTTTTGTACTCCGGCGACTCCACATCCTCCTCCGCCGGAGCCCAAGTCGTCTCCTCTGCCGCCGCCGGCTGCGGCGGCCGGAGGCAAGTAATAAGGTAGATCCAGACACACGTGCAGAATACAGTGCACACACGGCCGTAGAGCAACATCAAGGCGATCACCAACGCAAGCACTGTTACTCCGGCGAATGCCTGGAGCCTCCGAGAAGCCGCCGGCTTCCCTGAGAAGCCGGGTCCGGCCGGTTTGGGCCGCGGCTCAAGGGCACGGAGGAATGGGGAGAGCGCGGCCGCCGGACGGTTGCCGGAGTTGCATTTGGACGAGGAGTAGGAGATGGCTGATTGCTGGTTATCGCCGCCTCCGGACAAGGTTATCTCACCGGGAAGGGGATTTGCGGTTCCCATTCTGCTATGTTTATGTTCCTGTAGCAATGTTGGGCAAAGACATAATTGATACACAGGATAATTATGCTGAGGGAACTTTTTTTTCCTGAAAATGCTGAGGGAATTCTGCTATTAAAATTATGGAGTTTAATGTGACAATCATAAATCTCTAAAAGAAAAAAAAATGCATAAAAAGAAAAAAATAACTTTCATTACAATACATAATCACAAATGAGTAAGCCTACACAATTAAAAGAAATTAATGACCACAAAGCAAAAGTATTATCCAGTCGAAGTGGAAGAATGTATCATTCGTGAATAATACATTCATCAACTGAATAACATTTTTAACTAATGATCCTAATTTTTTTTATTATCTTCTTTAAGCTACATGGCATTTTCCACCGCAAATAGTTTATCTTTAATTAAAAAAAAGGACAAATTCATACAAATCTCGTAAAACCTATTGTGACGATTCAAGATCAAAGAGGGTGAGAAGTGATCGTTGGAGTGATGTGCATATAGTTAAATTAGAATTAACTAAACAAATATTGGCTCCAAGCTTCTACTTGAAGGAGCACAGAAATAAATTCTCACATTAAAAAAAAAAGAGAGTTCTTAAGTAATAAAGTAAATAGTAGAAACGTCTTTTGAGGTAAAACTGTGAGGTTGATGATAAAAAGATTTGTAGTTAAATATGTACTTAGGTTGAAGTAGTATTGAGATGTGTAATCTCTAGTGAAGTATTCAAGTCATGCAGTTTTTTTAAAATTAAAATAGATAATATTTTTGAATTTAAATTATAGGACGTTACACCAATCAATCACGTGATCATTGCTTGAAAGGTCAACATCCACAAACCTTCTACATTTGGCATCCATCATGGCTTATGTTTGCATGTGGAATCTTCACCATTAATTTTTTGCATTTTGGAAAATTTATTTCTATATTTGTCTGAGGACTAATAAGTAAGGAATAGATAATTCTGTTAGTTAGCACTACTTCTGAATCTGGTTGTTGTTGTTGTTCTTGTTAGTAAGATCCAATGTTGTTCACTACACTCTCTCTCTTTATAGTTGTTGTTCTTGATCTTGTTAGTAAGATCCAATGTCGATTATTGCTAAGGATGATGTCGAATTTGAGGTGAACCCTGTGAATCAGTGTAATCTATCTTGATTGTGTCTCGCTCTTGTCCGCTTTGGATTACCGGATTTTCATAGTCTTCTTCTTGAGACTTCTTGAATCGTCGGATTATCTCCGACAGACTCCTCAATAACATCAATGATTCACCGTTTTAATCTCTGTTTGTTTTGTTAATTCAACTGTTTGTAGAAATTTCTGGATCTGCCTGATCTCGCCGCCGATTAGACGGCGGTCGGCGATTGCTAAAAGGCGGAGAACTGGAAATAGATGAATTGACAACAGCACGATTCCAATTATTCGCATACCTTGTGAGATTTCCCCGGCAATTCGTTCCGGCGATCCGCCGCCTGCGCGATCTCGGACGGAGCAGCCTCCCCGTAGATCTCCCCGGCGGCTTCTGTGCGCTCTTTTCCTCTTCGCCAGCCTCCATCGGCGGACAGATCCAGATCCAGCGGCACTGTCCTGCTCCGCCGGCGGACAGGCGACCAGACGAAGGCACGTGGCAAACGGCCTGCCGTCGCATCCGGCGGTTCCGCCGTGTTGTCAGTGTCGGAGACGGACATGGCGAAGAAGCACGAGGGGAGACAGAATGAACACCTCCTCCTTTGCCGAACGCCGTTGGCTGCGGCAGCGGCGTCGGCCATGGCCGGCGTAGCTGATGGGGTGGGGAAAGGATTGGTATCTGTGCCGGCGGATCCGTCGACGCAGCCTCTCTCTCTCTCTCTCTCGTTGCAGAAGGGGAGAAAGGATTCGAAGAAGGCGATTCCCGGCCGCGATTCCTACATTTTTCAAATTTTGTCAGAATTCTGAATGGCCCGCCGGCAATTATATATGCAAAAAAATATTAATTAAAATATTACAATATATTTTTTAATGGATAAATCATTAAAGATTAGTATATATATAATTCATATTAGAAAAATATATTGGATATTATTCATATTAGATTTAATTAATATAAATAACTGAAAACAGTTGAATCAGAATTAAGTAGCTGATTTAAGGATAATTAATGTTTTCCTATAATTTATATTTATCAGAAAATAAAGTAAATTTTGAAATAGAAATAAGCTTTAGTTAAAATATGGGTTTTAAAAAGTTGTCTGATTTTCATTGACGCCAATTAAGTGAAGTGGGCGTTATGACAAAAATAGTACATTGGTGGCCTCTTTCATCCTAGTATTATTTTAATCCTATTTAATATCAAAATAATACTTAATTGAAAATAATAATAATAATAAAAAACATATTTTTATTTTACATAATTTTTAATATAAAAAATATTATTTTATTTTATATATTTAATTATTTTAAATAAATTTATCAATTTTATTTTATATTTTTGATGAATAAAATATTTTAATTTAAAATATAAAATAAAGTTAATAATTTTATTAAAAATAATTAAATTTATGATATAAAATAAAATTTTTATATTAAAATTTATATTAAATATAATAAAAAGTAATTAATTATTATTATTATTTTAATTGAGTGCCATTTTGATTTTATCAAAGACTTAAAAATAGAACGGTCCTGTTTAGTGTGAGGATCAAAACTAAGATAAAAATAATACTAGTTTAAAAAATAATAATGATAATAATAAATAAATTTTTTAAATTATTCTACACAAATTTTAATATAAAAAAATAATATTTTACTTCACATACTCAATAATTTTTAATAAAAATAGTAATTTTATTTTACATCTTAGATTAAAATACTTTATTCAAATATTTTAGTTTATGATGTGAAATAAAATTAATATTTTTATTAAAAATTATTGAATATATAAAGTAAAATAATATTTTTTATATTAAATTTTGAGTAAAATAATTAAAAATTTTATTTATTTATATTATTATTATTTTTTAAATTAATATTATTTTAGTACTGATTTTGTTCCTCACGCCAAATAGGTGCCCCGCATAAATGGGCGATAAGCGCAGCAGATGGGCGTTGCGAGGCGGGTCAATTTCCGAATTAATTAAAACAAAGTTGAAAACAAATAAAAAAACAGGGAAGTAAATTATGATCATTTCTTAGAACTTAAAATTAATATCATTTTGATGATACTTAAAATTAATATTATGAGAAATTAAAAAAATCAAAATATAATTTTGCAAAAGACTAATAAGAGATAAACTTTAATGAGCAAATTATAATTTTTATGAGGATAAACTTAAATTATAATTTTTATTTTAAATATCTAAGATCTCATAATAAGATTAAGAAATTCAAGAGATCAAATTATATTTTTTTTATTTCAAGAATTTAAAAATAAAAAGAAAATATGATACCAAATTATAATTTTTATTATAAAGAATTATGATTTAAGACCACAACTGAAAGATTGGGGTATATGAAATTATAATTTTCGTAATAATGGTTAGAACATAAGACAAAAGGACTTATCTGAGATTAAGTTTAAGAAATTAAGGCTTGCAATCAAGATAAAAAAATTAGGGAATTAAATTATAATTTTGTAAGGAGAAAAAATAATAAGAAACTAGGATCTAAAATAAAGAGAAAGACAACATAAAAGCAGGAGACCCAACTGTAATTTTTGCAAGGAGATGTATTATAATTTACATTATATGAATTTAGGTTCTAAATCAAGACCGAAAAATCGTGAAATCAAATTACGATTTTTTAAAACTTGACATCAAGACAAAAAGAAATTGATCCGGGATCAAAACTAAATGAAATTGTGAAATCAAATTATAATTTTTACAAAAAAGATAAAAGTTTTCCAAACCTAAGTTTAGGAAAAATTAAAAGAACAAATTATAATTATTTAGACCTATAATTAATAGTAACAGAAATCAAAAATTAAATTATAATTTCTATAAAAAAGAAAGACGAAAAAAACTTTAGCAGCTAAGGTAACCTGTTAAAATTTTATTTGCTCAATTATTGTAAATATATTTATTTTAGATTTTTGTTATGTTTTGTTTTCAGATTTCACATGAAAAGATTTAAGTTATTAAATGGAAATAAATAAAAATTTCAAGATCATGCCAGACAATTAATGATAGAATGATTAAATATAAATTCTAAGAAAATACCCTAAAAATTATGAAAACAATTACATTCACAAGAAAACATTTTCCATTTTTTTCTATAAAAAAAAAACATTTTCTCTTTTTTACGAAAATAATCAGATATATATTTAAATCATTGGTTTGACTGTGGGTCCCGCATACACGAGCGAATCGCCGCCAAATTTCTAGCAAATTGGCGGCGGCGGCGGCGGCGAGAGGCGGATGGGTGGCGGCCGCTTCGAGTAGAGTACGGGAAGCGGCGGCGGATGCCGGTCTCCGCCGAACGGCGGAGGATGCCGGTGCGGGACAATCTGGCGAATGTAGCGACACAGACGGACGCAAGTCAGTCGAAGGCGGGGAACCTCGGGAGGAAGACCGCGGCGGCGGTCCGTGCACTGGTGGCCGGAGCGGCGGAAGGTCTGAGGAAGGCGGCGCGACTAATGATGGAGGGCTAGCCATTGAGGTCATCTCTGCGTGGGAGAAGAGACGAAGTGGAGGGCTAGCGGGTTTTTTTATAGGCACGGAAAGGTTTTAAAACAGAATCGGAAAAATCGGAGTTTTTTTTGTTATAGATAGATTTGTAATTATGATGTAACAAATGTTTAATAATAATGTAGCAATTTGGGTCGACGGATCGGGTTCAAAGTAATTCATGTTTTTTTGACTTTAACTCATTTAACGGCGGCCCGAACCCAACTTGTAATATTCAGATATTAAATTTCAAATTTTAATTATGATGTTTAGTTAAATTTTATTTTAAATATATTAATAAAATATTAATATGTTAAATAATATTATAAATATTTTAATAGGATTTAAAATGTATTAAAATTTAGTTGAGCATGAAAAAAAATAGATTTAAGTGAAATAATTTTAGACTTATTTATAAAAATATAAAAAATTAAGAAATCAAAATACAATTATGCCATTAAAATGGATCCCTCTCTTCATGTTCTATGAGAAGGAGGAGGAGGTGGGGTCAGGAGAAATAAAGTTTTATTGACGGTGATGCTACAACAATCTAATTTGGTTGGCGGTTCATCGACAGTGTTTGATTAGTCAGCTGATTTGTGCGCAATGTCTTACAGTGAAAAATAGAAGAACTGCGTGCACAAGAAAAGATAAAAATTTTTAATATATATATATATACATAATAAATGTATATATTTATATTAATTTAAAGGAGATAATTATAATTAGATTAGCTTTGCTGTCAACAAAGAAATACATACATCACCTTGTAGATCACTCGTCGTCCTCTTCCTAAACCATCAAAGAACCATTATTTTGAATTCGGCTTCGGCAATAGGGCCTAAATAAACAAATGAAACGCGACCAAAGTCCTAGCAAATTAGCGGCGACGGTAAGCAACAGATCGAAGGTGATCACATCGTATAGAATAAAGAAAGGGGCGATCGCTAAGGCAGCGAAGGGTGCGAGTGCGAGATAGAAGAGGAAATATTATGTAAATAAGAGGTATGATACAAATATTAGTTATATTGGGAGTCACTAACTTGGAATGACATAAATAAATCAAAGAAAGCTTTGCAATTAGAGTTAGCCTTCGTCTTTTATTTTCTTGCATTTTCAAATGGGATATACTATTTCTTTTTTGGAATATTTACATGATGGACACAAAAATTAGACTAATTTACAGATTTCACCTTAAATCTCAAAATATTACAGATATTATATCTAAAACAGTTATTTTTTTATTTTTCACGTCCTGAGGTAAATTTTATCAGGAATTTTAACTATAGTTAAATCTCAATAAAATCTCAGCCATTGATTGCATCTTTTAACCATTTACTTTTATGTTAGAGCATCGTGGAGCTGCATTGGTTCCGGCGACAATGTATTCACGCGAGCATCACTCGGATATTTGCATCTTCTTCTTACGCAGGCATTGCGAGCGGGCATCAGATCTTTTTGAAGCCAATGACGACAGAAGTCTGAAGCTGCAGGTGAGGTAATTTCATATCCATCATTACCCTCTGAGTGATGCTCGCGTGAATACGCGGCTGCCGGAACCAATGCAGCTCCGCGATGCCCTAACATGAAGGTCGATAGTTAAACTTTGCGATCAATAGCTGAGATTTTGTTGAGATTTAATTATAGTTAAATCTTTTGATAGAATTTACTATACGATATGAAAAAAGAAAAAATATCTATTTTAGATGTGATATTTGTAGTATTTTAAGATTTATGATAAAATTCGTAAATTAACTTAAATTTTATGTCCACCATATAAATGTCTCTTCTTTTTTTCTTGATATAATATTCCTTTATCATCCTTCTAAATATTCACAATTATAATATTTCTCATTATTTATTCATTTTTTATAGTAATATTATTTATTAAAAGTTACGAGTAAAACAAAGCTGACTTAAAAAAAAAAAATTACTGGTCTATTCAGCTCCAATTGGAGACTGAGTTTCAACAAAATGCCAAATAATACGATAACTAAAGCATATTTCATTTTGATCAATTTCGTTCAAGTGGATAATTAAGCAGAATTTTTTCTTTTTTCCTTTTGGTAATTTGACTTAGACGTCTCTCGAAATTTACTTACTTTACCATAAAAGTCTATAAACCTGCCAGATTTCATTGTCGGCTATTGTGACACGTCACCAGCACGCAAGCAAGCTGTCCGCCGCTGCGCACATGGCCGCTCCCAAACTAGCCAAGCAGCTTAGCTGCCTGTGCGTAGGCCTGTCAATGGATTGGATCATAACCCGATCCGATCCGAGTTCCGATCCGATTAAACCCCCAAATAAGTTTTTTTTGACCCGTCAATCCGCCCCGTTTACTGACCCGATCCATTTACAAATAAATAGATCGGATATGGACACCATTGACCCGACCCGTTTAAAATCCGATCCGTTTATGTAATCTAATTTGTAGTTCATACAGGGTTATATTGTGGCTAATAATCTTTTTGTTGGAAGGCTCAAGTAAAGAGCGTCACTATAATTAATTAATAAAAGATTCTTACATATTATATTAGTAGATTATAGTTTATAATGCTCAGTTTATATTTCACAATATATATGTATATATATTACAAATACTGATTTTTATATTAAAATATTTAATTAATTCATAAAAATATAATATTTTTTCCTTATTTTATTTCTAATAAATTTAATATTATTTTAAATTTGATTATGAAAATTACTTAAAAATAACTACTTTTATTGTAAATGGATTAAATCTGAAAACCCGAGTTCTGAACCGATCCGATTCCGACCCAAAAGGATATGGATCGACCATGACCCGATCCAATGTATAACCCGATCCGACATATATGGATTTGGATCCGAGTCGGAGTCAACCCGACCCGAATCCGATCCGTTGACAGGCCTACCTGTGCGTGTGACATGCTTGCACAGAAGTGACAGGGTGCGTGTCTGCGTGCCACCCAGCGATGAGCTCATAGCGAGTGATCGTTGAACTCCAGGAGAGCTCTCACGGTATGTAAGATCCAAAGGTAAAATAGTAAATTAAAAAAATTTATTTTATTTTATTTTATTAGTAGATAAATTAACGATATATTAAATAAAAAATATTATGTTAGACTTAATTGGAATGCTTCTAGAAACAGTTAGGATCAGTAAATTATATAATAATTTTTACATATTTGTATATCATGATAAATTAGGCAAAAATATCAGAGCCTAAGTGAATTTTTTTATTTTATTTTATGGAGGATAAGCTGTATTTATCCTTACATTATTTATTGTGCTACTTTGGAGATTTTATTCATTAGTTCATAAAATATATATTATTATACTTAGGTAAGACTGTTTATTAGGCTGGTTACAATAAAAATCGATCCAACCTAGAATCAATCAGATCGAATATGTGGTAATGGGTTTCAATCCGAGATCGAATTTGTTCTATTTGAATGAACTTGAATCCAAACTGAATATAAATCGAAAAGAAATTTATTTCATAATAAAAAAAAACTAATAAATAACAGCAGGCACCTGCTATGAGCGTTAACTTAATTGGAGTATGATTTGAGATCGTCAACTTATTTTTAAGTTATGATATGAAATGAAATAAAATTATTTTATTATAAAAATAATAATAGACGTAAAATAAAAATTAATTATTTTAATTAAAATATATAATTTTAAATTAAATTAAATTTTAAGGCAGTGGTATATGTAAAATATAATATAAAATTAATTTTAATATTTAAAATTGCGTATAATATAAAACCTTAAATAAATAAAAAGTATAATTTTGCGCAATTTAACTTATTTTAAATTTAAGTGTAAAAATAAGTATTTCATCAGGTTGTGTACATTTTTTTTTATCAAAAAAGTGTACAAATTTTTTATGAAATTAAAGTGTACAAGATTATTAATAAATTGTTACAATCATTTATAATTACTTAACAATATTGTAGATTTTATAAATTTTTATAAATGATCTTAAAATTTTAAGCTAATATATGGTATGATTAACGCAATAAATAAAAATATTATTATTATCTACGCATCAATATTGTCACATAAAAATTATAATTAAATTTAAAATTATCTAATGAAATAATAAAGTATATATGTAATCAAAATATAAAGTAAATAAAAATGAAGAACATTTTTCTCATAAAAACTAATTAAATATATATATATACAATTTAAAAATAATAAAGAATATATGTGGTGCGCATAATATTTTGCTCATTTTATACTCCTTGAATTATTGATCTTCTTGCTGAGATTCTCTAATTACTAATTAGATTCTATTAATTTAGATTTATAAATAATTTAAAATTTGATTAAATAATTTATCTAACTTAAAATAAAATATAAATAATTTTTTAGTATTAATTAAGATATCTAATAGAATATATTTCTCTAATTGATAGATCATCTTAAATATTTTTTTTATTTAAAATATTAAAGTAATTATTTATATATTATTTTAAATTGAAAAAATTTATTTAATTAATTTAAAAATTAGGAGAATTATTTTTAAAAATTTAAAAAAATTGAAAGTGCATATACTTAAATTAAAATAATTTAGTTGCTATTAACCTTAAAAATGAAGCTTTAATTACTAATTAGATTCTTTTTATTTAGATTTATAAATAATTTTAAAATTGATTAAATAAATTATCTAATTTAAAATAAAATATAAATAATTTTTTAGTATTAATTAAGATGTTTAATAGAATATATTTCTGTAATTGATAGATCATTATTTTAATTTTAAGGCATTATGAACTTTCAAAATTTTTAAAATTTTTTAAAATAATTCTCTCCTAATTTTTAAATTAATTAAAATAATTTTTTAATTTAAATAATATATAAATACTTACTTTTAATATTTTAAATAAAATAATATTTAAGATGATCTATCATTACAGAATATATTCTATTAAACATCTTAATTAAACTATAAAAATTATTTTATTATTTTTATTTTAATTAGATAATTTATTTAATTAATTTTAAATTATTTATAAATCTAAATTTAAAAGAATCTAATTAGTAATTAAAGCTTCATTTTTGAAGGTTAATAGAAACTAAATTCTTTTAATTTAAGCATATGCACTTCAAATTTTTAAAATTTTTAAAATAATTCCTAATTTTTAAATTAATTAATAAATTTTTTTAACTTAAAATAATATATAAATAGTTACTTTAATATTTTAAATAAAAATAATATTTAAGATGATCTATCAATTAGAGAAATATATTCTTTAAATATCTTAATTAATACTAAAAATTATTTAGTATTTTATTTTAAATTAGATAATTATTTAATTAATTTTAAAATTAATTTATAAATCTAAATTAAAAGAATCTAATTAGTAATTAAAGCTTTCATTTTTTAAGGTTAACAGCAAACTAATTATTTTAATTTAGCATATGCACTTTTCAAAATTTTTAAATTTTTAAAATAATTCTCCTAATTTTAAAATTAATTAAATAAATTTTTTAACTTAAAATTTATTATAAATAGTTTACTTTAATATTTAAAATAAAAATAATATTTAAGATGATCTATCAATTAGAGAATATATTCTATTAAATATCTTAATTAATACTAAAAAATTATTTATATTTTTTTAAATTAGATAATTTATTTAATTAATTTTAAAATTATTTATAAATCTAAATTAAAAGAATCTAATTAGTAATTAAAGCTTCATTTTAAGGTTAACAGCAACTAAATTATTTTAATTTAAGCATATGCAGCTTCAAAATTTTTAAATATTTTTAAAATTTCTCTAATTTTTTAAATTAATTAAATAAATTTTTAACTTAAAATCTATATATAAATAAGTTACTTTAATATTTTTAAATAAAAATAATATTTAAGATGATCTATCAATTAGAGAAATATATTTTATTAAATATCTTTAATTAATACTAAAAAATTATTTTAATTTTTATTTTAAATTAGATTATTTATTTAATCAATTTTAAAATTATTTTATAAATCTAAATTAAAAGAATCTATTAGTAATTAAAGCTTCATTTTTAAGGTTAATAGCAACTAAATTATTTTAATTAAGCATGTGCACTTCAAATTTTTAAATTTTTTAAAAATAATTCTCCTAAATTTTAAATTATTAAATAATTTTTTAATTTAAAATAATATATAAATAGTTACTTTAATATTTTAAATAAAAATATATTTAAGATGATCTATCAATACAGAAATATTTCTATTAAACATCTTAATTAATACTAAAAAATTATTTATATTTTATTTTAAATTAGATAATTATTTAATCAATTTTAAAATTATTTATAAATCTAAATTAAAGAATCTAATTAGTATTAAAGCTTCATTTTAGGTTAATAGCAACTAAATTATTTTAATTTAAGTATATGCACTTCAATTTTTTTAAATTTTTTTAAAATAATTCTCCTAAATTTTAAATTAATTAAATAAATTTTTTAATTTAAAATAATATATAAATAGTTACTTTAATATTTTAAATAAAAATAATATTTAAGATGATCTATCAATTAGAGAAATATTCTATTAAATATCTTAATTAATACTAAAAAATTATTTATATTTTATTTAAGTTAGATAGAATTATTTAATCAATTTTAAATTATTTATAAATCTAAATTAATAGAATCTAATTAGTAATTAGAGAATCTCAGCAAGAAGATCAATAATTCAAGGAGTATAAAATGAGCAAAATATTATGCGCACCACATATATTCTTTTATTATATTTAATTGTATATATATATATTTTAATTAGTTTTATGAGAAAAATGTTCTCATTTTTATTTACTTTATATTTTTGATTACATATATATTTATTATTTCATTAGATAATTTAAATTTAATTATAATTTTTATGTGACAATATTGATGCGTAGATAATTAATAATATTTTTATTTATTGCGTTAATTCATACATATATTAGCTTAAAATTTTAAGATCATTTATAAAATTTATAAAATCTAATATTGTTAAGTAATTATAAAATGATTGTAACAATTTATTATTAATATTGTACACTTTAATTTCTATAAAAAAATTTTGTACACTTTTTTGAGATAAAAAAAATGTACACAACCTGATTGAGAATACTTTATTTTTACACTTAAATTTTTAAAATAAGTTAAATTGCGCAAAATTATTACTTTTTATTATTTAAGCTTTTATATTATACGTAAATTTAAAATATTAAAGTTATTTTATTTATAATTTTAATATACCACTGCTTAAAATTTAATTAATTTAAATAATTTTTTAATTAAAAATAATTAATTTTTTATTTTACGTTTAACTATTTTTTTTATATAAAATATTTTATTTCATTCAATATCAAACTGTAAAATAATGTTGACCGATCTTTTCAAATTCAACTCCAATTGAAGTTAACAGCTCATAGCAGGTCCTGCTGTTATTTATTAGTTTTTTTTTATTATAATAATAAATTTCTTTTCAATTTTATATTCAGTTTGGATTCAAGTTCATTTCAAATAGAAACAAATTCGATTCTCGGAATTGAAACCCATTACCACATAGTTCGACTTGATTGATTGGCAGGTTGGATCGATTTTTTATTGATAACCAGCCTAATAAACAGCTTCTTCTAAGATATATAATAGTTATATTTTATGAACTATTGATAAAATTCCCAAGTAGCAACAAATAGAATAATGTAGAGGATTAAATACAGGCTTAATTCCTCCATAAAAAAATAAAATAAAAAAATTCACTTAAGGCTCTGATATTTTTGTCGCCTAAATTTTATCATGTAATATACAA
This sequence comes from Apostasia shenzhenica, assembly GCA_002786265.1. NCBI lineage: Eukaryota > Viridiplantae > Streptophyta > Magnoliopsida > Asparagales > Orchidaceae > Apostasia > Apostasia shenzhenica. The sequence goes on along the minus strand of KZ453230.1, from coordinate 591,653 downwards.
ATTTGTAAAATTATTATAATAATTTACTGATCCTTAACTATTTCTAGAAGCATTCAAATTTAAGTCTAACATAATTATTTTTTATTTTTAATTTATATCAGTAATTTATCTACTAAAAATAAAATAAAATAATTTTTTTTAATTTTACTAATTTTACCTTTGGGATCTTACATACCCGTCAGAGCTCTCCCGGAGTTCAAACGATCACTCGCTATGAGCTCATCGCTGGCTGGCACGCAGACACGCACGCCTGTCCAACTTCTGTGCAAGCATGTCACATCGCACAGGTAGGCCTGTCAAACGGATCGCGGATTCGGGTCGGGTTGACTCCGCTCGGCTCCATAATCCATATATTGTCAGGAATCGGTTATACATTTGTGATTCTGGTTGTCATTTGGTCGATTCCCATATCTCTTTTTGTGGTTCGGAATCTGATCTGGTATCAGTTAACTCAGGGTTTCAGATTTATAATCATTTACTAATATAAAGTAGTTATTTTTAAGTAATTTCATAATCAAATTTATATATGATTATAAATTTATTATGATATAAATAAGTAATATAATATAATATTGTATATATTTTTATGATTAATTAAAATATTTTTTAAATAGTTATAAATATCAAATATTGGTAAGGTTAGTAATATCATATATATTTGTAGGTATTATATAACTGGAGTTCATTATAAACTATAATCTATCTAATATTAATATGTAGAATTCTTTTATTAAATTTTATTATTACTGTGACGCTCGTTTATCTTGAGCCTTCCAACAAAATAAGGATTTATTAGTCGTTCACAATATTATCCTTGTATGTAACTTATCAAATTAGATTATACATATAACGGATTCGGGATTCTTTAACGGGTTCGGGTCAATGGTGAATTCCCATTATCTCTGATCTTATTTTATTTTGTAATATGGTATCTGGTGTTCGAGAGAAACGGGTTGCGTGTTATTGACGGGTTTCCAATAGTAAATATTTCATTTATTGGTAGTTTAATTTGGATTGCTTGTTGAATCTATTTGGATTCGGGTTCGGTGTCATGATTCCTAATTCCATTGTACAGGGCCTAACGGCATCAGGAGCTAGCTAAGTCGTGCTTAGGCTAGTTTGTGGGGTGTAGCGGCCATTGTGCGTCTAGGCGTGCGGATCAGCCTTTGCTTTGCGTTGCTGTGTGACGTGTCACAATAGCTCGTCAATTGAAATTCTTATGGCAGTGTTTTATAGATTCTTTTATGGTAAAGTTATAGTAAACTTTCTGAGAGACGTCTAAGTCATAAATTACCTAAAATAGGAAAGAAAAATTTCTGCTTAATTATCTTCACTTGAACGAAATTTGATCCAAATGAAATATGCTTTAAGTTATTCGTATTATTTGGTCATTTTGTTTTGAATATACTCAGTCTCTGCTTCCAAATTGGTAGCTGAATAGAAGTACCAGTAATCTTTTTTTTTTTTTTAAGTTCAGCTTGGTTTTACTTCGTTAACTTTTAATAAATAATATTATCTATTAAATTAAATTGAATATAATATTGAATAAATATTATAATTTGTGAATTATTTAGATAGGATTGTATAAAGGAATATTATTATCAAGAAATAAAAAAAGAGACATTATTAATGGTGGATCATATATAATTTAAGTTAATTTTAAACGAATTTTATCTATAAATCTTTAAAAATACTACATAATTATCTACATCTAAATTATACTATTTTTTTCTTTTTCAATATCGTGTAGTCAAATTTCCTATCAAATAATGATTTTATACTATAATTAAATCTCACAAATAATTTCTCTCAGCTATTAGGATTCGCAAAGTTTTAACATCTGACCTTCATGTTAGGGGCATTCGCGGAAGCTGCATTTGTGTTCCGGCACCGCGTCTTCACTGCGATGTCAATTCACTCAGTAGTGGTTAATATGATGGATATGAAATTATCTTTCTACCTGCATGCTTCGATGACTCTGTCGTCATTTGGCTTCAAAAAGATCTTGATTGCTTCTCGTTCGCAATGCTCTTGCTGTAAGTAAGTAGATTGCAACATTTCCGAGTGATTGCTTCGCTCTTAGTGAATATACATTGTCTGCTGGTATACAATGCAGTTTCCATCGATGCTTATATGTACTAAAGCTAATATGGTTATAAAGATGCAATCAATGGCTGAGATTTTATTGAGATTTTAATCTTATAGTTAAAATTCCCTGATAAATTTTTACTCTTCAGGACGTGAATAAAATAATTAACTGTTTAGATTATTATTATATCTGTTAATTATTTTGATGTATTTAATAGGTGAAATCTTGTAAATTAGTCTAATTTTTTGTGTCATCATGTAAATATTTTCCAAATTAAAGTGAAATAGTATATTCCCATTTTTGAAATGCATAGAATATATAAGAACGATAGGCTAACTTCTATTATTGCTATAAGGCTTTTCTTTGATTTTTATTTTATTGTCATTTCTCAAGTTACGTGTACTTCTTCCCATATTATACTTAATATTTGTAATGGCATACCTCTTATTTACATAATCATTTCCTGCTTCTATCTCGCACTTGCGCACCCTTCGCTGCCTTAGCGTCGCCCCTTTCTTATTCTATACCGAATGTGATCACCTTCATCTGTTGCTTACCGTCGCGCGCTAATTTGCCTAAGGACTTTGGTCGCGTTTCATTTGGTTTATTTTAGGCCGCTAATTGCCGAAGCCGAATTCAAGAAATAATGGTCTTTGATGGTTTAGGAAGAGGACTGAGAGTGATCTAGCAAGTGTGAATGTATGTATTTCTTTGTTTGACAGCTAAAAGCTATCTAATCATAATTATCTCTTTTAAATTAAATAAATTACATTTATTATGTATATATAATATACTTAAAATTTTCATCTTTCTTGTGCACCGCAGTTCCTTCTATTTTTCACTGTAAGACCATTGCGCACAAATCAGCGTGACCTAATCAAACACTGTCGATGAACCGCACAAATAGATTGTTGTAGCATGCACCGTCAATAAAAACTTTATTTCTCCTGACCCCACCTCCTCGCTCCTTCTCTAGACCATGAAGAGTAGGGATCCATTTTAATGGCATATTTATTTTGATTTCTTAATTTTTTATATTTTTATAATAAAGTCTAAATTATTTCGCTAAATTTAATTTGTTCATGCTCAACTAAAATTTTAATTTTTAACAATTTTAAATCCTAGGTTAAAATATTATAATATTATTTAAACATATTAATATTTATTAATAATATTTAAAATTAAATTTAACTAAACATCTAATTAAAATTTGAAATTTAATTCTGAATGATTCAATGTTGGTTTTCGGGCCGCCGGGTTAATGAGTTTAAAGTCAAAAAAAACATGGAATTTCTTGTTGAACCCGATCGGTCGATCAGCCAATTGCTTAACATTATTATTAACAATTTGTACACTCATAATTACAAATCTTAATCTATAACAAAAAAACTTCCGATTTTTTCCCGGGATTCTTGGGGGTTTTTAAAACCTTTCCGTGGCCTATAAAAAAAAACAGTACCGCCGCTAGCGCCCTATTCGGGGTTTCTCTTCTCCACGGCAGAGATGACCTCAATGCTAGCCCTCCATCATTAGTCGCCGCCGCCTTCACCTCAGACCTTCCGTGGGCGCCGCTCCGGACCACCAGTGCACGGACCGCCGCCGCGGGTCTTCCTCCGAGGTTCCCCGCCTTCGACTTGACTTGCGTCCGTCTGTGTTCGCTACATTTCGCAGACTGTCCCGCACGCGCATCCTCCGCCGTTCGGCGGAAGACCGGCATCCCGCCGCGCTTCCGTACTCTACTCGAAGGCGGGCCGCCACCGTCATTCGCCTCTCGCCGCCGCCCGCGCCGGCCAATTTGCTAGAAATTTGGCGCGATTCGCTCGTGTATGCCGGGGACGCCACCAGTCCAAACCAATGATTTAAATTATATTCTGATTATTTTCGTAAAAAAGAGAATTTTTTTTTTATAATAGAAAAAATGGAAATGTTTTCTTGTGAAAATGTTAATTGTTTTTTCATAATTTTTGGGTATTTCTTAGAATTTATATTTAATCATTCTATCATTTAATTTGTCTGGCATGAATCTTGAAATTTTATTTATTTCCATTTAATAAGCTTATTTTTTCATGTGAAATCTGAAAACAAAAAGCATAACAAAGAATCTAAAATATAATATATTTTACAATATTGAGCAAATAAATTTTACAGGTTACCTAGCTGCTTAAATTTTTTTTTCGTCTTTCCTTTTCTGCGTCGAAAACTTATAATTTTTTATTACGAGAATTGAGACCAAATAATTTCGGCTTGAGGCAAAATTCCGGTGTTTTTCTGAAAATTTATTAAGTCTACTAAGGTGATGTGTGATGTCCCGTTGGCTTTGGGTTTTTATTTTAATTTTTAGAAAATTAAAATACTATAGATATCTTTTAAATGAGGCCCATGAACATACTGGGAGCTTGCGTTGCAAAGGAAATATGAGCAGAGAAGAGAGAGCTCGCTCATTATCGTGCTGTCAGCAATAATCATGTTTATTAAAAAAAAACATGAAGAGATGCACTTTCGATCCTTTTTCTCTAGGCTCTGTTTGGTTGGAAGAAAAAGATAATTTGAAAAATTATTTATAAATTTTTTAGAAATATGTATAATACTGAAATAAGTGAGTTAGTTATATTAAAATATTGTGTTGGATGTGAAGTAAAGTGATTGTTTAATATTGTAATTTGTGTAGGATAAGATATAAGATAATTTTTAAAGTTTTTTTTAAAATAAAGATTTTGGCTAATAGCTAAAATAAAGCCATTTTTTTTAGCACAGTTGCCAAACAGAAGCTTTAATCTTGATCCTAATTCTTATAACAAAAATCATACAATTTGTCTTATGTTTTTGAGAGTTTTTATGTCTTTTTATAGAAATTAATAATTTGATTTTTGATTTATGTTACTATTAATTATACATAGGTCTTAAATAATTATATATTTGTTTTTTTAATTTTTTCGCTAAACTAGGTTTGGAAAATTTTTAATTTTTTTGTGTAAAATTAATAATTTTGATTTGAGCATTTCAATTTAGTTTTGATCCCGGATTCAATTTCTTTTGGTCTTGATGTCAAGTATTTAAAAAAATCGTAATTTGATTTCACGATTTTTGGTTCTTGATTTTTAGAACCTAAATTCATCATAATGTAAATTATACATACATTTCTCCTTGCAAAAATTACAGTTGGGTCTTCCTGCTTTTAATGTTGTCTTTCTCTTTAATTTTTAGTATCCTAGTTTCTTATTATTTTTTGCTCCTTGGCAAATTAATAATTTAATCCCCTAAATTTTTTTATCTTTGATTGCAAGCCTTAATTTCTTTAAACTTAATCTGCAGATAAGTCCTTTGTCTTGATGTTTGCCTAACCATTATTACGAAAATTAGTGCATTCGTCATACCCCAATCTTTCAGTTTGTGATGCTAATCATAATTTCTTTATAATAAAAATATAGATTTGGTATGCATATTTTCTCTTTATTCTTATTTCTTGAAATAAAAAACATAAATTTGATCTCTTGATTTCCCTTAATCTTATTATGAGAGTCTTAGATATTTAAAATACAAATTATAAATTTAAGTTTATCCTCATAAAATTATATATTTGGCTCATTAAAGGTTTATCTTCTATATTAGTCTTTTGGCAAATTATATTTTGATTTTTTTTTAATTTCTTGGATAATATTTAATTTAAGTATAATCAAAATGATATGTAATTTTAAGTTCTAAGAAAATGATCAAATAATTTACTTTCCCTGTTTTTTTATTTGTTTTCAACTTTGTTTTAATTAATTCGGAAATTGACCCGCCTCGCAACACCCCGGTTCTGCTTGCGCTTTTTATCGCCATTTTTTAATGCGGGGCAACCTTGTTTTTTGGCGTGAGGA
>KZ453230.1:562715-579757 GCA_002786265.1 Apostasia shenzhenica | reverse complement strand
TATTAACTTGGAATCTTAACGTAAACCCCACCATTTAAACCAAACTAATTTGAAATATTTTAAAAATTGAGAGCTGAGGACAAAATTTTGTAAAGTATAACCTCAAGAGCTAAAAGAAAAACTATCAATAAATAACTATTCTCCTAACCGGGAGCCCTCCATTTTTTTTCTTTGAAAAATTCTGGACACAAAAATAAATTTAAAACACATTTTAATTCTAATAATTCTTAATATTATGTCATACTATTATATATATGATAATATTTTAAATTTAATTATTAAAAATGCATCAGATAGAAGATATCCTTAAATTGACATAATATCAAATCTAAATTGAAACCAAACCTCTCCCTACACAAATAGGGAAGTCTAACATGATGAGCCACTAAGGAATCATTGCAGATTTTGAACATGATATCATCAATAAATAAAAAAACAGATGGAAGGATCACAAGGCTCCAAATCTACAAAGATTATCTGAATTCCGTCAATAAAAAGAAAATTATAAATGTTAATATTTACAAGTCCCGCCATTAGCAAACGATTCATTTCTCATTGAAAAGCTAGAAGATTCCTCAGATGGCCTCTGGATTGGCCCTCCAGCAATGAGCCTTTGGGTTAGATCTTCTTGAACTTGAGGGAACCCCGTTGCTTCACCGTCTTCATTAAAGACCGGTCAACCGCATGAAGGAGAGACGCCTGGAGAACATGCAAGATGCTCCCAAAAATGAGAGGAAATCAAAATGATGGAAGAAAATATAACCAAAAAATGAAATAAGGCCAAATTCTCAAATTGTTGAAAGCAAATAACAAACGCATAAATTCTAAAATGCATTTAAGCAGACCCCTTTGATCTTCTAATCATTTTAAATCATCCCTTGTTAAAACTAAGTTGTTGCAGAAAAAATTAACCTAATCAAGCCCTTCTATTATTATTATTATTTTACACAATTTCACTATCCCACTTGAAAGTTGTGTGGCATTGAAATCAAGATCCGCTGATATCTAGGCAAACTATTCTCGCCACTGGATTAGGAAGAGCACCCACTTGAGCCTGCTATTAATGTAGTTATAGGGAGATTAGGTTTCTTTAAAGTCAAAATTAAATTAAATTTTATTAAGCATCGGAACCGAATTGCTCAAAATGAAAATAGGTTTAAGCCAAGGCCAGTCTCGCTAAAACTCAACTCGTTAGCGCATCACACTACTTGCAGATAGAGTGATGAAGATTATTAATAAGCCAACATAAAGATAGTTCTTTTTTTTTATGGGAAAAATTTCGATATATCTTGATCTAACAATAAAATAACAAGCGGATGCCTTAATTACTAAGGCTTGCTATGCACAGCCATTGGCATCTAATGATCAGTTGCAAGAACCAACAGTACCATTCTAGTTACAATTATCAGTGCAACATCTCTGACCCATTACAGGACTTGTCCACAGCAAAGACAAGTAAAAGCATAGCAATATTTCCTTAGAACTTTGCATGACAAACTAAGGCTGGATTTTTTCCTCTCTGACGAAAGATTTCTTATAAGTTGTTAAATGGCGTTTAAGCTTTAGGCTTTAGGATTTAGGATTTTTAGGTTGAGGTCTAGATTTTTAGGGTTTTAAGCTTTTAAGATTTAGAATTTAGGCCGTGCAGTGGTTTATGACTTAGATTCTAGTAATTAGTGACTAAGATTTTAGGGATTATGACTTTAACTTTTATGCTTATGGAATATGCAAAAGGAATCATGCGCTGGACGGCGGTGTTGTCCATGTGGCCACCCTTTTTGTTATGATTTAGAATCTCCATCCCTTTATCTCTTATAGAGGGTTAATTTGAAATTATTAGTAGCAGGAATTAGGAGTCTGCTTGAATATGTTTAAAGAATAAGAGAGTAAAACATGATATTAAAATGATTTACAGGATTGATATACAATCGTCCTCTATTTTTGTCAAATATTGACATGATTTGTAATTTGTTAACCTTTTTTACTTCAAGATACATGAAGCATGTTGGAACATACCTTATAAACCATAGGGCAGCCGCAATTGAAACAAAATAGAGTTAAAATTAGAGCACTAACTCGCCAGTTGTTGAGGGGTTATGACCTGCATCAACATGTAATCCTCATCAGATAAATGACCAAAGGCAAGTACAGATTTCACCCACCAGTGTGTGCCAATAAACAAAAATCACAGAATAAGGGATTTAATTGAAATTTAAGCTTTTTTTAAATCTTTTTGTCCCAAGCACCCACAGTTCCTCCAAAACCTAATTGGGAAAATTATAACGGTATGAATTTAAATCTGAGACCTCCCCAATTCTAAACAAGATCCCTTCCCATTGGGTTAGGAGAAGCTCCACCATAAAATTTATAGTTGTTAGAACATTCCTCCAAAGTTCTTGTCATGTTTCTCCATCAACACTGCCTTTACTGGATGAAGATATCTATAAGCCTTTTTGTGTTAAGTCGGCTTCGATGGTTTGGACATCTAAATCGTAGGCCAATTGAAGCTCCAATTAGAAAAATTGAGTTATTGAATTTTGCCCATGTACAAAGAGGAAGAGAGAGACCAAAGAAGACATGGCAAGAAACTATAAGAAGTGATCTTAGTTACTTAAAGTTAGATAAGAATTTAGTAACTGATAGAGCGCAATGGAAACAAAGGATTCATGTAGCCGACCCCACCTAGTAGGATTAAGGCTTGGTTGTTATTGTTGTTGTTGTATTAACTTGGAATCTAACGTAAACCCCACATTTAACCAAACCTAATTTGAAATATTTTAAAAATTTAGAGCTGAGACAAATTTGTAAGTATAACCTCAAGAGCTTGGATGCATTGTACCTTTTATGATTTGAGCATTATAAAGAAAAACTATCAAAATAATATTCTCCTAACCGAAGCCCTCCATTTTTTTTTTTGAAAAAATTCTGACATCAAAATTAAATTTAAAACACTTTTAATTCAATATTATCTTACTATTATATCATATTATCTAAAAAAATAATTATTTAATTTAATAATATGTATAAATAATATTTTAAATAATTATAAAATCATCAGATAGAAGATATTTAAATTGACATAATATCAAATCTAACATTGAACCAAACTCTCCTACACAAATAGTGGAATCTACATGATGAGCACTAAAATGATGGAATCATTGCAGATTTGAACATGATATCATCAATAAATAAAAACAGATGGAAGAATCACAAGCTCCAAATCTACAAAGATTATCTGAATTCCGTCAATAAAAGAAAATTTTATAAATGTAAATATTTACAAGTCCCTGCCATTAGCAAACGATTCATTCTCATTGAAAGCTAAGAAGATTCCTCAGATGCCTCTGGATTGGCCTCCAGCAATGGCCTTTGGTTAGATCTCTGAACTGGAGGAACCCCGTGCTCACCGTCTTCATTAAACCGGTCAACCGCATGAAGGAAGACGCCTGGAGAACATACAAAATGATGAAGAAAATATAACCAAAAAATGGAATAAGCAAACTCTCAAATTGTTGAAGCAAATAACAACGCATAAATTCTTAAATGCATTAAGCAGACCCCTTGATCTTCTAATCATTTTAAATCATCCCCTGTTAAACTAAGTTGTTGCAGAAAAATTAACCTAATCAAGCCTTCTATTATTATTATTATTATTTTACACAATTTCACTATCCCACTTGAAAGTTGTGTGGATTGAAATCAAGATCCTCTTGATATCTAGGCAAACTATTTCGCCACTGGATTAGAAGAGCACCACTTGAGCCTGCTATTAATGTAGTTATAGGGATTAGGTTTCTTTAAAGTCAAAATTAAATAAATTTTATTAAGCTCGAACCGAATTGGCACAAAATTGAAATGCTTAAGCCAAGGCAGTCTCGCTAAAACTCAACTCGTTAGCATCACACTACTTGCAGATAGAGTGATGAAGATTTTAATAACCAACATAAAGATAGTTCTTTTTTTCTAATGTTGTTATATCTTTTTTTTTATGGGAAAATTTCGATATATCTTGATCTAACAATAAAATAACAAGCATGCCTTAATTACTAAGCTTGCTATGCACCAGCCATTGCATGCATAATGATCAGTGCAACCAACAGTACCATTCTAGTTACAATTATCAGTGCAACATCTCTGACCCATTACAGGACTTGTCCACTAGCAAAGACCAAGTAAAAGCATAGCAATATTTCTTAGAACTTTGCATGACAATTAAGGCTGGATTATTTTCCTCCTCTGATGAAAGATTTCTATGTTGTTAATGGGTTTAAGTTTAGGTTTAGGATTTAGATTTTTAGGTTGAGGTCTAAGATTTTAGGGTTTAAGTTTTAAGGATTAGAATTTAGGGTGCAGTGTTTATGACTTAGATTCTAGTAATTAGGGACTAAGATTTAGGGATTAGACTTTAACTTTTATGCTTATGGAATATGCAAAAGAATCATGGCTGACGGGTGTTGTCCATTGTGGCCACCCTTTTTGTTATGATTTAGAATCTCCATCCCTTATCTCTTTATTAGAGGGTTAATTTGATTTAGAGTCTGCTTGATATGTTTAAGAATAAGAGAGTAAACATGATATTTAAAATGATTTACGGGATTGATATACAATCGTCCCTATTTTTAAAATATTGACATGATTTGTATTTGTAACCTTTTTTTACTTCAGTACATGAAGCATGTTGAACATACCTATAAACCATATGGCAGCCGCAATGAACAAAATAGAAGTTAAAATTAGAGCACTAACTCGCCAGTTGTTGACATGATCCTGCATCAACATGTAATCCTCATCAGATAAATGACCAAAGCAAGCTACAGATTCACCCACCAGTGTGTGCAATAAACAAAAATCACAGAATAAGATTTAATGAAATTTATAGCTTTTTTTTAAATTCTTTTGTCCCAAGCACCACAGTTCTCCAAACCTAATTGGAAATTATAACGGTATGAATTTAAATCTGAGACCTCCTAATTCTAAACAAGATCCCTTCCCATTGGGTTAGGAGAAGCTCCACATAAAATTTATAGTTGTTTTAGAACATTCCTCAAAGTTCTGTCATGTTTCTCCATCAACACTGCCTTTACTGGATGAAGATATCTATAGCCTTTTTTGTGTTACTACCTATAAGAACTATAAAATTATCCCTAATTATAGCCTATACACTTATGATTTTAACATAGTATCTAGAGATTTCAAGTTTGAGCCTTAGGCCTCATTTGATTAACGAAAATTTTAATCATGACTAAAATAATCATGGCTAAGAACTTTATACAATTTAAAAAGGGTTAAAATTTTATTTTATATCTTATCCTATATGAATTCCAACATTAAACAATTATTTTATCTTACAACCAACACAATTCTCAATAAATCAATCAAATGTATTTCATATCCAATATAAATTTTTAATATAACTCACTCCATTTCACATCATACACAATTTTTAAAGAAGCCACAAATTTTTTCAAACTATTTTTTCCTCCAACCAAACTAGGCCTTAGAGACCATGAATTATCGCTAGTAGGAGGTTAAAAAATATGAAAAAATAAAAAACCTATAATAAATTGAATCCACACTGCAAAAATAGATTAGTAACGGGACACATAAAAATATAAAATTATTTTGTCATGACCTATGCCCTTATTTGATTGAAAGATTATTTTTAAGCCAGAGTGAGAAAATATACCATTATATTTTTAGAAAGTGAAATAAAATTATTTTTATATCAGAATGCTGGATGTAAAATAAAATTAATTTTTTAAAAAATATGAGTTGAATGAGAAATGAAATTGATTTTTAAAATTAATAATTTTGCAGGATGTGAAGTAAAGATTAAAATTAATATTTTATATTGGAGTTTATGTTGAATGTAAAGTAAAGATTAAAAAAATTGGGCTCATTTAAATATTGATGGCCAAAAAACTTTTAAGTATTTAGGTCAGTGGGTAAACCGAAGACAAAACATTAACCTTTGTTTTGTAGAAACTTAAATTGGGGCTCATAGTTTAGCCTTAAAATTAAATCATAGTTAAGCTTTAATGAGTTTTCAGGCCTAATGAAGCAAAGGTCTAATGAATCATAGTTGATTTATAATTGACCCATAATTATACTTTGGACAATATTTTTTAAAAACTTATTATTAGATCCTAAAAATGAAAAATAAAATTAATATGTAAGGTCCCAACAGAGTTTTTATTAGCATCTTAGAAACATTCCATTGTTCAACAATTAAATTTAATAAAAAGTCATTTTTATCCCCGCATCTCTCTCCCTCTAACCCCCTCCCTCCCAATTTCCCCCTTTTTTTGGCTTGGTCCAAACACTTTTTTCTACCACTTTCAAAAAAAAAAGAAACAATTAATAGAAACATAATGAAGGCTCAAAGTTATAACAATGCCTAATAGGTTTGTTTATATAGTAGCACTATCATTAGAACAGGTAAATGAAAAAAGTTTATAAGCGAAAGCCCCCACAATAATGGAGGGAACTAAATCAATTCTGAAAGAAATTAAGAAATCAAACCTGTAAAACCCCAACCAAAGGTGAAGATGGGACATCACCAAATATGTGGATAGAGACGGTGGACATCGCCATTGACAGAGGTCTCAAGCTAGGCTCGATGCAATGCAGGCAAACATAATTCACAGGAGCCTTCAAGGAAAAAGCATAAGGTTTGGTGACTAACCAAATAGTTTAAAAGTTTCAACACATTACAAAGTTCAATGCATAAAAGGCTAACTACAAGGGGAAACAAAGAAAAGTATTTTGCATATTGGTCTTATTTTGTAACCATCCAAAAAAATAAAAGAATAGAGAAAATAAATTATTTTATAAAGTTTATGAAAAAGAAATTTATTTTAATATTGGGAGGTGTGTAAGATGTGAAATAAAGTTAAATTTAAGGTTGAAATTTGTGCTGAAAGTGAAAAAGTTGATTTTTAAGGTTAAAAATTGTATAGAATGTGAAATAAAATTACTAAATTTGTGATAAATTTAAAATATTAATAAAATATTATTTTGCCTCAAATTAGGCACAGACCAAACAAGGCCACTGAATGCAAGGATAACACAATTGAATGAGACAACAACCAAGAAAATGAAAGAACATAATAGTATCTAATCAACCCTACCATTAAATATACATAGAACTATGATGGACACCAACCAAACCCAGCCTTTGGATTTCTCATAGTAAATTCACAGTTAAGTAGAGCTTGATGGCACAATGAAACAATAGTTTTTGTTGCTTTCATTATTTTAGCAAATATTGAGCTCTAAAATACCATTTATTGTAGGAATTCAAATTCTTTTGCAATATTTATATATAATAATTTGGTTTACATCAATATATATATATATATATATATCTTATACAATTACATTAAAAATGGTACCATAAGTAGTTTAAAATAGAGACTCCCAATTTTGTCATTAACCATTTTTTTAATTACATGTGATCAGCAAGTTAAAAAAGAGATAAAGGATTAAAATATAAATTAAGCCTGGCTTAAGAGAGAAAGAGTACATAAGTAAGAGAGAGAGTGTCATTTGTCAGATAGAGATGAAAAAGGTGGGCGGGAGAGGAGAGAGAGAATGAGTGGTAAAGAGAAAGATTGGACTAAAAAAGAGGGAGAACGAAAGAGAGGGGAGTAGGCAATAAAGAAAGAGAATGAGAGATGGAGAGAGAAAATGGTCAGTGGGAGAAGAGAAAGAAAAGTGGCAGAAGAAAGAAGGAAGAGAAACTACATAATATTCTATTATTTTAAAAATAGATTTTCATACTTTATTCCTTAGAATATTAAAAAATTATGAAATTCTTAAAAAATTTCTTAAATATAATTATTTTATTTGTATGTAAAAATATATAAATTAAATATAAAAAAAGAAACATATAAATTTAAATTTAAACATTATATTACAAATAAAATATTATTTAATATTTAAATATATATTTGTTTTTATATTTTAATTTCGTTTAGTACACTGCACAAGCACTTTCTGGCATATATATATATATATGCATATATATATATATAATATGGTTTTCCTTAAAGTGCATTCAAAGTACGTAGAGTCCTCAAATCTTGTTTTTGATCCAACTCAGGTTGACCAAAACCTAGTCTGGTGAGTACAAGATTGTTAACATGACTTGTTTAAATTTAGTGTTGTGTTTTGTTTGGCCAGTGTCAAGCAGGTCAATTTCTAATGCCTAAAGCCTGATAGCACAATGTATATCTAATGCTTAAAGCATACTCTTGCAAGTATGACAGCCTGTTCTCTTCAATACTCAAAGAGAACTATATTGCACATGGAACACTGGAGCATGTCATGCCAGTAATAAGCAGAATAACAACCCATATCTAAGAGATTGCTACAAAGAAGGTAAACGATAAGTAGGCTAAATTTTTTGGGAGAAAAGAGAAATGTAGCATATATCACCACCCCCTGCTTTCTAAATGTTTTAAATTAATTACTTAATGAAGCTCTTAGCGTACAAATTTTAAACACTGACAATTAATGTTGAGAAGCTAACAGGCAATGCGGCAACTAATTAAGTTATGGAACAAGGCTAGAGTTGCATGAACACAATTGGATGATAATGATCTCTATGTCAAAATAAAAAGATGAAACTGTATATTGTTGTACCATCAATAATCTACCTTAAATACATGCCTGCTAAATATGCTGAGCTTGATTCCAATGCAGATACTCAGGTTCATACCATTATCTTGTTATGCACGCATACACAATTAAGGAGAACAGAGAACTACAACATGTATAAAAGAACTAAATTGTTAAGAGGAGTGCTTATTAATTTGCAGTGATGGACCGACTTTTGGATGTACCAAATTATCTAGAATGATTTTATCCAAACAAGTACACATAACAGGAAATGCTTATTAATTTGCAGGACAAGTAACCCCAAAGGAAAACCCATGCAAGTTCTCTCGAGCATATTTTACCTGAGTAGCAAAGATTAGAAGTTCTCCAACAGAAAAGAAAGCTATAAATCCATACAAGCTTTTGAAGCAGAAGGCACTGAAGCAAAAAATTGCCCCAAGAAAAGTTGCACAAGAGAGAAGCTGCCAAAATGATTCAACACACAATTACTGCTTGAAACATGAATGTTCATCTTATTGACCGCAGAACTTGCTCCAAGTAAAATTAGGAAGCAGTAACATGAAAAAGATGCAAAGAGATTCTTAAGCACATAATGATGACATAAAGCCTCTTGAACAAATAGAGTTCTGCCACCAATTTGAATGAAAAATGTGTCATAGTATTAGATAAGTGTCCATAAAAATTGATAATTGATATGAGCTATAGTTTGTAGTGCACAAAACTAAAAAGTTTATTACTATCAAAACTATTTGAAGATGGAGCAAAGTTATTATCAGGGATTGTGCAAGAATTGAATAAAGATATTTCACAGTACAACTATACTCAGAAAACCTAGCCCATAATGTAGCTTAATTCAGTCAACACACTGCTTGTGAGTCACACTTAAGCTGGTAAAAGTACGAAAATCTTGAAATTACTGCAATCAAGACATGGACTCGCATTATTTCTAGCTCAAATGTACAGTTGTGATTTCAGATAGTGCACTGGGGATATTAAAGATCATTGCAACTTGAAGATTACTCATAACATGCTCGAATTTTGACTCTAGTCGAAATTGATATAGTTTTTTAGACTAATTTCTAGTCAAAATATAGGTAGTAATCTCTGGTCAAAATCAATGTAGTAATTGCCCTAGTTTTGTATGCAAATTTCTTTCACAAATTATTTCTTATTTGGAAATTCAGCCTAATTTCTATTGTATAGTAAATTTCAAGTCAACTCGCAATCCATTTCAAGTTGAAAAATAAATTCTTGAATTGAGTTGACTTTGAGTCAAAGCAAATTCGAGTTTGACTCTGTACCGGGTCGCTCAAGCTCGACTCATTGCCATCCCCATAGTGATCTGCCAGAGGGAAGATGGCTTGCCTTAAAAAGGTTGAATACCATGGTTGTAATCAATTTTGTGTTCAAGCTAGTAGATTTCGCAATATTGCAGTTTCTACAGAAGTTATTACCAACATAATCTCATAGCCATGTTGAAAAAGTCTGACCCAAAAGGCAACAGTTTCAACATCACTAATTAAGACATCTTTACGATAAGGGCTATCAATGGACAGTGCTTCCAGCGGGGGACTTGATACTCAGCTCGATAAGAGCTCATGCAAGTTCGTTCGTTAATCTTAATAAACAAACTTGAACATATTTTTAGAAGTTCAACTCTTAAATGAACAAACTCGAACATCCTACTAATTGACTTATTTATGTTCATGAACTCTTAACATATTCACGTATGTTAATTTGTGAATATGCTCATTCACAAGTCAATTATCAGTTCGGTAATTGACTCATTGGGGTATCATTTAATATAATTTTGAGCATTAGAATACATTTTTTTAATGCTATTATCATTTGTGCCTTTGTCTAAAAAAAATATTCCCTTCCACCAATAATACAATTTGTGATTGTTAAATTAGCATAAACAAGCTTGACTATTGAGCTTGATATGAGCTTGTTCAGATAATTCAACAAAAGACTCAATGTGAAACTTAATTGCCAAGCTCAGGCTTGGTGAGGAGCTTAATTGCTAGTTCATGAACAAGCTTACTTTAGCTCGACCTTGGTTTTTGTAAAAGAGTTGAGCTTGAAGATAGTAGTCAAAAAAGCTTGACTCGTCTATGAACAAGCATCAACAATGAAATCTGAAATGAGCTTGAACATGAACACAACCAAACTTAGGTGATGAAATCAATATCCAATGAAAGAAAGAGTCGAGGACTTAGGTAAAAATTCTTAAACCATAGTTATCCAAAGAGTGAAGCACACACAAAGAGAGAGAGTGCGTGTGTGTGTTCAAAGCTCAAGATGATATGTGGTGAAACCAACACTCGCGTCCACCTCTCTATGCACAGCTACTTCAACTAAGGCAGCAATGCCGTCTATACTGCTTAAAGGTAGTGACCATGCAAGATCCCCCTACCACTGAAGCCACCCAAACGTTGAAGCTACGTCAAGCTCCTTCATGACTCTCGCACACACTTCTTATATTACAATCAGCAGAAAAAAACTCGTCTCAAGCCAAAGGGCCACATGCTGAAGTTTACTTTAGATCGGTGTGACGTCATTCCAAGTAAGAATGATACCTCCAGCCACCTTGTTATGAATTTCTGCAATTTATAGATTGAAGATATATATCTGACCAGACTTCAATTATATATAAATAATTTATTTCAGTTGACATTAATTGTTTTATTGGATTGTACGAATTGGCATAAATTGAATAATCATTTTAAATGTTTTCTGGATTCAAATTAGAAAATATCCATTTGCTTCTTTGGATCTGATTTAATTTAGTCAAATTAGCAGTTAATTCACCACTGGTCCAATCCAATTAAAATGCCAATTGGTTTATTTTGCATAATTGAAATTTTTTGATTTCACATTGTCAATCTTTGGAGGTAGTAGTGATAATTTGATATAATTTGACCATTATATTCCTCATCTCTAGTTCGCATCATACGCTCAGCAATTCATCTAATATCAATTACTCTTCTTTTAAAACAAATTTTCTACTGAGATTTATGTGTTTTCAATCAAAGAAAGGAAAAAAAATCACAGGTTAGCAGCTACCACATAGAAACAACTACCTTAAAAGCATTTGGGATTGTAGATTGCATCTGATCAAGAATGTAACCACCAGAAATAGTACCAAAGATTCCACAGACTATAGTTATCCCCCCAAACAACAAATCTGCATTGCTCTGGTTTTACAGAAAAGAAATGTTAGCAAGCATAAGTTATGGTTCTGTTACACTAGACTAAATGTAGGGTCATTTACATAAGTGCAACAAAAAAATAAGCTATTTACATTCAAAATCACCATCTTTTCTGTACCATCATAAACATTTTGTACCACATCACATGCTAATGCGGAGGATAAATGTGGTACAAATAACATACAAATGTGATTACATTATAATTTGAACCACTTTAAGTGTGTTGCGTGCAAAAACAAGGTATTGGGTTTAATATGTAAATAACCAAATTTACGGTGGCATGTATGTAAATTTCCAGTAAGCATACTTTCAAGCATATAAATGGAAGCACAAGCATTGCTGAATGATCAACTAAGAGGGGGATGATTTGAGTAAGATATAAAAAAAACAGATCTGGCATTAACTTTCTATAGCAGTCATGGCATAAGCATAAATAGCTTTAAAAAAAACCATATTGATGTAAATAATCCAAGTTGCATTTCCACAAGCAATATAAGGTTAGCTGCATAGATTTTGCCGCAGTGCCCTTGTTATTGCTCAGAATGATTACAAGAAGATTCTATTTCCAAGATAATTATTGAGCATAAATCACCTGATAATGACAATCAGCACACAAAAGCACATACTCTGCAAATTCTGAAACACGCTACATGAAAAGAGAATATATTTTCCTTTTCAATGCATATTCCATTTTCTGTATCAAAAACATATTAAAAATGAATATCTAATGGCTCAACAACAGTATTGTCTTCACTTGAGTACAAGAAATTCAGTACATATTCTAATATTCAAAGCCAATATACAACAACAACCAAGCCTTAATCCCACTAGGTGGGGTCAGCTACATGAATCCTTTGTTTCCATTGCGCTTTATCAGTTATCAAATTCTTATCTAAGGCCCTGTTTGGCGCGATAATTAAAACCAGGACCAAAATGGTACTAGTTTAAAAAATAACAATAATAATAATAAATAATTTTTTTAAATTATTTTACACAAATTTTAATATAAAAAAATATTATTTTACTTCATATACTCGATAATTTTTAATAAAAATATTAAATTTATTTCACATCCTATATCAAAATACTTTATTCAAATATTTTGGTCTAGGATGTCAAATAAAGTTGATATTTTTATTAAAAATTATTAAGTATATGAAGTAAAATAATATTTTTTTATATTAGAATTTGTATAGAACGATTAAAAAAATTATTTATTATTATTATTATTATTTTTTAAACTAGTACTGTTTTGGTCCTGATTTTGGTCCCCGTGCCAAACAGAGCCTAAGTTTAAGTAACTAAGATCACTCCTTATAGTTTTTTTCCATGTCTTTTTTGGTCTCCCTCTTCCTCTTTGTACATGGGCAAAATCCAGTAACTCAATTTTTCTAGCTGGAGCTTCAATCGGCCTACAATTTAGATGTCCAAACCATCTAAGCCGACTTTCTCTAAGTTTATCTTAAGGCCAAGATGCTAGAAAAACTTGATAAACCATATTAAAAAAAAACATGGACCAATTTGAAAAGCATCTTCAAACTATAAAGACTCTGTAAAGAATTACAGTCCCAATGAATTAAACCATACATGAAATTATAAAGTTGATTTTTTTATGATGATATTACCCTGATGTTGGGCAGGTCCATGAACTTTACGATGTGCAACAATCTTGTCCCATGAAAACTGGAGCGATGTAGAAACCGTCCACAGTGTTATCTAATTTTTAATACCTAAATCATATAAATCACAAGAATTCAAACAAATCAGAAGAATATTTCAACATTAACATGCCTATTTATACATCTAAGATTCAAAATCACAGAATCTATATTGTACAGCACTCAAAACTGTGTAAAACATAAAAAAACGATTGCAACAGAATGATAAACTTTTTAACCTTAACGGGTGTTGTTTTAAGGTAAATTATAAGAAGGTTAAAATTAAATTTGGATGGAGATATTTTTATTGAAAGATTGTGAACTGATGTGAAATACAAGTTAGTATTATATTGGATATGTGAGGATGTGATATAAGTTATTTATTATGTTGGAATATGTGAGGGATGTGATATACAGTAAGTTATTATTTTAGTAATAAGTGTAGGATGTGAAATAAAATTTTAAATTTTTTAATATTAAATTTATGTGTGATGTGATATGCCTGGTTAAAAATTAACCAGGTTAATTTTAAACTCCTAGACAAACGGGGCCCGACTAATAGCTTTTCAAACTTTGAGCCATTTGATTCGATACTATGTTATATGAAAAAAGAAAGATTTTAAACATTATAATAATCCTCACTAAGTATATAGTACTATATAGTAAGGAGATATATTACAATGAATCAAGAACAAAATAATCAAACTAGTTATAACAAGGCTAAAATTTGTCATCATATTCTTTTTA
Organism: Apostasia shenzhenica; assembly: GCA_002786265.1. Taxonomy (NCBI): domain Eukaryota; kingdom Viridiplantae; phylum Streptophyta; class Magnoliopsida; order Asparagales; family Orchidaceae; genus Apostasia; species Apostasia shenzhenica. Next base: position 565,515 of record KZ453230.1, on the reverse strand, counting down.
TAGAAGTATATCCCAATGAAAAAATAACCTATAAAGAAGTAACTCCAAGGCAGTGAAAAGAGAAGTGCGTAAACAAACAAAGTATTTACATGATTTGGAAGATAAGTATGTAAAATAGATGAAGTTTTACTTCAAACCAAAAGAGAGAAACTCTTCCTTTTAACTTTTAGTCGCGCAGGCCTGGTGAGGTATTCATAGGGAGCTCAATAACGGGATGTGAGTTCCAATCTCCATGGGAGCTGGAAGAGAGGATCGACCAGCCCTTCCTCTTTAATATCCTGCTGATTCGTACGAAGTGTCCATAGGCGAGCCCCCCCAGCTGTCCGCTGACCGCTCTGCTTTGTCATCAAGGTCGGCAGCATGACTTTTGAAACGTCTCCGGTAGACGATTCTGCCATGGTGAAGTTTGTGGTTCACCTTCTTCAAGCTTCCGCCAAAGAAGGCGGAGCTTGGGGAGAGAAAGCTTCCCGAACTGGAGCCATGGAAGCTCAGCTGCAGGTCAGAAGTTTTAAAAGAAATATCGCTTGAATGGATCAAAGAAAGAAAAAACCCAAAGAAGAAGAAAGGACGATGAGTTACTGGACTCTGTTGACGGCTCCAACGGTGGAGACGGCGGTGGCCATGAGAAGTGCTTTCTAGAGAGATCGGATGAAGAGAAGAGCTTGTACACGGGGCTTGGAATGGACGGAGATATATAACGGCTGGGGACGGCGGTTGGTCTTACAGTTATCAGTTGTTTGGTTTCGCCTTGAGGGAGCCTTCCATGGCCACACGCTTGGAGATTGGGATGCAGGACACGTGCAGCATCATGGCCCCACTGGTGCTTGACTTGGGAACTGGGGCATGATGGCTTTGATCTCCTGGTAATTTTGCATTCTACATCATGTGAATTGCCTTGATCGCAGATAAAATAAAGGTGAGAAAAAAGTCTGAATATGAAGAAAAATGAGAGCTGAAATGCTCAGGGATTTGTGGCTTTCTAGCATATTTCTATCTTGTCTTTCTATATGACAATAAACTGATTTCATGTTCACAAATTATAATTGGTTTAACTTAATTGCCAGTTTTGAGTACACGCAAGATCGTGTTTTAATTAAATTAAAATAACTCTAAGTATACTGCTCTAGATTCATCTAAAAAACATCATTATCTTACACTAACATAACAAGTAAGCTGAAAAATCGTTTCGAATTAATAGTTTAGGTGCCGATATGACGGAAAGCAAAGAAAACTTATTATGATATTATTATAGAGTACAAAAATTTTACTTCATGTTTTAGGAAATTATGTATATAGCATCATATTTAGAATATTATAAATGTTATACTTAATTTTTAAAAATTATAAAATTTTATGAAAGTCTTTAATTATATATTACGATTTATATATTCTATTATTCTCGTTACATATCTTATACAAATTCACCCTAGTTTATAACCTTGATAAGAAAAACCTGATTATTTCAAAATAACCGATAAGTAATCTAATTGTTTAGGATGGATTGAATGATCAAAAAACTAACAAAAGTAAAAGAGGGATAGGTCCAATTTTAATGCCCGATTCACTTTAATATAAGAAGCTTAAAGCTCATTTTTTAAAGACTAACTATGGTGAAAAAACAATATTCCTGTTAAAATCAATAATGCTTACGATTAGTAATCAAAAGTATAATGTATAATTTGTCATTGAAGCCTTTGTCAAGCGTTTATAATTTTTAAGAATTTGATATAAATCAATAGTATTTACTAAATATGTATTGTAATATATAATTCTCTCTTCATATTTTAAAGTTAAACCTAATACGATCCAATCTAATACCTTAGAATATTAATATAGGAATATATAAAGTTTTAAAATATCAATGAATTTAGATTAGTGTAATGTAAGATTTTAATTCATTTAGTAAAACAATTGATCTACTCCTATTCACGATAGAAATTTGAGTCATGTTTTGTGTTGTTCTTCTCGTTACTCTCTATATACAATTTTAACGACAGTCGCTTCAACAAAACTGAAGTACCTACTTTCACTTTTTCTGACTTTTTATTTTTTGTTACAACGGAAAGCTTTTTGCTTATTGGAGTAGCAAATAATTACGTAGAGAATAACCATAATATACAAAATCTAAATCTCAGAACTGAAGAGTGCCAATTCTCTATCATTAGTTTTTCTTTCAACAATAATGCTCTGTGAGTATATTTACTTGAAGATTCACATACAATGTTAGATCCTAGGTTACGTTCGAATCAGGAGATTCAAACTAGCATAGCTTCAAAATCATCGAGTTCCTAGTTCCACCAACTACTTACCATGAACGAAGAAAAGTGCATGTCAAGATTTGGCTAGGATGTAGGGAAATCCTGAAAAGTCGTTAACGATAATTCTAGAGATAGAGACTTGAAATATAAAAAAAAAAAGTCTTGGGGTGAGAAAAGACCAAAAGCTCAGGAGACAGACTTAACGATGCAATATAATGCTAGTCAAAGGAGAGAACCAAAATATTAGAATCTAGTATATTTGGGTTTAGGATATCGAAATAAAGTTAATATTTTTATTTTGAAAATTATTGCAGTTTGTTGAAATATAAAATAATATTTTTTATATTAAAATTTGTGTAAGATGATTAAAAAAATTATTTCTATTATGTTGATTGTTTGTTTTTTAAAAACTGGTACTATTTTGTCCTCGCGCCAAACAGAAGCCTTAAAGATTGAAAAAACTTGTTAGCCTTTTTAGAGAAGCTTTCTGAGGCATTGAAAAGAAGAAGAAGGAAAAGAAGAGGAGGAAAGGGAAAGGGACC
>KZ453230.1:498382-560061 GCA_002786265.1 Apostasia shenzhenica | reverse complement strand
TTACTTATTGACTGCCATATCTTGACTGGCGTATTCACCCCTTTTGAATGTTCGCTAATGACTTTCATGTGTTTTTACAAAGTAGTACTTGCTGTGTTTTCTATTTCTATGGGAATCACTCAACAAAAGAAATCTTGCAAACATACGGAAGCATTCTTCGATAGTATCATGCACATGGGAAAAATCTTATGTTGCTAAGGACTATTATGCATACAATTTTTACTAATCTTTACTTTCTTCATATTAACATTAATTGTTGCAGCCAATGTGTGGGCCATTTAACATTTCTTTTTGGGTTACGATTTGCCACTTGCCAAATTATTTCTATTCCTTCTGTTGTGAAATAGCCCATCCCTGCAGCCAATTGCTTATTTTAAAATGCTGAACACTTGTTTTATCCATTAAATATTTCTCAGATCTTGGGACATTCTAATTTAGATGACTGAAGTTTATATTTGACTCAATTAATAGCAATACTTCTTAACAACAAACATACGTGAACATGTTCGAAGAAAAAAACATTCAATCCCTATATATCAGCTAACATATGCATACAAACTGTTGTTATTGGAGCTTATTCCATGGGAAGCTGAGGTGCACTTATCAGGAATAATGCGGTAAACTATGGAAGGCGTTCTACTACTAACATATGGTAATCTTGGCATCTGAAAATGTCTTGTATTAGATGAAATATTTGGAATGCCAAGACATCTAATTTGACTATCATTCAGTTTGGTATACAATAATGAACAGTGCAAATGCCATAGCATCCATGCTATGTATAAACACCTCGATTCTGGAATTTAAGGAAGAGCATAACACAATTTATAAAGCTGAGAAACAAAATCCTAAGGAAGAAACTAAAGGCAAAGGGAAATCCAAAATCAATTTCCCCACTTATGGCAGGATTGCTATGCAAGTGCTATCCTTGAAAATGTAATTGCTGCTTTGCTTCGTTAATGAATAAATTGCAAATAGAAGGATAATATTTTAGCAAATATGAGCTTTGTAAGTTACATCTCGGCTAACATAATATAAGTTGATACCTTATAGTATGTATAATTCGATTGTCCTCGTATTAACTCCTATGTATTATGCCTCCTCTTCAAATTTTGAAGTTTCTTGTAATTTTTATGAGTCTTTTTGCATTTTGTATATGTACTTCAATTTGAAAACTTTTTGATTCTATGTCTCTTCCAAATAGTGCTTGTCCAGCTTGCCGTTCCTGAATCTAGTCGGGAATCGACCTTGATCCTGCACCGAATCCTAATCCATGATATATCTTGGATCAGAATTAGACTAATAAGACCGACCATGGTTGACTCTGACCCTCTCAGATCAAGAGCATAGAATAGGTATGGAACTCCAGGTTTTCAAAGTTTTAAATCTATATATATTCCATAAATATCGTTGGACTAGTTAGTTTGGAAATATTTTCTACAATCAGATTAAAGAGAGAGCGGAAAATGGTAGTGAAAATGGAATAAGAGGAAAAAAAATCTTATTTTTATAAAATTTAAGCCTTTTCAAATATAATGTCCGGTAAGTACTATTGGTTTTGTAATATATATATATAATGTGGATTTGAGCTTGCGAAAGTGAAATCATGGAAAAAATAACACACTTTAATATATACCAAAAAAAAAAATTTGAAGAAACTATACGGCATGATGACAATGTAGAAGAACAAGAAAATAATTGTAGGAACAGTGTATAAGGGGAAAACTCTCAAAGATTACAGACATACCTTTAACCTCATGCTGAAAATATTTATGGCAGAGGAATACTGATTTGCATTTGCCTTCGAGATAATGATGAGCCATGCCAGAATCACCAATAGACAGAAAGGGGGAGTTGCAAGAAACAATTCTTGCAATGAACATGAGCGTTCGGGCCATGGAACTCACAAAAAAAGGTATAATACATCATACTACTATTCAACCACGATGGTAGAACAATAATGTTATATAACTTACATCAATTGACGAAGAATTTGAGTTAGGCTTGATATGGATCTACTATGAGAGAGATCCTCTTATGCACTGTGATTCGCATAAAACAGCATAAAATAAAGAACAGTAAAGAAATTAGAGATGAATTTTATGTAAAAAATAAAAACTTACAAAAGGGAAATGGCAGTAAGGGTAACGAATAGAGGAAATCGCTTTAATGTATACCAAAAAAAATTCTGAAGAAATTATAAGGCATGATGACAATGTAGAAGAACAAGAAAATAATTGTAGGAACAATGTATAAGGGGAAAACTATCAAAAGATTATAGACATACCTTTAACCTTCTCATGCTGAAAATATTTATAGTGGAGAAATATTGATTTGCATTTGCCTTCGAAATAATGATGAACCATTGAGATTGTGACATTGGCAATGCCAGAATCACCAGTAAACAGAAAGGGGGAGTTGCAAGAAACAATTCTTGCAATGAACATGAGCATTCGGGCCATGGAACTCACAAAAAAAGGTATAATACATCATACTACTATTCAACCACGATGGCTGAGCTGGGAGGATACAAGAAACTAAACCAGATCCCGAGGTTGAAAGCAAAAGAAACAAAAAAAAAATCAACGAAGAAAAAAAAAAGCAAAAACAAAAACAACAACAAATGAATGAGGAGCATAAGTGGAAAATTTGTTACAGCAAATAAAGAAACCTAGATTTTGCATGGTACTTGTAAAAAGAAAGCTATATTTTGCATCAAGCTGACTCTCAAGTAAATCCAAGGTTTAAGGAAGAAAAAACCAAACTAACCTTAATAATGAGTTACGAATAGCTATCAAATCTAAAAGCATGAAATTAATTATCCAGCTAATTCACCAAAATTAATACCATGTATAGAAGATCACTGTAGAGAACCAAGTAATGCCCAATGTAACACTTCAACTACATACCACACAGTTTAACATATTTTTCTTGAAATGTGACACAAGCTAACATATCTACACGCTTGAGATAGAACATGAAAGCTTGCGCAACTTCACATTAATTGTCAAGTGAAACAGGTTAGCAGTCTTCAGATAGATTGATACCATAATGATTTGCTAATTTTGCCACGATTCCATCCTGTAATAGCAGCTCTATCATCTCGTGCTTTTTGTAGTTGGATTGAATCATGTCATCCTGCTGCTGTGCAAGCTTCTCCTCTTCTTCCAGTTGAAGCTGCACCATGAAAAAATATACTCTATCAAATGCAAAGTGATGCCTTGATTTGTATGTTTTAAGATGCACATAGATTTAAGTCAAGCATCTACAGCCAGGTGTAATTACTAAGCTAATCAGCATCTGAATTTTTATTGCAATTAAACAAGCTGCTTATCCTCGGGGGCAGAGTTGATTCTTCAATATGCTGGCTTAGTTCATAATAATAATAATGATTTTGCCACACAACAGAATAAATTATCCAGCAAAATTGACTAACAGAGGGTAATCAACTGAATTATCCAATGGATTATGAGTTTAATATACTAGATAATCTAGTGATTACATGTGTAACCCATTATTGGTAAATTTTTTGGGCACTATTGGGCTACATTGCTTTTTCCTAATAATAAATGAGCACATATTCGAACTTGTATTTATTAGATTAGTTTTAAGCTTATAGGGAAAATTGCTTAATTATAGATGTTTGAATCTAAAAAAAATTTTCAAACTGATGCAGCGAGAAAAAAAGACTGCCTACATCAACTCTAATACCATGCTGATGCAGAGGAATTCACTTGCGAGTGATCCTCAAACTAGCAAAACCAGGTATACACTCCTCAAACTAGCAAAACCAGGTACGCAGCGAAAGAAGACATGTAACATGCTACTGTATCTAAATATCCAATGCTACATGTAATTAAATGCCTAAACATAAAACTATGCTATATGATTTTAATTTCAAATTCTGAAAACTTAAAAGGAGTTTTTAATACGCTATGAATATGAAATTTGAAATGATGGAGAAGATTAAACTAGGTGGCCATAAAATTACCATAAAACTATACTAACTTGCATTTTTGCAAAAGATTTCATGAGATTCTTAGAAAATTTTGAATGCACTACATAAATTAGAAACATGCCAATAAGATCAAAATCTATCTAGTCCCTAAGAAGGATTAACTTGAAGCAACAAACTGACGTTTATTAACATAGAAAATTTAATTTTAAACATCAACTATCCGAAAAAAAAAATCAGCTAGTAAGAGCGACCTGGTCGCATTCAGAAAGGTAGCAACAATAAAATATAAGGTAATTCAATCCCAATGTTCATTTCTACCAAAGAAAAACTGAAATGACCAATTGGAAGATTGTGTCAATTAGAAGCATGAAACAGTGGGAAAAATCGGCAACTATGAAATATTCTTTGAACCAACAATATTCAAACATAAGAATCCCAAATAGTATGGTAAATAAGAATCAAGTTCTGCTCAGAACTTGACCAAGAAAACAAATAAAAAGATTTTCTTTCAGATCTAAGAAAGTTCAGAACAAGCAGGAAATTAAAGGATGTTAAGTAAATTAGAAAACAGGAAAAGAAACAAGAGATGTAGATAAAAATGGAGAGATCAGAAGCCCTTAACACCTTTAGGAACCTCCAACTCTAGATGGTTACAACCCACTGTTGCTCCTAAAGTCGATTCACAGTCCCCCTACTTCAGAATCACAGCAAATCTGACGACATCGCAGCTCACTACTCCAACTCAAAACGTCGAACCAACGCCCACTGCGGCTCCATGTTTCTTTTCATTCTTCTTCCTTTGTGCCTTCTTCTAAAGAAGAAGAATAATTTCAACGAGGACACTCATGATGCCTCTGATGATCCTGATCCCGCTTCCGATATAGAGGAAGTGGCAGTGGATGCTCATGCGGATCCCACAGTACCTTATTGTTCTGCTCTCCCTCCTACCATCCCCTCCTTTGATCGTAAGGTGGTTCCATGTTTTTTTTCGTCCTTCATCCTCCTTCCAATTCATCATCTTCTTTTTCTTCCTAAAAATAACAATTTCAATGAGGATGCTTGTGAGGGAATCAGCCAAGCCTTTTCTCCTCACTCAATCAGGTGGAAAACTCAATAATCATCAACCATCAACTCTCCCTCATTCGAGGCATTTATAGAAGAGGAGGTGGCGTCCGATAAGATGCTGCTGTGCGTGGAGCTAGCGAAAAGCATGCATACGATCTGGGTAACGTAGGGAAGGATGGACAACGTGGAGCTCGACGTCTCACGGGCCTGATCTAATTAAGGCATTCTAGATCCAATTAAATTGGAAAATTGCAATCAAATCCCTCCATTTTGGCATCTTCACAAATAAGTCCAACTGATTTAATTCAAGTCCAATTTCATCCAAACTATACCCAACTAGATCTAATCTAAACCCAATTAGCCCAAATTGACCCAAACACATATACAAGACACAAACAACTCATATGCGCCCAAAATATATACAAGACACTAAAGTGGGTATTCTCACTGATATAAAAGTTGTAGCTAACATAATAAAATAAAAATACATCTAACTCAAATAAAAAAAAGCAGATAATATATCAATCTTCACTCAATTGCAAAGAATGTATTGATAACACTGTTTGGACTAAAATGCCCATGCGTCAGGAACTTACTGAGACTACATTTTAACTTTAACTCATTCAATGGGACAAAAAGAATCACAATACTAGTTAGGATATTAACAATATATAAATAATATCAAAAAAACCACCTGAGGCAAAACACATGAAATCTATCATGTAAGCAAAAATCAAAATAATAACAATAATATAACAGACCTGAATTAGAGCTAGATTTTCTTTGGTGTGTTTGCCACACAACATCTTTAGCTTATCAGCCACCTCAAAGTCAGGATCAGACCTATCCACCCAACAAAAGTTTATTTTCCTACCAGGCAGAGGAGGTCGATCTGCAAACATCTCAGGCTTCGCAACTAATGCTCTGACAGGACGAGGCATCCCTGAAATCATAAAGGGAAACTCTTTCATTGTTTTAATTACTTTACTGGCTTTCTCTGCATCCGCCATTTCTACCAAAGCAGATTGAGGTATGTCAAATGGTATTGTTAAGTTCGGAATGAACTCCACACTAAGAACACTGCCGAATTGCTCTAGAGCAGTCTTGACAACTGCTGATGTAACTTCAGGAGAGAGATTGTCTAGGAGAACTGTCCTCTTGACCTTTTCCTCAAAATCAGCATATTTCTTCTTCGCCTCTTCAGAAGTATTTGACATTTTTCTTGTTCTCAACTATACATACATAAATTTAGAATGGAGAAAAATGAAGGTGAGAAATTCTATTGGCATACTTAAAGATGTTAAGTCAATCTCATGAATGATTATTAATTATATGCATAAAAAATGAGAAAGGGGCATTGATAACATATCTATTGTTAATATACTTGCTGGAGAGCTAGTGACCGAATACTGTAGTAATGTACTAGAATACTGCTAAATACTGTTATATGATAGCATTGGAATCATAACATTAGATAACAACTATACACTTACATCTCTGCATTAATGCTCCCACTGCTTAATCCCTCCTGCTATTTGGCCTTGACTAGTTAGCGCATAATTTTTAGATGTTAACTATGTAGAACGAAGGATAAATAAGTCATATCCCTCCTATTACCCAGACCATGCCTCATATGAACAAGTTTTAATTTATACATATATATATACATGTATGTATATATATTTATCTACACACACACACCATGCACATTCTCACCAATTCATTTGCATACATTACCAATAAAAACAAGCCATATATCCTAACTATAGTGCTCAGGTACATAGATTTTTGCTTGCAACATTATTTACCAAAAGTTAGACAAGGTTATGTCTAACTATATATCATACTCCAAATCATCTTTGGTCTCCTCATCTTTCTTTACTATTATAATTTGGACTCCCTTATAGATGCAACCTAAATTTTAGAGATCAATAGAAAAATGACATGTGATTACGAAATACAACAAGAATATGTTTCTGGTAATAACTGTGTAATAAACAAAAAATTCATATCATGCTGACACGATTTAAACACTAGAAAAATAAAATTGATGAAAATGAAAATATATCTACTCAAGTTATGGCATGTGTGATTCAATGAGTCACAGTCATATTCAGAAACTAAGAAAAAGTCACACATAATTTAATAGCAATATTCTCATACAGTAATGTTCAAGATCACCAAGCGAACAAACCCAACAACCATGACTACAATACAATCAACAGGATTCCAAGAAATTATCAAGAATACGAGTTTAAGATCAAGGATACCTATGTCAATGGATCAAGAATCTCAACAAGTTGTATCAAGGAAATGCCCTTGGAGGTGAAAGATCCACAATTATGGAAGGCAAATTCGAAGATGGTGCCAATCTACTATGAATTGAAGAAACTCACGACGACCATGCAGGGCCCAACCACGTCCAAGGCAACGGTAATGAGTACAAGGCATCATAACACAAAGCCATGTCGTTAAGGGAGGTTAGGCATGTGAAATGTGAAGCGGCATGGTTCAGTGCCCTAAGCAGCAGCAACAGGATCAACGTGTCGCTGGTGAAAAGGGAGGCAGCGAAAGGCCTTAGTGCGTGCAAACATTGGCAATGCATGTCGATGCAGTCAAGAGGGTGTGTGGGGAGGCTGCAATTGCCAAATGTCTATGCAGTATGGGTGCGCAAGTGGAGGAAGGCTCGCTGTATAGGAAAGTTGCCTAGGCACCGGGGAGCCAATCAAAGCGAGGGTTAAAAGGATTAGGAGTCGTTATGAGCTAAGAGGGGGTTGTTAAACAGCACGAGAACAACAAAAAAATCAATGATAGAAATTGCGATAAATACCTTAAATAAATTAACATAGTAAGTAGTTTTTCACACAAGGCCCCAAGCCTTCCCTGAACTAGGATATAATGTGTATTGCTTATCTTCAAGCTATTTTAACTGTAGTTGCTTAAGTTGACCTAGGGTTTATCAAAAATCAACTTTTGTCTTTGAGCCATTGGATTTCCTTCAACACATTTTTTTATGTTAAACAGATATAATTGATCACTGATAAAGAAGAAAAACTAAACTGTATTTATGGGGTGTTGTTCAACTCAAAATATAGTTTAGATTGTGTGATCAAGTACTGTGCAATAATTCAAAAGTATTAACCAACTTGAGGATTTGACCTAGTAAAATGAGGTGCTACATGTACATATTTATTAGCGGTATCAACCTTTCATCTACAAAACGAACTACTACAAACGAAAGTTACTAGCAATTATAAATCGAAAGACAACAACATACCAAACTATGCATACAACACTTTTAAAACAAATAAAAATTTTACCATATATCTTACATTACTTTCCCATTAGAATTTCCTAAAGACTAAGCTCATTTATAATCCTTTTATTTTGCTCAATTCCATATCTTGTTCAGCCTCATGACAAGACAACCACAACTAGTGGCATAATAGAAATATAAAAAATTCTCATTACTAATATCTAAGGTCAAGACCACCTAGTCCAGAGTTGATTTCCATTCACGAAAAAAATATCACACAAAGAAATAGCTCATGTACAATAATTAAAGTTTTCAAACTGATATTAAGCCTTTTCACTGCTTTGAGCCTCAAAACGCCACAAAACCATATTAAAATCACTCCCACTAACTTTTTTATATTTATTTCACACTCTATACAAATGCCAATATTAAAAATTCACTTCATTTCGCATTTACACAAATTCCAACATTAAGTAAAGAGCTATTTCACTTTACTTTTTTTCTTTTCCAGAAGCTCCTTGCTAAGAATTCAAATATGAATGCCACAATGTATAGGCATCAAGCACGCTAAACGACATTACATTTACATTTCGATAAAAAAATATTGCCCAATATGTGTACCATACCACATTCAACCGAAATGAAGAAAGTGGAAACCTAACATCATTAAAGGACGAAAAGGAAAAACATAACAATTAAATAAGTTAGAATCACCATAAAACAGGTCCCAAACTAAAATGATTTGTAATCATAAGGAAACCAATCAAAAAGAGTTGTAACACTGGTGACCACGCAAAGATTATGAATTATAACATCAAATTATTATTGAAAAAAATGGTACTAACTAATCCAGTAAGGCACCTAGTGTAAATCAAATGACATTGATAACATAAATTTCCACTTACACTGATCTTCAATTTGCACAAATTCATGACAGGCAGAAAGAATGCTTTATTATACAAAGACAAAACAATTTGCTACTGCATGGCAACTTAGCTTATTATAATTTATAATTTTAAACAAGCACCATGGCTCATTCTACATAGAAAATCTCGATAGTGAAGAATAATTGAATATAGAAATTAAAGATGAGCATCCCAAATATATCTAAACTAAGGACAAAAAGAAACAGAGCCAAAACACCACAAAAATATGCCAGGAATAGAGTGAGAAAAACAGACAGAAGATGGCAAAGGCACATACAATAGTGAGGCAAATCTAAAACTTTAGCTGTTACACCATGAAAATCACATTCTCTATACTTGTGCAAGATATTAACTAAGCCACAAAATTCATTCATCATTTTAAATAGAATGAAAATCTTCTTTCTCTTATAGTTTACACAATGGAATACATAATCTAAGTTCCTAAAGAAATGCTGAAAACTGCTCTAATGATGACTCAAAACCAATAGTTAGTATGGGTATCTGGGACAAATCAAATGAGCATAAATCATTGAAACTACAGTGCTTTTGCGTTTTACGAGAAGCAAGGAACATGAAATTTCTATGGAGAAAATGAAATGATCTGAAAATGTATGAACTTTTATTAAAACTCTCAAATCATGTCAATCTTGTAGTTGCAAAATGCATAAGAAGAAAGGGACATAATCCAGGTAATAAAAAGGAACATTAATGGCAGGCTTGGCAGCCAACACTTTTACTTACAAGGCTTTTCTGGCTCAGCTTTAAAGATGAACCATTTAACGTCCTAAAGCCAATTGACAGAAGATTCAATCAAATTCCTCAAGATAAATATTACGTATATCTTTTGTAGATACAAACAATCATAACCTTTTGGCTACTTTTGAAAATCTCTTTGATAAGTCGCAATAAAATATAGTCAAGTCCTGTCATATCATTTCTAGTCTTCCTAAACACTAATATCAGCACAGCACTCAATTTAAATGTCAGTCCAAGGATGAATTCAGTCGTTCAGTGATTACCATACTTGGTTTCCAGCCATGGAAATATAAAACTCAACGAAACTTCATTCATAATGTTGTAAATTGAAGATAGGAGGTCATGATCTTGTATTGAAGATGATAGGATCATAAGCATGTATTTTGGAAAAAAATGGTGTTTTCCACACAAAGCTATGAAATGTGACCTTAATTCTAAACTTCTAAGCAGAGTTAACTCAGGCCTAATTAACCTCATAACTATAACTCCATCAATTTAAGTCGTCCTATCCGTAAATTTGTAATTTATTGGAATAGCGAAATCTACCATATAACAAAAACAGTATTCATCGCGCAAATGAAGCCGAAGAATATGAACGGCAGCTATACGAAAAATCAAATGAAATAAAAGTCGCATTTTATAAGGATCCGCGCCAGTATAACCAACGGGCTTCTCAATCAGCACCAACCTGCCCACTGGAGGGCGTAAAGAACATCAAAAGGCAAGCGAAAGACAATAAGATCTCTACGCATGCAGAGCCTCCGGATCCTACCTCGTGATTAACAGCAAAAATGGGGGAGCGACGGCCGATCACCTCGTTCCACAAAGTCCTCCACTGCAATCATCAGGGCTCGCGATGAATCGATGGGAAAACAGGAGGAAAAAAAGAAGAGATAGCGAGGCTTTGCTTCTCTGCTCACCGCGTGTTATTATCCCGCCTTGCACATCGTGACGATGTTCCCTGGCTTGTAAGCCAGAGAAAAATGCAAGAAGAAGCCAAAGAGGAACTTGGCGTTCTCTGGGGCCTTCCCCCCAGAGCAATCAGCAGGCTCTAGGGTTTGGAAGACGAGGGAAAGCCGACTTTTTTTAGGGTTAGGAACCCAGCGACGCTAGCTGAGGGCCGAGCCGGCCTCTGCCTCATTGTTGTAATTTTTGGTGGTACCGTGGGTTTTTAATTTAAACTTTTTTAGTTTCTAAATTAATTAAATAAATTATCTAATTTAAAGTAAAATATAAATATTAATTTACTTTTTTAATTACTTGAATTAATTTATTAATTAAAAAAATATTTTATTAATATCAAAGTACTTATTTATATATTATTTTAAATAAGGAGTTCTATTTAATTTAAAATTTAAAGAATTTGAATATATATATATATATATATATGTATAAGTCTAAATTAGAGGACTTAACTTTAGCAAATATTTAGTTTAAATAAATACGATTTATGGGAATTTTTAATTGTTAATGAGGGACACTTGAAATAAAATTTTTTATAATAGAGAAGTAAAATTTGTTAGTTAATTATATTAAAGGAGCTATTAGTTTTAAAATAAAATTAATAGCTATATTAAAAATAATATGTCATAAAATAAAGTAAATTTTTTATATTAAAAATAATATATAATCTGATAAACAAATAATTTATAAGTATTTTGAAAAAATAATCATTTTAGTGAAGGGATGACCAAACAGAATAAAGTTCTTAAAATACAATTTAATTTAAATGTATTATATGCATTTCATAAAGAGATATACACTATATAGGGTAAATTGCATTCGGGTCCTAGAGGTTCTAAGGGCGTTGAAAATTGGTTTTAGTGCATTAAAAATTTTAGTTTGAGTTTTTGAGATTGTGAAAGTCGCGTTATTTAGCCCCAATTAATAAATAACTATGACAAACTAACCTAAAAGCTTATGGCTTTCTTGCACGCAAGTTTGCTTAGACTAAATTTAAAATAACTAATTGATCTAAAAACTTGTTCAAGCATCAAAAAATATCAAGAATATGCATACAACATTATAAAAATTAGAAGTGTGGAGTTTGTATCATTCTATCTATTTTTTTTCCTAACTATCAGCGCCATTGAGTGGTTCTTCTATGGTTTGCTCATCAGAGATCTCTACGTTACGATATATATAATTAGTATTATATGCATAGATTAAGGCTGCTACATGTAGGATCTAAAATTAATACAATATTGACACATGTTGCGGCTCCCAAATGTATTAGGGTTCACATTTGGTGTAGCCCATATACAGAAATTCCTTAGGCTCTGTTTAGTTGGAGGAAAAAAAGATGATTTGAAAAACTTTTATGAAAATTTTAAAAAAATATATATGATGTGAAATAAAGTGAGTTAGTTATATTAAAAATTGCATTAGATGTGAAATAAAGCGATTATTTAATGTTGAAATTTGTATAGGATAACATATAAAATAATTTTTAAATATTTTTTTAAAATAAATTTAAGATTTTGGTCATAACTAAAATAAGCTATTTTTTTAGTCAGTTGCCAAACAAAGCCTAAGGTTAAAGCCTTCAAAGAATTAGAAGGGGAGATGGAAATCAATAAAGCCACACTAGTATCAAACGACATGGAAGGTGAAGATAATAGAGGAGGATGATAACAAGAAGATGATGAATCAAGTCTAGGGTATTTTGATTCACTATAAACTAGGCAAAAATCGCAATGCCCATAAGAGACTTATATATTAGAAAGCTCACTCATCACTTGCTTTGTTAGAGGAGGATGGCCTACATGAGGTAGCTATAGTGATTGCATAAGATTGGTGGAGTGTTGGTGATGCCCTTTGAGTATAAGGTTTTCTCCGAGGGGTATTACTCCCCTTGTGCTTCTATTTAGCCAAGAATCTATTAGTTGGCTTTAATGATCAAGTGTGTCGAGTATAAATTTTCTTACAGTATTAGTTGGACAAGGAATGTACCATCATACGGATGATCGAATGTATTAGAGGAATCAACACAGTGTGATCAAGGCGATCTGACCATTCAATCAAGGTTCTACAACTGTGGAAATAGACTCATCAAAACGAATGACAAATGGACCATCATTCAGACATAGGAAACCTACCTTTTTTGATGATTTGTTTATTACAGAGATTTCTCTATAAATAGATCCTTATACGTCCACAACAAGATCTTTTAGGACATTCCTGATATGAGAGTACTATCGTATAGTTTTAAGAGAATTAAAGTGTGATCTCTTATAATCCCTTTCTGAATGAAAGTGAAAATTCTCCTAATAAAGTTATAATTTTTTTCTTGATTTGAGATTTTTCACATAAAATGTGTCGACAAAACTAGCTATCAACATCGGCTCCTTATGCGGATGCAACAAAAGGCATATGCATCGGCCCATACCTGAGGCTAATGCCTCATTTGCATCAACTTCTTAAGCCAACACAAACAGAGATATGAGTAATATTCCCTTTTTCGTCTCCAATGGTTCAAAAATTTTAGTACTTTTCATCTCAACATGCCCTACTACATGCATTTGCCCTCTTAATCAAGATGAAGGTTCAAGATTATCCTTTTTATAATCCAAATCTATGTGCATTCTGCAAAACAATTATAATGTTTGAGAGATGCTTACAACAGAAATGGATCATATAAAGAATGTGCCTTGTGAATTGGCTAACTGTTGTTTCTCCAAGAGGAATCCAAAACAATTAGCTCATGTGTATCCCTTGGATCGAAAGAAAGGAGTAAGATAAAGCTCATCTTCTTCACACTGATAATGAGTTTCTACTCTGAGAGGTAGCTCCAAAGGCAACACCAACACGAATCACAAGCTTCCCATCCTCTTCTTCCTTTATGCTACATTTCTCTTCTTCCCCGATTCCCTCTCCCTGAACCTAATTACCCTAAAGGAGCAAAAACTCAGAACAAATATAACAGTGATTGACTAAATCTACAGTGACACTTGCTCGAAAAAATATTCTCTAACAATAGCTACTTCTTACAAGGTAACATTGATCTTTATCTTGTCGTGATCAGAATATTGTTGTAGTGTATTACATGTTTTGATTCTAATTTGTAATATAAAGATGTAATATACTTACAAAACTGTTAGATATCCCTCTTTATGATCTCCTATAATTAGTTGAATGATGAAGAAGAAAGTGACAAAGTATTGGAAGAAATACTTGTGCGAAAGAGAGGTGCTACCGTTGAGTGAAGCGCAGTTCTTCGGAGAACCATCACCAGTGATATGTGCTGCACATGGAGAGAGATAAGTTCTCTCTAGCATCCTTTTAGATTTAGTTAGGTTAAGGAAATAAACAGGCAGTAAATATTATAAGCAAATATCTCTCCAATCCAAGAAAGAAAGATACAGTTGCAATCAAGTAAATCTTCAGGTTAGGCATTTTTGAGGGAGCTGAAGATCATTGATTACATTGATGTTAGTATAGCCGGAGATGTGGATACGCCAAAATCTACCTCTAGATATTTATCCAACTTTGGAGGAGGAGGAGTGTCATGAAAGTCTGAGTTGTAAAACTGCACAACGCTTTCGACTACAGAAGCCAACTACTTAGTAGTAACAAAAGGATGCAAGGAAATGTTGGTAAAAAGAATACTAAAAGAGCTCGATCACAAATAAGTACATCCTTCGTGTTGTGGAGTCAGATCTCCATCTGTCTAGCAAAGAACCTAGGCCAATATTCGAAGTCCAAACACATAGAAGTTCAATACCATTGGATTCGCAATGTACTTGAAGAAACGATTGCGAAGTTGGATAAGATCCATACTGATTAGAATGCATCAAAAATGATGACAAAAAACAAATCGCTTCAAGCATAAAGTCTATCAAAGACTTGTAGGTGTGGAGTTTCTCTAGGGAGGGGGAATTTGATTAGTGTGCCTCATCACCAAGCTTTGTTGAATAAGGCATTACCATCAAAAAAAGTCTTTGGAATGGTTATTCATCAAGACAGAGAGTCAAAGATGAAGAGGCCTAGTTTAAAAATCCTTTTGTTCAATGAGACCTAAAAAGTAGTGATTTCAATATCCAAAGAGAATATAAAACAGTCACAAATATCTAACCAAATGCGACAATGAGCTAAACGTTGCATATGGCTTAAGGGCGATGGTGACATGCTATGTCCCATCTCCAGGTGTACCCAATAAGAAACCACTCTCTCCTATAAATAGAAGATGGCCGAAGAGGAAAGTGATATAATATAAGAAAGCTTGAGTGAAAGGGAGGTGCCTCCACCATATGAAATGGAGTTCTTCAGAGAGCCAATGTCAGTGACATGTGCTACGGTGAACTCAAGTCCTACTCTAGTCAACCAGATGAGCAGCTAGTCTAAAACCTTTGAAGCTATCGAAGAAAGGAGTCAAAGAATAGAAAGATAATTGCTTTCTAGTAAAGTCTAGAAGACGAACACTTAACTTCTAGCTAGGCTTTCGCATTTGTAGCAACTATGCAATAAAAGCAATATGTAAACACCATTTTATCATTACAGTTCTGAGAACATCAAGATTTCACTATAAGTTAGACTAGAGTTCATTGTACTGCCTCCAGGTTGTACAAGGTCTTGTAAACCAGAGATGACTACAATATAGTTCATCATTGAAAGGGGTTGTGAAATCTCTCTATGTCTACGACATCATATAGCATGGAGTCAAACAACATAGTCACAGTGATGACAAAGCACCACAACTAACACCAGCAAACACTAATATAGTTGAGATATGAATGTCAAAATGGAGATTGCCATCTTAGGGAGGGTTACAATCTATGAAGCACGGACACGACACGGCGACACGGTGATTTTCTAAAATATAGGACACGGACACGGCATGGTTCTTGAAGTGTCCATGCTTCATAGGTTACAATAGAAATAATTGTATTAGGGGAAATGTGCATGATATCTATAGAAGATAAGATGATAAAAGGATGTTAAGATTATTCATTTCCATCATCGTCCCTACAAACGTCTATAGTGAAATGTTAATGGAATAGATACAAAATTAATTTTGGATGTAGTCACATTGTTAAATTGAGCAGAACTGAGGAAAGAAGTACATGACCTGCTTGTAGAACAGTGCACTCTTTGAAGACCTTTTGCGTGGAACTTTTTTTTGACCATTGGGTTTCCATTGCCACAGCTTTCTCTTCCCTTCCCCGGATTGCTATTTCCAGACCCTTCATCAACCTTTCAGCATTCCTTCTTGGCTTCCGCCATTCTTGCAACCACCATACCAACCATTTCCCTTCTTTATTGCACCAACTTCACCACCTGCACCATGAAATCTGATCTTTGCTACCAGAATTTACAGCCTCTTTTTCCTCTTGGTTGCTGTGAGCTCTCCAGTTTGCTTGATAGTTGTTGCCCTTTGGTATAACTGTGTCTACTATGATGTTTGTGTTCTTGCAAGTTTGTTTCTTTGGTAATGTTGCACAGTAAATGATATTGCCTGATTCCTATGATTTTGCTGTTAAGAAACCTAGCTGTGAACAATAAGCTAATTAAAAATAAACGGAATTCATGTAGGAATATTTTTGGAGTTACTTTGGAAGTCGGCATTTGCTAAGCTGCTTCTTTTCTTAAATAATTCAACTATATTTTAAGGTCCGTCAATGGATATACATGGAAGAGGCATCTAAGTGAAACCCTAGATCCAAAGTAATTATAAACTAAACACCTTTGAGAATAGCAAGTTTGACTACACTAGGTCATGATTCTAATAAAAACTAGGAAACATATGCATCAAAATTGGACTTTTTGGGTGACTTCTTTTCTAATAATTAGAGATCTTCTTTGATGCCATGTGATGCAAGTTTCTCCAAAAATTTCCTAATTGCGCCATTAGCTGCCTGCAAAATGTGAAAGAAAAGTAAACCATGTTAAAATAAAAGTCAGATCAATGCAAGCTTCACAATGTCAAGAATGTTTGTGCATGTACAAATATACAACCAATTTGTATAGCTTTATGAAACCAGCTATTTTGTACTATTATGTGGAAACTATCTATACAAGTGGACTGTTTTGCTAAACAGAAGCAATTACTTTAATCTGGAATTCTAAAACCAACCATACAACTAGATTGTATAGCTATACAAAACCAGTTGTTACGTAACATACATATGAATCTATTTATCCTCAGATGTAAGTATTTATATATGTATTTAGGTGTGTGTACATATTTATCTAGTTGTTACGTACGTATGAATCTATTTATGTTTGGATGTAAGTATTTATATATGTATATGAAGTATGGATATTTCAAAAAACTACGTTGTGTCCGTGTCGAATATACAGGCATGGAGGGACATATGAGGAAATGTAGAGACACCACATGGCGTATCATAATAAAATAATATTAAAAAAAAGATGATACTTCAAAACATCTTATGACACTTTTGAGACACTTTCAGGATATTTTCGAGATACAGGATACTTCTGAGATACTTTCAGGATGCCTTTGAGATGCATGACACTTTTGGAGTACATATAGGATAGAATTAGATAGATTTAATATTAAAGTTAAATTTATTTATTAATATTATTTTTTTTAATAAAACCTATAAATACATCTACCTTTTCTTTACTTTTTATTAATATTTAAAAATTTTATTATTATTAAAATTTTACATAATATAAGTCAAAATTCTAAGCAACCAAGCTAAATCAAATTTTTCTCCTTTGTTGCCCTCGAGTCTCATGAAAATGAACCAATTGCAAAAAGTTTGAAACTCTAACTTCATCTTTATTCTTTTCTCATCTTCAATGTAGACTCTTACCTCAAATCTCATCTTGATCTTATGAGACTTTTGTACTACTCATAAGTTATTTATACTTAAATATTTAAGTTTATTGTATGTTTTATGTATTTTTAAATTATGAATTATTAATTTTATTATTATTATATTTGATACGTCATACCGTGTCCATGTCCTATATTTTGAAAAATTATTACGACATCGTGTCGTGTCTTATCGTATCCCCGTGTCCCTATATCATATTTGCACTTCATAGATATATGTAGTTATATATTTAGGTGTGTGTACATATTTATACATTTATGTGTGTATGTATTTATTTTTATATGTATGAACTTAATATGTACATTGCCCTAAAAAAAAAACTTAAATATGTACATATGCATTTATGTACAAATGAATATATTTGTGCGCATATTTATGTAATTACGTATTTATGCATGTACATATATATAAGTATGCACTTATGTATGTACATATTTGTTTATATACATATGAATATATTTTTGTACTACTATAAAAAGGCGGTCACACACTTCTACAGTATTTCCTATGCACACAATAGATGGTTTCGTATGCTATATAGTTTGATCATATAATTTCACAGTTTTGTGCTAACGTTTAATTAACATTTGTTACTGTTGCATGGAATGGCAAATTTATACGCACACCTATATATGTAGAGGAGCAAGCTTATATGACCTAATAAAAAATGATTTATTTTGCAATACCTTCAACTGTTCCCGCAGCTTCTCTTCTTCTGCATCCCTCCTCTGTCGTTCTTCTGAGAATATATCTATCAAAGTCTCCTGTTCTTTGTCAGCTTCCTTAAGTTTCTTCTCCAATTCTTCAACCTAATGAACCAGAGTTTCCAGTGAAAATACACTTACATATTATGTAATCCTACCAAGTTTGAAAAATAAAACAAAATATATATTTCTTTAGTCAGGATAGTAGTTTGTTTGGGGAAAATGAATATGGCACTAAAGTTACATAAACAAATCAAGCTATCCTATATTACATGAGATAAAGTTGATATGCTTGTTGCAAATGCCTTGAGATTAAGTGTTAAACAAAACACAGAAAAAGTTTCTAGAAGCTCTTTTAGAGAAATATTTGAGCGAGAAACTAGAATTTAATAACGGGGGTGGAATATTGTTGGAAAAGAAGCCTGAGAGAAGGGTTCCAAACTCACTTGCTCAGTTAATGCTTCATTCTTTTTCCTTTCAGCCTGCAAGTCATGTTGTAGCTTGTGCTCCAATTTATTTATTCTGCAGTTGAAAATATCATCAATATCGCACAAAGAAAAAGATTTAATACGTAGAGTGTTTTAGACTCACCTTTCCTTGAATGTTTTATGTTCTTTAGCTAATTGCTGGAACTCTAGACGCAAAAACTGAGATTTCGAAGCATTCACCACGCTATCGGCACTGTTTTTCTGCTAAAGTAGTAGTAAGATAAATTTCTTGCATCATCTACAGCATATTCTGCTGTCATAATTCTCAGAGATTAATAAATAGAACTTGGAAAATCACTAATGCCAGATGCACAAAGCATAAAACATTGAAACCCTAACTGCATAAATTTCAAATGAAAACTACATGAATTTTTTAGAAATTTATGAAATGTCTCACACAATAAAGTGGTGCAACAAAGAAACCGGAAACTTTAGGAATGCTAGGCAAGTTAAAAGTCAAATGTTTTCGAACTAGAAGGCCACAAGGAGAATTAAGCCAAGCACAGAGTAAAAATCATGCTCAACAAAATTATAAATAGCGTACAAAGAACCCAAATCTAAGAAATCCATGATATCTGATACTAAATCTAATTCTAGACTGGTTTTGAATAGTAAAAAAGAACATTTGATGGAACCTCTCCTAAATAGTTGGCACAATGCTAGGAAAGTAGTAGTATTAATATACTCCACAAACTATCACATCCTCCATATCATCCTACACCTTGACCTCAAGGTTCTGATTGCCTACTCCACAGCTCGAGCTCAAAAACAAAGAGACATAGATCAAGGCCCTACTCCAACTTTGGAAGAAGCCGTGATACCATGAGCTCATCTTGAGAGAAAACTCTTCGGCTACGATACGTTGTCAAGTTGAGAGAAAAGAATATCCTCAAGGACCTTTATAAAGGACTTTGTCCTTGAAATCCTAATGCAAAGAACTTGAACTAGAGCCAGTACACAATAAAAGGTGAAAAGTCCATTGGCTCCTAGTGCCACACACCCACTCCATGTTGAAATTCTTGTAATTAAGAACATAAATATGGGAATTGGTTTTCCATTTTATACATGAGAATGACTGCACGGGGACTAAGGACAATGACTGCTAGCGACAAACAAGCAATTGCTTCCTTAATAATTAATCTTCCTCCCTGCAAATAAATACAAGCAAGAACTAGGATTTTCAGGGGAAACTCCGCCAAATTGTTCCTCCTCCGAGTACTTTCATATTTGCTACCAAAACAACACAAAACCCTTATTCCATTAGGTGTAGGGAACCTATGTCAAGAACTCTCATCGAGAAAGCCACCTTGTGCAAAAACGGATAACTAAAATTACTAGAAAAAAGTAATTAGTAACTTATTAAGGAATCAAGAGAGAGGTTCTAAAAGAGCTAAAAGATAAGAGAATCCAAATCACATGATATTTAGTAACACGATTTTTTTCAAACAATAAAATGTTAGAAGTACATAGAAACTCAAATGCAAGCAATCAAATAAATGATCTTCAGAAAATTATAAAAAGCTGTTTAGTTGTATCATGGAACAATCCGTATGAAGTCAGCTGAGATGGCTTTGAATAACATGCATAAAACTAAAGCTTTCGCTTGGGTAAGGTGCCTACTAAAATTTGGAAATTTTTTGTGAGAATAGAATAATATGAGAAAAATATTTTCAATGAAATTTCAAAAAAGATATTGATTGCAAATTACAAAATAAGTATTTCTGTTTGTACTGAGATAATTCATTAGGTCACAATTTAGCCATCTCACCAAACAAACACTTTAGCTTGCAATATTAATCTAAATACAACATTAAATATTTTATGAACTAAACCAAAACCACTATCATCTTTTACAAACCCTAAATGCTAAACTACATATGTGAATATTATGTGATAGAACGTATAGACTTAAAAGTTTAAAATTAGGCCAATGCAGTTGTATGAATTTGAATGTTGCATAATAAAGTTAACATAGATGGTAGATGATGCACTACTGAAGCACGTAGATAATACTCTTTTGACAAATATATGAAAAACATTGACAAAAAAATGAAGAAAACCAACAATAATAAACTCAGTCAGTTTTTTTTGTATCTTGATAATTTTGAAATGACACAAGGTGTTGTGCTGCTCAAAAAAGGACCAAGAAAGATTTTTTAATTCATAAAGAATATCGTAAAAAAATTGATGATAATGATGATGGGATGATGAAAGCTATTGATGATGATGTTGAAAACAATTTTTTTTTATAACAGTGAAAACAAAAATTACCTTTGAACATTTCTTTAGAAGTTCATCACAGAGCGTAGTAGAAAAAGAAAA
The DNA here is from genome assembly GCA_002786265.1 of Apostasia shenzhenica. Lineage (NCBI taxonomy): Eukaryota > Viridiplantae > Streptophyta > Magnoliopsida > Asparagales > Orchidaceae > Apostasia > Apostasia shenzhenica. Next base: position 538,781 of record KZ453230.1, on the reverse strand, counting down.
TGTGCCATATTCCTCGTACCCGCTTATAGTTTCACTGGCAGGCATGTCTTGAGTGCCAGATCCATATTGTTTACTCGAAGAAATGGACAAGCAATCTCTCATAAGTTTAGAAGGTAAATATTCTCCTAATTTCTCAGGACAATATATTTTTGGTTCTTTTAGGTTCACACTCGTAGAATTCCTAAACCCATCAGAGTTAAGAAGTGGACTCTCTCTTTTTGTAGTGCCATCACTTGAATGCAAAGGAAGATTGCCAGAATTTTTGTCTCCAGTCAAATCTGGTGATTCAACGTCATCTGGAAGGGTGCTATTCTTTCTTTTCTTCATAGGAGTTGTATGTGGAGCAGGTGAGCTCTCTATTCAATATATTGCAGCGACATCAGAAATAAGATTTCATAAGACAAGAATAATTCTACATTAGCAAACACATAGTCCTAAAAATTTAGAGCATGAGGTTAAAACCAAAAGAAGCTGAAGTAATTTGATGTAAACAATTTTCAAAAAATATGTACCCTTTTCTGAACTGCATAAGAATTTCTTGTTGCGCCTTGGAGCATATCCGATCTTGTGACAGTTTGACGACCTGAAAGCAATCACCCAAGAAAAAATATATGGAAAAGGCAGATGATATTGCGATCACCTGAGCCATTCAAATGGAAAACAAGGTTCAAACCAGTATGATTTCTGCATATGAAGCAGGCGTGCTTCAAGTCTACTTAACACAGTTGTGCGCTCAAAACCCTGTTTATCATGTGATGGCTTAACAAAGTTCGCCTCCAATACACCTGAGGTGAAAAGAATATTAGAACTTATCCTGATAGTTAATATAAAGCAACAAATGAGATGATTGAAGTACCTATAACTCCCCGTCCATCACTTCCAGCAGCATTCCACACCCTCCAAAATGGCTGACATGAAAACATATTCATTGGGTAAAAGAGTAAAGAAGCCCATTTTCTCAAAAATAATAATGCTTAGTTATGCATAGCACTTCTTCAAAACGATTTCATCTGGTAAAGGCCGGATCCAAGAGGGTGGGGAGTGGTCGCTTGGGTAATCCAAATATGTAGAGCCATCTTTTGGAGAAAAATTATGAGGCTAATGATGAAAAACTCCATAATTAAGCGTGCATAAACTGGAGCAGTACTGGAATGGGTAACCTCATTCGAAGTATTCAAATCATGTAGTTCTCTAAAATTAAAACAAATAATATCTTTATATATAGGGCACAAAATATTATAATGTGGTATCAAAGCCAACCTTCTATAATATAATATAATTTTGAAACAAACTAAGCAAAGGCTAGTGGATCTGTGATAACTTATGACCAAAGAGAGTGAGGAGTAGTTATTGAGATGATGTCTATATAATTAAATCAAAAGTAATCGGACAAAAAGAGGCTCCTGACAGGTTTTTTAATAGAAAAGCATAAGAATGAATCATCCCATATCAAAAAAGGAGGGGGTTCCTGAGTTGTATAAGTAAATAACGTGATTCTAATATGTAAAGACGTCATTTGGGGAAAAATCATGTGGCGAATAATGAGAAACTCCATAATTAAACGTATTTGGCATAATATTGGGATGAGTAAACTCCTACAAAGTACTCAAGTCACATAGTTTCTTAAAGTCAAAAAGCATAATTCTTCTACATGTGGGATATGAAATGTTACATCTATTCTCAGGAAGAAATTATAAGAACTTTTTGAACACCAAAAAGAAGACTGCAATACCACTATCCAACCACCAATCTACCAATTTCTAAATATAACATCTTCAAGTCATTTAAAAGATTTTTCATTCACAAAGCAACATGAACAATAACAATAATCTTATTTCAGAAAATAGATTCTTCCATACCACAAAACAACAAACATCCTACTTATATTTTAGAGATAAGTACAATAAAAAAATTAAAAAATAATATGTACAATCCTCCTTTTATAAATAGAGGTCACAATGAGTAAATAAATAAAAGAGATTTTTTAACACTCCCCTCTCAAAATAAAGCATATATCAATTAGATCTAACTAGTTACATAGGAAAGAGAGCCAAGAGGATTCCAATGCCTTAGTGAAAATAGCTGCAAGTTAATCTTCTATACCAATATAAGGAGTGATTATCTTCTTTGATAAAATAATATTCTTAATAAAATGGCAATTTGCCTCAACATGTTTTGTCCTCTCATGGAAAACGAGATTACTAGCTATATAGACTGTAGCTCTATTATCACAATACAACACATGGGCAATTCAACTGAGAATCCAAATACTTCTAAGAGAGTTTTTGTAATAACCAAGTTTTAATATATATAAATCTTATAAATAATAATAATTTGAAATATAAGTGTATCGTGTTCTGACAAAATGATTATGTATATGAATTGCGAACCAAACATAAGAGTGGATTGAATTAGAATCAAAAATTATTTGAAGGAAATGAAAAGGACCTATTTGCAAATTCATTTTGATACAATATAACTATTTAAGAATTTTTTTAATGTGAACTTAGATAATAGAAAATTTTATTAAAGATTTGAAATTAAGTCAAATTAAAAAGGACCTAAAAAGAATGGTTTAGCACCTATATGTGATGGTTGGAGAAAGTGAAGAACTAAAATGTAATTTTTCCATAAATCTCTACCATCCTTAAGTCGGTTTACTGCTGGTGCTTGGCTGGCAAAACTTTATTATTTAGCAACATATAATATATATCATATATCATATATTATATAATATTATATAGCATGCATTGAAAACTCTATGTAAAAAGGGGCCGGCAAAGAGGAAATCTAGGGAGAAAGGAAGGAAATAAGGAATAAAAACTTAAGTTTTTGGGAGGAAAATTTGAAGGAAGCTTAGTTTTATTTGCAGCTCATAAGTATATTTTTCATAGCTTATGCTTATGAATTTATCGATTTTACTTAGTTTTCATGTGTTAAACAACATGAATAGCATGTTATTGATTTAAAAGGTTTTCCATTAAGTTGAAAATCAAGTTTATATGTAAACGAAATAATATTTGATGGCTGGAAAATAAAATTCTATATTTATACAATGCTATGTTAAACTGGGGAATAAATATTTCTGTTGTATAAATAAGTTTATTTATCATATAAGTGAAAATTACTGTTGTCAAATTAATATGTGATAGTTTTTTTATTTCTAAGAAAGATTTGTATATTTTGAAATATTTTGATGCTGCCGAATGTGGTTATTGAAATTTACACGAGCTATAAATTGTTTGTAAATGAACAATATAAGAATGTTATATGTAGAAAAAGAAATATTTGACTAACACATGAAGTATATTCATTGCATATTTATACAATTGTTATCTATTTCTAATTTCAGGAATGAAATGAAGCCTAACCAAGTAAATTATGGGATTAAATTCTTAGTCTAATATATTAGCACCATAACTCGTCATGTAGACAGACTTCTTTGGTGCTAAAAGTCATTTCTTGTGGCCCATAACAGGATCTATAAGGGAGCAAAATCTTGGCTAAAATATGTTTGTCCCTTTTTCGAGGATGTATTGAACTTCTGGCCAGTAAATTATATATTGTCTACCCATCTGTGTATATTCGATAGGATATATATGTATTGCATTTCATCCATTTGTAGAATATGAATCATCTAAAGTAAGAGTAATAGAAAAGTTAACAAAATATTTTCCCCCAACTAAATATAAAGATATGTTAAAACCAATAACAAGAGGAAATGGAGAAGTGTTAAGTGAAGAGAATAGCATTTTGTTACTAAACATATGTGAGAAAGCACTTGAATTCAATAACCAAATATTACTAGACAAAGTGGTAGTGAGAGATGCTGAACTAGTGATAACATGAGAAAAGGAGAATGACATTTGAGATGCGGGACAAGATGATCATACTCCTTTTGGAGTAGAAATATAAAGTTGCATGATACCACTGTGTTGCTTGACATCGATTTTGAAGGCAAAGCCTATGTATGCTTATCAAAGATCCGCTTGTTGATAGGATTTTTTGCAGATAAGTTTGACGCTTTGACTGCGAAGGGCCTGCACATGCTTAGAGGGCCACTCAGAGAGAAATATGTGATAGGTTGTATTAAAGGCATAAACTAAGTCTGCCATATGTTGTAGGCAGTGATGCAAGCAAGATCGAGGTGTTGTGTAACATCTTGTGTCTCAAATGTAAAGGTTTTATATGCTTTGACTTTAGGAAATTACGTGACTTAAGTATTTCCTAGAAAGTTACTCATCTCATTACTACTTCAGCTCAAATATGTTTAATTATGAACTTTCTCATCATTAACCTCACAATTTTGTTCCAAAAAACGCATCTATATATTGGGATCATATTATTTTCTATATAACCCATCCTTTTCAATGTAAGACTATTTATTCTTGTACCCTTCCATTTAGAAATCCGTCAAAAGCCGCTCCTTGTCTGAGTGGTTTTAATTCAATCATATGGACAGAGAAGCCTCATGAAGAGGAGATGAGTTTGCACTGTGAGAATTAGCAGTGGAGAAAACGATAGTTTCAATTGACCCCGCTCTGAAATCATATTCCACGAAACAACAAACCTTTTTTTTTTTTGTAAGGAACAACAGACCTACTTATAATTTGAAGATGAATACAATAAAAAAAATAAAATATAAAATCTCCTTTTATGAATAAAAATTGCAATGAGTAAATAAATAAAAATATTTTTTTAATAAATATATTTTCAGATATATTAAAGATTAGAAAATTCACTTCGAAGTAAAACAAAAAATTTTTGCTTAATCACAATTATTAAAAAAAAAGAATTAAACGTAATGAAGGGATTGAGATTACCAATATAAATGATAGCAAGAGAGATGAAAAAAAAAGACCTTTACATAAAACAATTAGCTATATGATAAGCCCTGACATTTTGATCTCATTTGTCCTCTCAACACTATGGGAAAGGAAGATTTAATTGTACTTTCCGTTGAATAACTTTCTAAAATGAAGTCTCATGCATATCAATATCTATGAATTTATATCTTGAAACTGCTAAGGTTTTTTATGTATACTCTAAATTTATATATTTTCCCTTTTATTTATGGGAAAGTGCGAGTTAACAAAACTTATGAGCAAATATGCAATTCTATGCACCTTTATCAATCGATTCTTGTGATAGAGATTAAAACCTTGAATATCAACATGGCTTTCTGCATCCTTCACAAATCCAATGGTCACAAGTGCAAGAAGCTGCAATAGAATTAAGAAATAATTTTAGTTAAACAAAGTTAACTTAAAATCAACTCAAAAGTAAATCTCAATTAAATTAAATTAAATAGCCGCAAAAAGTACTTACATTTAGATCCTTTGAAACTCCATCAGAAGCAGCTTGAGGCCTGTAGGTTATTTCTTGCTTCATCATCATGTCATTCACTATATTATGATGTTCTATTTCTTTGCCTCGGAGAATCATTTTGAAACCTTGTGGAAGTTTGAGGTAAAGAATTGACGCATAACTCTGTATATAGACAACAAGACAGCACGAACTATTCATAAAACCAACTTAATGATAAGCATTGCATTATCAGTGCAAGCAAACAAACACAAGCCGTGTTCCTCAAAAGAGAAAATCCCATCAAGATCTAATATTGACACTAGATTTATCAGAAATTGATAAGCACGTAAGCAACACTGTAGATCAGATTGTAAGGGCTCTTGTACTGCGTTATCCAGAAAGAATTTTTGTATAAATGGAGCAAAAATATTGTTTACTAGTAATCCAAGTCCATAAGGGCTAGAAAGAGCAACAAATGTGAATATATTACATTAGATAATTACGTTCCAGAATTAGATCATGAAAGTGAGATGTGTTTCGGATAATTATTTTTTTATTTAGTTAGCTATAATAATTAAGTTGACCAATGTTAGTAATACACCTTATAATTTTGTTCCATATGTATTTCTTTATTTCTAGTTGGACAATGCTTAGCTTTGCACTCCTTGGGAATGATGTATTTCCTCTCCTCTCATATATGGGAGAGAGGTTTTACAGCAATGCAGAGTGATAAAATTAGGGTTTCTTAAAAATCCATTCTACTAACAACCAAAATTTCAAATTTGAAGACACAGTTCACTATTTTATACAAGCGAAATTACATCAAATATCTACGAAATAGTTTTTTTTTTTTGAGGGAGAACTACGAAATAGTTTGTAGGTTGAACATTGCAGTGGAATGTTGAAACTAATAAGATGATACTAACAAGGAACAAACTAAGGCTGTAGTATGAGCTTTAAGATATCCTTAATGATTGTCCACTCAATCAGATATATGATGCAGTCATCCCGAGAAATTGTGCAAATAGTTCTCCTAAGAATATTGATAGGCAGTCAACCAGCACTTCCAGAAAAACACGTGAAAAGAAACTTGAGAACTTCATGGTTAACCAGTGGTAATGCCATCACATGTATTACAATTTTAGATAAATGATAATGACGGTATACCCTTAGTGAATGACGATAAGTTAGGAAATGCAATGCATATGGGAACTTCTTAGCCATCTCAATCTTTTTCACGTCTCTACTGGCACCTCTGATCTGTATGTCCTGCAGTATTAGCAAACATTAAGTTATTGTGTTACTATTTTAGAACATAGAAAAAGAAACTAAATATAGCCAAGAAAGAAAAGTATAATATACTAAATTATCTAAAGTATTTGGCTCCAATTGACACCTAATATCATATATATATTTGATAAGAACCAAAATTAATCCAGAGGAAATTCCAAATAAATCAAAGACGGCATTGAAGGAAATTAACATGGATAGCACAACTCACATTGACATCAGCTGCAAAGTCAAGCTCAAGCTGTCCTACATCATCCTCCCATAAGTTGTAAATAATTATTCTCGTCCCTTGATCAGACATTAATTTGAACTACAAACAAGCACAATACCAAATTGGAATATAAGTATTACCATGTGCCAAGCCTTCTACATGTTGGAACTCCAATACATTTTTCTACTAATTTTCCAAAACCATATGCAACCAGAACACATATGAAAGCAAATCTCAACAGGGATGCCCTCATGAAGTTCATTTGACATGCTGATTAGTCGATTGAGGTCAACACTCCAGTTTAGTGCAATAGAGATAAATGTGTCACAGCATCAAGAAGATCAGAGCATTGCGCATTTGAGCTCCATTACTCCTACAGCGGGAAGCCAGTTGAAGATACACTACATATGCTGTACTAACATTAAGACGACAATATGCTAACATTGTTAATTATATAGATTCGTTTAAATTGTTGTGAACCTTCAGTCTTGTTCAGCTAAGTTTTATTAGTCAAGTTCAGTTGAAAATCAATATCATCTGAACAATAATGACAGAAAAAAAATAAGACGTCATTTGCACAGGTTATTGACACAGTCCACTGGACCAAGTTGTTCCTCTTTGTGCAAAGATAAATGCCGCCTATACGTTTATGAAGATGAGATATTGCTCACTAGAGGTTAAAAATTACGGGATGTAGCAGCATAGGTTCAAATTCTCTACAACACACGAGTGATTAAATAGAATATCACAAATCATGACATTCTCCAGATGACTTTTTGCCCGAGGGTATTATTTTACGATTTTGATAATGTGTCAAGATTCTAACAAACAGAAAAATGGTACATTCCCACTTGCAAATGTACCAGAAGAAACAGTCATTTCAGCTAACATAACAAACACGAAATCTGTAATCAAAGAAACAAAAAAGATCTTATTCCAGAAAATCATTAGCAAGATTGATCAGCACGCAGAAGACATAAGGAGAAAACAAAAAGTTTAAATCACATAAGTAGCAGCACAAGCAAACACTTTTAACTATCCTTAAAGATAATGAATGTATTCACCTGTTCAAGTAAATCGTTTTCTTTGCTATAAGGGGACCATTGCAATATTAAATCCAAATTTGTATTCCAGGCAACACATGATGATCGCTCCATCTTCTTCCAAGAATCTCCTCTTTTTTCATAATCAACCTATATGAGGAACACGCATAATGACAACTAAAATGTGGAAAAGGTATTGAATTAGAGGAGAAACACTGCTTAAGGGGCCTGTTTGAAAAGATAACCAATCCTGTTTAGAAAGATAACCAAAATTTAGATATCAATTTTCAATAAATTAATCAACTAAATTGAAAAGTCAAGGCTAGCACAGCTGAACACAAAGGAACAAAGCATATGAACTGTCCTCCATTGAAAACTGCCTTAAAAGTCCAAAATATGAAAATCATGAAGGTGAGGAGCTTTTTTTTTTTTTTTGATAGAAAGGTGAGGAGTTTTAGCATACAAACAATATCATGCCAATTCTTCCCAAGAAACAAAAGAAGCACTTCGTTGTGCTGACGACTAGTGATAACTCGAATGCACCAACTTTGGAATTTAGGAAACAACACAGTTCTGAACTACAAAAAAACTTAAAAGTTTTGATGCTGTTGTTAAAGCTTTGAAAATTAAAAGTTGTCAATAAAAAATTCCAGTTCACAACACTTTCATATATCACAGCTTTTTCTACAGTCTGACTACAAAATTCTCAATTTGGATGCTGCTGTTAAAGGTTTGTTTTTAATAAAAGTGTTACTGTTAAAGTTAATAAAAAAGAACTTGAAGATTCTGATCTCGGGACATGATATGTTCAAAACTTGCTATTGCAAGATGGAGGCAGTCAGACCAGAATTGTATTTCAGCTCAGAAAAGAAGTTGAGCGTGAGAATACAAGATTAACTATGATTTGCTGCTGGTACAAGTTTCATACCACACAGCAGGCAATTACATTTCACAAGTGTGGGCATAAATTTAATCCAGGGTACTATGGAGTCACAAAATATATGAGTACCAATATAAATTATAAAGTTCCACTTCCAACATTTGCAAAAAAACAAAAACAAAATTTGATTCGTTCATGCTTTTTCAGCAAAGGAAACTCAGTAGATCATTCTTCCCACCAAGTTCGCTCCACTTCACGTCAACTATTATTATATGACAGTGTCATTCAAATATTGATGACATAAGGAAATTACTAGTAGCAATAGAGCTTTAGACAGAAAATGATAAATATAGCAGCACTGAAAAAGATAAATATAGCAGCAAATTTGCTTACCATAGGAACTATAATGTCTTGTTTCCCTGTATCTCTCAAGAATGTATATGAAAGCATGCCAATACTCTGCGTCGAACTATAGAAAGGGTAAAAATTCTTATAAGCATCCTCAAAGGGACTCTTTCTTTAAAATGTTTTTTTGAAATGAGTCTAAAGTCTTTTGAAAATTAAAAACTGTATAAAACCACAATAATACATAATGAAAATTGAGAAAAAAGAACCTCATTCCATCATTTCCTCGAAAACGAGAGAAAACAATCACATCAGCACCCAGTCTCATAGTACTCGTCTTAAAGCCATTTCCATCTTGTATAATATATGATAAGAAATACATTATCCTTAAAAAAAAGAGAACATTTGAACTACAATGTCTTGAAGAAACTTGAAAATCTTTCCCATAAGAACTTACATTGGCCTATCGTATTATCTGATTTACTTTTAGCAGAGTAACCCAATGACATGCATTGTCGTATTTTATCTTGATCCATACCACCACCATTATCTGTAAAAATGCATTTAGATATAAAAAAAGAGCTATAACAATTTAGTTAAATATGTTCAACTAATTTGAGAATGTGTAATTAATTCCTCGGTTTACTCTTGAAAACTCTTACTAATATTAAAATAGATTTTAGTAGGATATGCAAAATATGTAATTCATATTTTTAAGAAGGCATTGGTGTTTCTTAGGATTTACTGAATGATGACTTGGAAATCTATGTAGATAGAGCTCTTCTCCCATAATAACATGAATTATAATCTTAACAAAAAGCTGAAGAGGATACTAATAGGTAAAAATTACAACAAAAATAACATCTGAAGTACGAAATGAGTAATTCCATTTCAAAAAACATCCTCTGGCACAAGTGACAGCAAGCTTTACTGCTTAGAATTTACAGCTTTAACATAATTATATATGTTTATTATATATATATATATATATATATATATATATCACCAACAGATTTGAGGACAACAATATTTGGCTGATGACCAAAGCATCTACATTAGAAAAATGTAATATATCCATCAAAACAAAAGAAAAAGAAAAATGTAATATATTGATGAATTCACTACTATCATTACAATTATTCCCACAGCGAGAGAACCTCCTTATAACACGGGAGATGATTGCAATAATGATATTAATCATCTCCAGCTTATTGGAAAAGTCTTAGAATGATCAAGAGGATCTAAACTAGTGTTCTTCATAATCCATAGAATATCCTTGTCTCCTTTGACCAACCACCAAAGAACCTCCTCAGGGAAAGTTAAAAAGCCAAAGAAGAAGGCATGAGGACAACGTCCCAAGGAAGGATTTCAGAAGGCTAAGAACAAAATCCCAAGGGAGAAGAACAAAGATTAAGAACCAGTCCCTTAAAGGAAGTCTCAAAAACCAAAAGGTTTCCCAGAGAAGTCCCAAGGAGCACCATCAAGGAGTTCCTCAGAGAATACTCGAATGAAGAGATGTTTGAGGACACTTTTTCCTGAGCAATATTCCATAGAACGTGAAGACTATTTGAGGAATCACAAACGAATTTCGACCTCATTGAGGACCTAGTATAAGATAAAAGTAAAAAGTTTTTAGAAGATTATTAGACTTCTTCAACTTGATAGTCTATCAGCGTCAAGCTGTGCTCCGCCCACTGTCAGGCTATGCTCCCCCACCAACTCCCACAAATCAACGAAATAAATACAGGGATTGCCTTATATTTGGTGTACATGGGAAATTTGATATAATGAGAATACAGACAAAATCAGCTACAAATAGATCTTTTGTAACCTTCTTCACTCTTATAAATTTGGAGACTTGAAAATGAATATAAGCAAGATTTGGCCTAATAAGGGGAAAACTCTATACAAGTGCAATCTCCTTTGAGTGCTTCACAATAGTTTCCATACAGACAACCCAGTTACCCTTTGTTCTGTCCAGCAAAAGGGACCCTGGCAGGAACTTTCATTAAGGAAACCTTGTGCCAGTCATGGATCAATGGTGCAAGAGTAAAAGTCGTTTCTCCTGCGTACTGTAAATACAAAAAGCACCCACAAGGAAACTAGTTCTCATGAAACAATGTCACACTATTTCAATACCTCTAGCAATAGATGTTTTAGTTAAAGAACAAGGAAACAACAATGATGATTTGGCAACCCTTATGGACCAACTCTATTGACAAATGGAGAAGCTAATTGAGATGTTCCAAAACCTCCATAAGACAACACTACCACCATCCTCAGACCAGGAAGCTTAAAATGTCGAAGGAATGGAACCCATCAAACCTTGCATCTAAATATACCAAGGTGAACAATTTATTTCAACTATGAGGCCAATTGAGAACATTAAACAATCTCACGGTCCTAGATATTAAAAATTTGAAAATATAGACCTATATGACATTTATATACTAACCTTAAGGCCATGAAAGTAGTTTACGCAAAAGAAAAACAAATATCAAACATAAACTTACCTTGTTGCCTATAATCAAATTAATTTAAGGAATATCAAGATACTGCAATCCACATACCTTCAACCAGCAACATTTTAGATCTTTCCCTTGGATTCTCCAATACATCAATATTAACAAATGTAGCTCCATTACAGACCTAAAAGAAATAGAAAATCTCAAAACACAAGAGAGATATTATGTGATTACACAAGTAAGAGTAACTTAGATTTGTTTACCTCATCTATGGAATTGTCCAGAAGCTCAGCCAATGCTGCAAAAGAAGACATAAAGTACCGAAGCTAATAATAAATTTGCTTTGCATAGTTACTGTATAAGGAAGAAAATTACCCCCTAGTGCCCACTTATGACTGGTGGCATTTGAATGAAGGAACTTAGGATGAACCCTCACATGATCGATACCAGCTGGAAAAAAAATTAAAATCCAATTAAAAGATACATATTTAGAATTAATATATGAAACAGTAAGATACTGATCCAGACACAACGACAGCCTGATTATAAAGCTTCCTAGCACAAGAAAATTCATCTAAGAAACAAAGAAATTAAGATACATTATCATTCAATTATAAAGCACTTTATAACTGACTTGTATAACTAAAAAAAATTATTCGTGCTGTCAATCTATTAGGCAGACATTGAGCCAATGGTCAAGATCACACTATCCGAGCCAGTGGATAAACTAATTTATCATAAAAATTTCTGGATATGGCTTTACCTTACAAAAGCAGATGACAAAAGGCTGTTAATTAAGGAATCAATTCATAGAAAAAGATCAATTTTCAGCAATAAGATGGGAACAAATTTGGCCATTTTAAGGTACCGATGACAAGGCCCAGTTAAGCTCTCTCCCACCGTCATCATCTCTCCCCTCTCTTTCTGCATTATCTGTAGCAACACACTCACCTAAATGCTCCTTTACTTGAATGTCTGCTGATGTAACGTTTTAAAAATATTAACTACTCTATCTGGTCATTTGTCGTGCAATAACATCAATTAAAAACGGCACCTAAGATTTGTTCTACCTTGTTTAGAGGTGGATTCTGGAGCTAAAAATATTTCTCGCTACTGTGGACAAAAAGCCCCGTGCTTTTGTTCTAATATAGAAAAGCAGCAGATAATGCTTGATTTACTCCAATCAATATCATTCTTGAAACTCTTTCTAATTGAAATTTAGCATTCCCACAATCACACTATAGTAGGGGCATCGTAGATTACATAGGACTTGTTAGGGGAGTTACCATAGGGGGAGCCCAAGTTGAGCCCAGTATATAATTGATGAATACCTACTAACCCAAAAGCTTAGCCTATTGGGTAAAGGCCATCATCAATTGTATATTAATGCCACAACTTGTGTTAAATAACTAATGTAAGATAATTCTCTGTGTATCTCAATAAGCTTGCATATTTGGTCTTTAAAACCTACAATAATGGAACAATTAGACTAATAATTAAACATGCTATTCATGCTTATATAGTCCAGATAAGCTAGCATTATGTCCTGAATCAATGAATAGCTTGGCTCATCACATCACTAGAGTTATTACTACATAAGCTCGACGTATTATGTAAAGCTTACAGTTCTCGTTTCTCAGGTGACATCTAAATTTTTAACTTCTATAAAGCACACTTGAAAAATAAATCAAGAAGATACAAGAAACAAATATAATGTGTGATCTCAATAATAACTTTCCCACATCACTATGAATTATTATGGTAAGAAGAAGAGGAATTAAGAGGGACAGAGGAAGCACAAAACACACAACAAGTTCTATAAGCGCCAAGGACTGTCCTCTAGCAGTCATTGCATAACTAGCGGCAGAGTACACAAGAGAGGGATTAAAGTAACCTTATGAAACTGAAGAAATAAATCGAAAAAGATGACCGTATGATACCAGAGGATGGGGAGGGTCTCTCAGCAGGGCCTTCGTAGTCCCCTGCCTTCCAAAACTGTCTGCAAACCTTGGAAGCCACCGCCGCAGTCGGCGGGGATCGCGGAGTAACCGGCCCAACCGCAGAGAGGGGTTGTGGGGATAAGACGTGCTCCCTAGGGAGAGGATCGAGAAAACCGGGGGGGAGGAAGGATTCCTGCTTCGCCCTCTGCACATTCCCTTCCTCCTGGAACCCGCAACCAGAAACCCTATTCAATTTGCCTAAGCCGCCATAACCACTGGCAGCAAAGTCGTCGACCGCCGGCATTGCAAGCTCTCCGGCGCCGCACACGACCTCTCGCCTCACAATCCGATCCACAAAAGCGAGAAGAGAGAAAGAGGGTAGTGGGGGAGAGGGAGAGTTGGTTACACTAATGATTATCATCATTTTATAGCGGGAGACGGAGAGAGAGAGGATATCGAAGAGGCCGTTGCGCCTTCCGGCGTTGAAATTGAAAAGAATTACATTTACATCCTTTTCATTCTGTAAATTGCAAATCAAACCTTGTGATCATGTTGTTGGATGAATCCCAACCGTCCGATGATCTAGAATTAATATTGATTTCTCCGCATTAAGTGGTGGAGTATTATTACATCGAGGCTCATGGGCCTGACACTAACAGCAGCTTCATAATTAAAATAAATGGAACCGAATTTAAAATTTAAAGTTTTTTTAGATAAATAAAGTAATTTCAAATTTAAATTTTATTTGAATGAAAAATAATTTAAAACTAATTTTGAATTTATTTTAATTTATTTTTGTTTGAATAATTATTAATTTAAAAATTATTTCATCTCATAATAAAATCTCAAAAATAATAAAAATATATAAATTTTATAATAAAAGTAAATAAAAAATATTAATTCAAAATTTTATAATTTATTTGAATATTATTAATTTAAGATTCTCACTAGGATATATATCAAAATTTGAGATATTTAAGGAATGTGGTTATGCGTCAAAAGATGATTTGTTATTATTCTTTATATTTTGAATTTATTAGATTTAATTATCCTTTAATTTTAGCCGTAAGAAAAATACCAAATTTCTTCCCAGATATATCTTTCTAAAAATCTGAGAAAAAAGAAGAAGGGTCTGTTTGATTTACTGCTTCAAGAGGTTTCAAGCGGGACGAAGACGATTTTTAATAAAACTAATTAGCCAAATAATTCTGATTCATCCCATAAATTTGAATCCGTTTTAGAAGTATAAAACGACTTCAAGGCCACGAAGCCGAAACTATCGAAAAGGTAGTTTCAGGGCCTGTTTGACAGCGGATTCAGATTCAAAATAAGTAGAATTGGATTCAAAGTTTGAAGCAGTTTCAGATAAATAATGCAGTTTCAAACTTAAATTTTGTTTGGATGAAAAATGGCTTTGAAACTAATTTTAAATCTACTTTAATTTATTTTTATTTGAATAAATATTAATTTAGAAACCACTTCATCTCGCAATAAAATCTCAAAAAAAATAAAAATACATAAATTTTATAATAAATTTAAATAAAAAATATTTATTCAAAATTTTATAATTTTTTTGAATATTATTAATTTAAGAATCCCACAAGAATATATATTAAAATTTGAGATATTTAAGGGATACGGTTATGAGTCAAAAGATGATTTGTTATTATTCTTTAAATTTTGAATTTATCAGATTTAATTATTCCTTAATTTTAGTCTTAAGAAAAAATACCAAATTTATCCTCAGATATATTTTTCTAAAAATCTGAGAAAAAAGAAGAAGCGATCGCGAGTCTGAAATCATTTTTCGATGGTTTCAATTTTGTAGCCTTGAAGTCGTTTCATGCTTCTAAAATAAATTCAGATTTATGAGATAAATCAGAATTATTTGGCTAATTAATTTTATTAAATCGTCTTCGTCCAGCTTGAAAATTTTATTACTATAAAAATTATTAGTAAGTTGAGGGTAAATGGGAAATTTCGTTCTGCAATACACAAAATTCTAGTAATATGAGTTCAAATTAAAAAAAAATTAGAATAAGAAAATTTTTTATTTTACTAAATTAATAAAGATCTTTAGGAACTGCGGTAGAATAATAATTTATTATTATAAAAAAAGAATAATAATTTATTAAATATATTATGTAAATAATTGCATTTTATAATAGGTAGAATAATGATTTAATAGCTAAATTAATAAACTGTGAATGTTATATGACATGAAATAATATTTATTATGTTAATATTTGTATAGAATATAATAATAGTTTAATAATTATATTAAAATATGTATAATATCAATGTGATATAATATTTTTTATAAAACAATTGGTTTAAGATATAAAATAAATCTATTTATAATTATTAAAAATAATAAAAATATAGTTAAATTAATCGTGATATTTTTTCATGTGAAAACTAAATATACCTTGTGATTGATATAGATCATCTTTGTTTTATTTCATTAATCATCTTTAAAGTATATGAATTTTTTTTATTAAAAAGCATATGATTAAATATGCTAAACTCTACCAAGATTGCAACTAAAAATAAATAAATTCTACCAAGAATCTAGTAAAAAAAATGTTGCAAAAATTCAATTTTTTATGTTTGTTATTAACATAAAAATCATTCATACAATCTCAATGCACATGATTATTTACTTGAAAATTTGAATTTTGAAGAAAAGTTTGATTAAGAATATGATAATTGACTTAAATAATTATAGATTTATTTAAATACATTAAATAGGCTAATTAAATTTATTTTAAATCTAAAAATTGTGAAAATTTTGGAAAAATATAGAATAATATTGGTGATATGAAAATTAGGTTGATTTGATTTAAAGAAAATTTGTCAAAAAATAGCAAATTGATGAATTAATTTGGCCCAAAATTTGAAATTTTCTTTTAACCTATGGAATGAGTAAACTATAGATGAGAGGGCTAAGATAATCTTAATAAAATCCTCAAATTCTTTTTGAAATTATACTCATTAATATTTATATTTATTTTATATTATAATTAAATTTAAAAATAAAAATTAATTTTATTTTATATTCTATATAAATTCTAGTCATAAAAATTAATTTTATTTTATTTTATACAAATAATTTCAAAAAAAATAATTTTATTTCACATCTAATCACCGGCGGCAATTATGTTAAAATAAGCCTTGGAATTTGAATATCTCGAACTAAGAGAACTAAACTCCGATTCTAATATATAGCACACTCGAGTCTAGAGAAGAACCTTAATATAATGACCAACTTATATTATATTTATGCACTTCTTAATATAATAACTAATTTTATATTATATCATACGTAACTCTTAATAAAAAAAAATATCATCTAAATTTAACGTTAGAATATTGTACTTTGAGGTTAATTTTGGGGGCTCCATATCATTTTTTTAACATTATTAACCTTATTATAATAAATATTTACAAATAAAAGCATGAATATTAAAATTTATATATGATATAGTTAATTTTAATTTTATTAAACAAACACATCTACTAGTCCAGTGTTATAGAAAAATATACATATATAGAAAAATATACATATCTTATCAAGTGTACTTGAATAGATTTATGGCACTCGTGTTAAGTTAGGCGCACTAATTTTGATCTACGTTTTGTTGAAAAATTAACAAGTTTAAAATTCTTTAGAATTACATGCCCGAGAAAAAAACTGTGAAGATGAAAAGCCTTCTAATGCGTCATGCACAAGCTAGCCGAAACCGAAAGAAATAGCCAAGCCTAAGAAGCCCATTGTTTGTCATATTTGGGCATAATCGTGTCACTTAATTTTCTCGTTAAATAGCTGCAAAATTTCTTTGTTTCTATTTAGTCGATGTATCGTACAAGATCACTTCATATGTTAAACTATAATTTCATGAATTTTAATACTTCAACTACATTAATAAAAATTTCCTTTTTCATGATCTTGACACAGATTATAGATATTTTTAGGGTTGTAAATGAACCAGAAATTTGATGAGTAGCTCGATGTTTGATTTGACAAGAGCTCATTCTTACATTATTCATTAAAATTAATAAATAAGTTTGAACATAATTTTAAAAACTTGATTAGTAAACAAGAGCTCATTCTTACATACTAGTGTTCGGCTTATTATTCCGTGAACAAATCATATGAAGTTCATAAACATCTCGATTATAAGATTTATTATGATACTTTTTATTAAGGAAAAAAATTATAATTCATGATGATAAGCTTGTATGTAAATACGTTAAGATCCTTGATGTAGCTTGTCTATAATTTTTTGTGTTCGTAAATTCAAATATATATGAACTTGATCATGAACACACTAGTAAGCTCATTCGCAAATCATAAATATGAACTAGGCATTTGATGAACAGCATAATGTTTGGCTTGACAATAGCTCGTTCTTATTTTATTCATTAATATTAATAAATAAGTTTGAACATAATTTTAAAAACTTGATTAGTAAATGAATGAGTTTGAGCATACTAGTGTTCGGCTTATTATTCTATGAACAGTTCATATGAAGTTCATAAACATGCTCGATTATAAGACTTATTATAATGTTTACTATTAACAAAAAAAATTATAATTCATGATGATGAGTTTGTTTGTAAATACACTAATATTCTTGATGTATTAAGAGCTTATTTATATTTTTTGTGTTCGTAAACTCAAATATGTATGAGCTTAAGGGGGCGTTTGGTTCAATCTTATCTTGATGTTATGTTATATTATCTAGAGAAGACAATTGATTGGTTTAATGACATCTACAAATAATCTTCTATTAGATTATAAAATTTTTAGTTAAAAGATGACATCTAGATGTCATGACATTTAGATTACATAACATAACACCAACATAACAACGAACTAAATGCCCCCTAAATTTTCATGAACACACTAGTGAGTTCATTTGCAAATCATATGAACTAAGCTCAAATATGCCTTTATGTTTGCGAAACAAGCTTTAGCTTCGTTTTAGTAAATGAGCGTGAATTTGAACAGACTAGTACTCAGCTCAGCTTAATTCATCTGCAACCCTAGGTATTTCTAGCTGAACTAGTTGTAATTTTTTGGATCTTTCTTGGCATATGTATCATTAAGGTCCTGTTTGGCGTTGCTTTAGTTTTTTAAAGGGGTTTTTACCCGTATGACACAAAAAACTTCAATATTTACTTATTAGACACCCTACAGTTAAATATTACATGACACACACTTATTTATTTTAATTTTACAACCAACACACCTTAGTTAAAAAATCCTTACATTTTATTTAAGTAAACCATACTTAAGTTATGTTTTAACTTAAATAAGGTTCATAGGAATAAAATCTAACCCCTTTTGTATCTTAAATTAAATCTAATTGTTAAGATGAGCATCTAACAATTAGATTTAAAATATTCTACATAAATAATAGATTTAAATAGTTTTTAACATGTAAGATTTAAGTTAAGGTGCACCGAGAGTTAGATTTTATTCCTATGAATTTTATTTAAATTAAAACATAACTTAAGTATGATTTACTTAAATAAAATGTAAGGATTTTTTAACTAGGGTGTGTTGGTTGTAAAATTAAAATAAATAAGTGTGTCATGTAATATTTAACTTTAGGGTGTCTAATAAGTAAATATTAAAGTTTTTTTTGTGTCATACGGGTAAAAATCTCTTTTTTAAAAAGGTGTTGTACTTTATAGCTGTATAAAAAAATATTATTTTGAAAGCTATTTATTTTGTTTGGTAAATTACTTTGAAAAGCTAATATTAAAAGTAATATTCTTTGATAAAAACTGTTGTGTTGTATGATCAAATTATATTGTTGATCATGTATAAGATAATTTTAATTATTTCTATATTTAATTAAATAATAATTATATATTTAATTATGTGTATATTATAATCTGTGATTGAAATAGTTATGTGCATATTTTTTGTAATATTTATTTTAATTTTAAATATTATTATTTTATATTTTTATTATTTATAAATAATAATTATATTTATATTATTAATAGATATTTAAAATATATGTACAAATTATTATAAAAAAAATATTAAATAATTAATATATATATATTATATTAATTTTATTTAATTTAATATTAAAAGTTGTTAGATGATATTATATAAAATAGTTGCATGTAATTTTATCATTAAAGTATTTTTTTAAAAAAATTATTATGATTTTTTGAGCTTTTTAAAAGGGAAATTTTTTAAAAAGTTTTTGAAATGTATTATTTATCTTTTAGATAATATTAAGTAAAAAATCATAATTTGTGTTTTCCCTGTGGATATGGGTAAGAGTTCGGAGATCAATAGCTACTCAATGTGTCGATCAATATTAGTCATAAATTATGATCGGATTAGATAGAGTTAGCTAGTTCTCAATTTTTTGAAATATAAAAAATATATTAATAAGTTACTTATTGTAATTATTTATTATTTGTATATAAGTATGCGTTGATTGTGATTAGAAATTTATTAGGTAATTTTGTGAGTATAATTAATTTAATTTAAAATCCTAGCAGATGTATTTTTCCTTAAAGAGCTTGCATTGGCTCGAATCAATTTGAACTCAAATAGAATTGAAATGAGTTGGGCTACAGCTGTGCTTGATTCAGCACAAACTTGGATCCAATACATGCACCGTTTGAGGACCAACCAACGGATCGGATTCGGGTCGGGTTGACTCCGACCTGGATCCAAATCTATATATGTCGGATCGGGTTATACATCGGATCGGGTCATAGTCGATCAATATCCTCTCGGGTCAGAAATCGGATCGATTCGGAACTCGGGTTTTCGGATTTAATCCATTTACAATAAAAGTAGTTATTTTTAAGTAATTTTAATAATTAAATTTAAAATAATATTAAATTTATTGAAATAAAATAAAGAAAAAATATTATATTTTTATGAATTAATTAAATATTTTAATATAAAAATCAGTATTTGTAATATATATACATATATATTGTGAAATATAAACTGAACATTATAAACTATAATCTACTAATATAATATGTAAAAATCTTTTATTAATTAATTATAGTGACGCTCTTTATTTGAGCCTTCCAACAAAAAGATTATTAGCCACAATATAACCTATATGAACTACAAATTAGATTATATAAACGGATCGGATTTTAAACGGGTTGGGTCAATGGTGATCCATATCCGATCCATTTATTTGTAAATGGCTCGGATCAGTAAACGGGGAGGATTGACGGGTCAAAAAAAAATTCGTTTGGGAGTTTAATCGGATCGGAACTCGGATCGGATCGGGTCATGATCCGATCCATTGACAGGCCTATGCAGCACGCGTGACGCCCTATGATTTAACATCGAATGGTTCGGAGTCAAAAACTAAAATTTTCCAACTGATGCCAAGAGAAAAGTAGAGAATGTTAAAGCAAGAAGAAAAGGGAAATATAAGTGAAGAAAAAGAAAGGAATAGAATAAAAATAAATAAAAAGTAGAAAGCAGAATAACAGGAGTATAAAAGCTGCAGCATATGGAAAAAGAAGAAAAAATATAAAGGTAGAATTTGGTATGAGTTAAAAAAAAGTATTAAAAAATTATTTTGTTTTATTTACTTAACCTTAGTTACATCTAAGTCAAATAGGAATCAATTTTTAAAATCTTTAGAACAACTAATTAAAAATTAATCATCAGTTAAATTTAATTTTATTTATCACATCATTTATCAATTTTAATATTTAAATTAATAATATTTTAAATTCAGCATAAATTCTAATATTAAAATCAACTTCATACATATAATAAAATAAAATTAATTTTACTTCAAAATTTTCATAATTTTTAAAATAAAAATATTATATCAAAAATTATCATTTACTTCAATTAAGTAATTTTATTTTTAAATATAATTAAATTTTATAAATAATATGGTATATCAAATTAAAAAATTAATAAAATTAATTTTAATATGGGTAAATACATTCACAAATGAGTTGTAATATTGACATATTTTATTTTATTTGTTTACCTTGTTTATATAATATCAAATCCACAAAAACTCTTTCATCATAGTTTTATTTTTCAAATCCTAATGCTTTATAAAAATATAAAGTCATTATTTTATATTGAACAAAAATATAAAGTCAATATAATCAGATAATAATCTCATTAAATATTATGTAGAAAGTCAATACCCAGAAACCAACAAAATATGTGAAGAAGGCCAGAAAAACCTTATGGAAATAATAGTGTAAATTACTATTAGGTCTAATTAATTGATCAATATTTTTTTAGGTCCCTTGATATATTTACTATCAATTAGGTCCTTAAAGTTATCCCACATTTAAATTAGGTTTATATTTTCAATTTTCATCTAAAATCATCACTAAATTCATGGAAATGTCAAACTTGATGTCGGTGACTTTATTCATATAAAACGTAAAATTCTATTAAAATTATATGTTATATTTCAAAAATTATATATATTATACTAAAATTATATATGTCACTTAAATTTGCTTAAATTCACATCTCTTTTCAGCTTAACAGATAACATAATATTAAAAACGTCTAAGAGTGTGTTATATATAATATACTTAAAAATCAATTTCACTAAGTTGAAAAAGATATAATTTTATAATTAAATATGAAATATATAATTTTTAAAAAATTTAAGGGGACATTTAATTCATTGATATTCTGGTGTTATGTCATGTAATCTAAATATCATGACATCTAGATATCATTTTTTGATTAATAATTCTATAATCTTATAAAAAATTATTTATAAATATCATTAAATCAAATAATTAATTTTTCTAAATAACATAATATTAAATCAAATTTCCCCTAAGTAAAATATATTATTTCAATAAAATTTTGTATACTATATATGTAAATCTCTTTTTTTAATCAAGTCACTCTACAAATTTAAAGATACCAAAAATCAAGAAATTAAGAAAATCACCATAAATTTAAAAGAGGTAAAATTAAAAAAAAAAAAATTTATTTTTTATCACATAATGCACATTTTTTTTAAATTATATAGTGTATATTTTGAGCATGAAGCAATCATTTGCTTCTAATTAACAGAAAGACATACTGTAGAAGAATAGGTCTAATTGAATATTAAAAACATGAACTAATTTGCTAGTTACCTTAAACTTTAGGAACCTAAAATTAATTTACCCAAAATATAATCTATTAAAAAAAAACTTTAATTATTGATACACCTATTCTAACCATGACAATTCATATGCTAGAATGAATTATTACAAGGAGATACTGTAACATTACATTTATTTAATAGACACCTGAATTATTCTGGTGAGCAAATAATTGAAACTCAAAAATCACTCGTATTTTACTCAATTTAAATTCAACTTAATTTTCTTATAACTCAAAATCAACTCACCTAAAATAAATAGATTCAACTCATAATCAATTAAATATCTGTATAATATACACGAAATCTTTTTAATTATATGTTAATATATTTTATATACATGATTCCATTAAATAAAATATATATTGAATATCTAAATTTATATAATATATATAAATTAACTTAAAATTTTATATAATATATATTTTATATGTAAAACAAGCATCTAAATCAAAAAATGAGATTAGAAATCAAACTCAATTTAACTTAAAATTGACTCAAAACTGAATAGATTTTAGCCGACTCAAAATTAAAAACTTAGTGTGAAGCAAACTCGAACTATTGTAATAAAACAACACTACATAACTACAATTTTCAGCATAATGAATAGCGTTATCTTGATTGCTTGGAATCAATTTACAGATTTGCAACACTAATTTCTCTCGAGTTTTCGGTTGAACTCATTCTATTTCTCGAAAATGAAATCCCGAAAAACCTCGCTATTCCACGTCTTCTCAGCTACTTTCACACACTACTCACCGTGCCAACTTCTACAAACTCGATCAAATTTGGCAGTCTGGAAATTCAAGTAACCGATCCTAACAAGTTTGGGATTACGATCACGTAGTCCTTGTTGTATGTCTGGTTCTTGTCACTACATGATTTTGAGTTCACCAGTGTGTGTGTGTGCAGGCATGCTTTTTTTAGATTAATCACAATCAAATTAAAATGTTGCAAATGAGAAACAATTGCTTCGAAGTACGATAAATAACGAAGAATATAAAGATAAAAACACACAAATGTTACGTAAAAAACTCCTAGATGGGGAAGAACAATAGGCAGAAAAAAGAATCACTATATCAAAGGCGAGTGCGGCCACAAACCCTAAGCTAAAGATTCAGTGTCAAACATAGAACAAGTTAATACTGTCTCAACTTCGTCCCCGGACCCCCAACGGGATCAGTGGTTGGCTACGGAGGCCGATCCCTTCGCTACCATCACCACGAGCTCTTCGGCCAGACCAAATAAGGTTTGGCCCAGCACACTCTTAACTGCCTCTGTGTTCTTTTAGCCTGAATGTCTAGTAGAGCTCTTAAGATCATCTTTTATGCAAGTGATCAAGTTAGCTTTATAATGCTCCCTTTCAAAACTTATTTTCTGTTCCATTGCTCATAAAAGAAAATACTATAGAAAAGAAAGCTCAGCAATAATAAACAAACTTCTGAAAATTCACTCAAATATGCTAGATTTCAATCTGATCTTAATCCTTTGCAGCAAAAACTGATCTTAATCCACAGCAGGAATCAGCATTGTGTTCGGCAAATAAAAGCATTACTGTTGTAATTGGATTCGTGCCTTCATCTGAACCGTCCACGTGGTCTCCACGTGAGCAAGGCACCCAAGCCGAACAGAAAGAGTATCATCCCGAAAAGCAGACGCCGAAGAAGATGTCGAAGAACAGGGCCCCGACGCGACATCTGACCGTTGGGGGATTGTACTTCTCTGAGGAAAACGCGGTTTTCCCGCCGACAGGGCATGACCGCTGACACACCGTACAGGAGTCACATACTAGCCATCCGCAGGCATTAATTGGGCCGTCGCTAAGGCCATAGATTACTCGGCTAGAAGTGACTGGACATAACAGGGTTAGGGTATATATACTTCCTGTACACAGCCTTCCAAGGGGCTGAGATCCAGAAAAATATCCTTCAAATATTGTAACCCTAAAAAACGCATTTCTAGTGATCTTTCAAGCCTCCTCGAAAAGGAGCCGTGATTTTTCCGCCAGTCGGTTTTCCACGTAAGAAATCTTTGATTGTTTCCTGTCGTAACAATTACTAAGGTACATATTGAAGCAAAAGCATGCAAACAAAAAAAAAGTATTGCGAACTGAGAATGCTAAGATAAATGATTGTAGGCCAGCAAAAATTCCAATAAGAAGAGATGAGCTACTGAATCTTGCTCATGTAAAAAGATGTAGAGAGCAACCAAAAAAGACATCGCAAAGAACTCCAAGAAATTACTTTGCATACATAGAACTAAATAAGAAGCAAAAGATTCATGCAATCGACTGCACTAAAGAGGGTTAAAGGCTTAGAGATTGTTGTTATTGTTGTAGTTGTTGAATATTTGGCGAAAAAATGGGGACCTTAACACAAAGAAAAATAATTCAAGAAGCATTTCTTACTAATAAGAGGAATATGAAGTTATGAACTTCTTGATGAACCTTAATGGAGCCTCATCATACTAAGAAAAAAATCACATATGACAAATATCAAATGTAATGCCTTATTGTTTACAAAAGAGAGAAAAAAAAAAAATAAACACCACTAAACTCCATCAGGAACAAAACTCTAAAATTATCTACAAACCTCTATGTCTCCAATGCAAGCCATTCATCCCAATTCAATCTCTCCACAGAGAAGCAGATGAACTTTCCGCGAATGCGGGAGAGAAATCGAAGACTCAATCACCAGAGATGGAAATTTTATCCATCTCATTGTTGTAATTCTCCATCTTCTTCCTGAGTCTCCTCCCTGAAAGAAGAACATTTTGACAATCGCTGAAGATTTACTGTGTTGATCCCTCAGAATCATCCTTGTCCAGAGATCCCTTATTCTGCTGATTCTGCTGATGGTGAAGCTGTAGTTGATCTTCGCTTCGTCCTCCTCTTCCCTGTCCCATCTGAAGGTAGAACTGGCTCAGAGCGTGAGGATTCAGAAACCCAATCTGTCCATCTTGTGAGAGCCCAAGCTCTAGACCAGGCATCTGCTGGCCGTGCCCACCCAGCAGCGAAGCGAAGCTCATCTGACCCATGTTTGACACAGGCAGCTCGAACCCCGGTAGCCCAATCCTCTGCACAAAACCTCCGGCAGGCCCATCACCGCCGCCGCCTATATTCGTCGCCGGAGGAAGAAACCCATGGCCGCTAAAGCCGCCGGAAAGCGGCGGCCAGATGCCAGGGGCCCAATTAAGTCTTGCAGCAGCAGCGGCAGCGGCCGAAGGCGGGGGTTCGCTGAGCTTCGGGTGGAGGCCGGCGGAGATGGAGGACGGGGCGACCGCGGCGCCGGCGGCGGCGTTGGCGATGGCTGAGGCGGGGATGGTGCCGGAGCCGGTGGCGGCGATGATGGAAGGCTCGGCCTGCTGCAGGAGCCATTGGATCGTCTCGCCGTCGGACTTGTGGCCGAGCTCGCGGGTCAGCTGGAAGATTCTGGCAGCACACAGCGCCGGCATCCGGATCCTCCGGCCGCGCCCGTCGACTTTGGTGTGTCGGTCCTTGTTTGAGCTTCTCTTTGGCGCAAGTTGCTTCCTTTGATCTTCCTTTTCCGCTTCTGCAACCGCCGCTAAAGGCAACTCCCTCTCCGCCGCTGAAGAAGACGAGGGTTTGACTATGTGGAGCTCTCTTCGGGGCTCCCCCTTCTCTAATCTGGGCTGTTCTTGCTGAAGCTCAGCAGAACCCTTGGGATCCATCGAGGGACAAGGATGGGGTCTGGGAGAACAGGCAGAAAAGAGAGGCTGAGACGGAGAGAAAGAGAGAGGAGACACCCGTTACAGCTTTCTCTGATTTCTGTGCATTGGGTCCGTCAGATAGTGGAAGAGAGAGTGGGAAGCATGGGAGATGGCTCTTGAATTGAACTGGGCGAAGAGGATTGGGAAGGAAGAAGGAAGGAGCAGGGGGCTAGGGTTGGCAATTAGGATTTATCCTCTGTGTGAAACAGAGAAGCTGAATCAATCAACTGTCCCTCTCACTTTCCCTTTCCACGATTTACTGCCCACCATTTTAACCTCCTTCAGTCATTTTCTCCATTTTCATCCCTCAAATATGTGGATTTTCCCCTGCTACCAGCCGTCCACAGACTCCCATGGCACGCCATAGCAGAAATGTAGAGAGCTCTTGGCAGGAGATTCTTGGCTGCTATACTATTCTGTGGCCTCAATCTGACAAGGAAGACGAACGAGTTTTTGGAAGGAATTCAATAGATTTCAATGAAAGAGAGCGCAGTTCTAATCTTTGCTCTGATCTTGTTGCAGAGGCATCTGTGATTTGATAGCCACATGTGAGAGCATGAGAATATGATAATTTTTCCTTCCTGCTCCCCACTGGGTTCTTTACCCTATCTGTGATTCTCTTTTGCTGCTAGTAAATTTTTTGGATAATTTACATCACTTATTAAAAAAAAATATTTACAAGCAAACATTCACAAAATTAAAATATTTATAATCATCACTCCTATTTTGAATTCTAATTTATAAGTAACACTTTCACATTTTTTACTCAACTATGATTAACACATGTAATTAAAATTATATTTAATCATTCATTTAAGGACTAGATGTAAATGAAATCTACTATTTATGTTTTTCATCTTTATTTTTTAAAATTTTTATTTTAAGATTTCTATTTTTTCATAACTTCATTATTGTAAATTTTTTTAAAACAGGCTGGATATAATCTGAGTTATATGTGTTAACTCTAATTGACTTAAACAAATTGAAAACAGAAGTCATAGTGGAGGTGCTGCCTTCACATTTAAAACAGAGGATGTCGTTTGTAAATATTAAACTTAAGAGGTGACTTGTAAATATTAAACTTAGGAGGTGACCTATATAAATTTTTCTAAATATTTTTAAAGAATATATATTTTTTTCTTCAATTTTTTTACCCAAAATTAAGTTTGATTTATACTAAATAAATTTGTTCTAGTGGGTTGAGGTAAATGGAAAATAGGTTTGGGAAGCCGGAGTATTGGGCCAAAGCTGAACACATCGAGCCAACAATGAGTAGAGCTGGAAGCTCGAGTATTCGAATAAATTACGAAAAGATCTTTCATGATGTAAGCTTGACACACTGAGTCAACAATACAACATTGATGCAAGATATATGATTGCGAGAGCAATAGCGAAAAAAGAATGGACATCAGAAATGCACACAAACTGGTTGGAGGTTTGAAATTACCCATCTCTAGGTTGCATTGATAGCCCTCAAGTAGAAGAGCAGCATCCTTCGATAAGGCTTCAACATCGTAATACTAAAGAACCTTTGCACATAACTTTCGATATTCCTTCGTGGCTTTAATCTCTTTCTAGTTTACTTCAAAGCTTGAGCCAAAAACTTATCAATATGTTCCAGCTCGTAAGTGAAGATTTCACTGGTCTTGAACAAACGTACCTCAAAGTCAGGTCTTCCTTGGTCATCCCAAGACTGTCCGCTAAACTATAATAAATAAAAAAATCATCAACTAAACGATCCACTATAATTGGAGCTATTGATGATTGGATGGTCCCATGATCTATTAAGCTGCCTCCAAAACTTTAATACTGATCAACAATCCAACTTCTTTAATTTCCCTTTTGAGGGCAATTGTCACCTTCGATGGTTCTTTGACTACTTAGGCTAGCTTTATAGATATGATCTTTTATCTCTCTTTTGACTCTAGGAGGCTCGTCCTCCTTTACAGAGGAGCCCAATTTCTTGGATAGCAAAACCTCTTCGTTCTTAGAGATGAATTTCTCATCTTGAAGCCCCTTCTTGGCCAATAAATAACTTGGACTCAACACTCTATTTTCTTGATGAAAGATTCACTTCACTC
Organism: Apostasia shenzhenica; assembly: GCA_002786265.1. Classification (NCBI taxonomy): domain Eukaryota; kingdom Viridiplantae; phylum Streptophyta; class Magnoliopsida; order Asparagales; family Orchidaceae; genus Apostasia; species Apostasia shenzhenica. Next base: position 510,338 of record KZ453230.1, on the reverse strand, counting down.
TATAATCAATTGATTATTTTCAGATGGCCACTCAAATTAAACTTAAAAATGACTTGAAACTCAAAAAGATATAATTTTTTTCTTGAAGCTGTTTGTTATGACGGGAAACAATCAAAGATTTTTTACGTGGAAAACCGACTGGCGGAAAAACCACGGCTCCTTTTCGAGGAGACTTGAAAAATCACTAGAATTGACTTTTTTTGTTACAGTATACTCAAAGGATTTTTTGGATCTTAGCCCCCTTGAAGGTTGTTTACATGAAATATATATACTCTGATCCGCTCTGTCTAGTCACTTCAGCCGAATAATCTACAGTTCTAGTGGCGGCTCATTTAATGCCTGCAGAGGGCTACTATGTGACTTCTGCTGTACGACGTACGAGTAGTACGACCCGTCGGCGGGAAAACCGTTTCCTCTTCTAGAGCAGTACGATTCCCAACAGTCAGGCGTCTGTCAGATCAGGTCTTTACTTTTCGCCTTGGGCTCTTCGGTATCTGCTGTTCGGGATGATACGTCTCTTGTTCGACATGGAGGCCTTGCTTACGTGGATTCCATGTAAGCTTCTACGTGAACGGTCCAGATAAAAAAGTGTGGATCCAATGCAACACTGTTCTAAATATAAGCTACGCTTCTTTGCAATAAGTTCATTAATGAATATGTTGTACAATTTGTGCATTCACATTTACTTGAGAGCTCTTGAAAAAGTTATTGCCAACCAACCAAAAAAAATTGAGAGGAAGGAAGAAGAAGTTACTCTGGACAAGATAAATATGAGTAAAACTCTAATCCTCTACCAAAACTTACATTTAAACGACGTTTATGTTCATCGAGAGACGATCTTCATAAGAGATCGTGACTTTATGCTGCTCGATGAAATTTTTTTTAAAAAAAAAATATGATGTGCTCTTTCCCCTATATGGATTTTTTTTGTGGACATGTGACCACTCCTATTATAGCCTATAGGGAATCATGCCTTAAACACTAACATGAAGGTATGAACCATTCATTGCCCCTTCTTTACCTCTCTCTCTCTCTCTCTCTCTCTCTCTCTCTCTCTCTCTCTCTCTCTCTCATTCATTTAATGTGCAACCAATGATGTTGGCTATCTATAATGTTGGAGTGGGTTTAATTAAAAATTACAGAAATATTGCAAGCAAATTATCAAAAAAGGACCTTGTTGCCTCATTTGTTTCGAATTTTTTTTAAATTTAATATAAATTTTAATTATAAAAATCAATTTTATTGTACATTTAATACAAATATAAATCTTAGAATCAATTTTATTTCATATTTTATGCACTTTTTAATACTAAAATAAAATTTTTTGATATTAAATTCAAAAAATAAATTAAATTTTTTCTCTTATCTAAAAAATATTTGAACCAAACGAGGCCTTTATATTATTTTATTTTAGAAATAATTAACTACATCCACACCATTTAGTTTTATTTATGCTTGACCCATCCATTCTTAGTTAATTACGTTATACACACTCAAAACATTATGAAATCTTACATACACACACTTGAGTTAAAACTTAATCAAAATCTATTTAAAAAAAATATTCTGTTAGTAAATCATTAAAATTATATTTTTACTTTTAATGACACGTATTTTTCTCTTCCTCAATACTATACTAAAGCGCTGATTTGTCCTAAAATCAATTCACGTCGCGGATGTCTCCTTCCTTTGCCGCCACCTAAACATTAAAGTTTTAGTATTTTCACTCAAAATATATTTAAATATTCTTAAAATAATAGGATGAACGAATGAGATTTTTTGTAATCTAACTATAGTTAGGTTATTGAAAAATTATGATTACTCATTATAATAAAAATAAGTTAAAATGTGTGTATGTAAGATTTTATAATGTTTTGAGTATGCATAGTGTAATTAACTAAGAATAAATGATAAGATATAAATAAAATTAAATGATGTGGAATGCAGCTAATTATCCTTTTATTTTAACATGAATGCAAATTACTAAATAATTTATATGATTATGTCATTTAATTTGGAGTCAAATAGTGTGCCATAATATATGCTGCAATGCTTATATAACTTTTAGTAAGCATATATGCCTGCCACTTACCACCAATTAGAAAAATCCTCAGATTTATCAAAAAAATTATTATTTATAACTATATTATTTAAGTTCAAAATTACTATATCAAATCATAATAATTAATTATTTTCTTAATATTTTGAGTTTTATAATTACAATAAATCATGTAATAAATAAATTTATTATCAAAAATATTGTGTCATATAACACCAACTTTGATGTGTCAAGGGCTTTCTTTTCGCTCAAATTTTTATTGACATAGAATTTGATGTTTACTTTTAAATTACATGTTTGAGTTCAGCTTATATAGTTCGCAAAAAAGCTCATTAATCTGTTAATGAACGAGCTCATATATGTTAAAATATAAGAACAAAAAAATTACAAATAAATTCCTATATATCAAAGATATTCAAGTGTTTACGAACAAATACATCATCATGATTTATAAATTTTTTTCTTATTAATAAACAAGATATACTAAAATCTTTAAAATATATAATCATACTGAGTTTTATAATCGAGCATGTTCATGAACTTTATGTAAATTATTAACGAATATTAATGAGTTAAATGCCAGTATGTTCAAACTCATACGAGCATGTTCAACAACTTAAAAATTTATAAATATGCGGGCAATGTCTAATATGAAAAAGTTTAATGAAATCCATAAGAATGACTTAATGCTCACCAAATTCATTTTGGCTTAGTGTTGAAGTGACGGCCCCTTATTGTCTGACTAAATAGTTCAATCGATCGAACCCAATAATTGCTTCTGTTATCATCTTAGTGATTAGAAAAAAATTAAAAAAAAACGTTAAATTCATGTAAAATCCCTTTCGAGTCTATAACAAAGTTTAAAGGCAACACCTAATTATAACTCCTTAAAAATCTTTCAAAATTAAGGATTAGTATATTCTAAAAGCAATAATTTAGCATCACCTTAGAAGTGGTAATTTTTAACATATTTAATTAATTTAATTTCAAATCTAATTTATTCTTTATGCTTTTCAAGAGAAAAATATCTGACTCAGCTATAATAATTTCTCAAAGAATTTATATTATTTGTTCAAAAAAATTTACGTTTTAAATCCTCTTCACAGTAACTAATTGAGTGGATGGATCGAACTGTGTGATATTACCAACTATATGTGCCAAATAAAAAAAATCAGATGAGAAGATCAAAATCAGTACTAAAATAATTCTAATTTTAAAAAATAATGATAATAATAAATAATTTTTTATTAAATTCTACATAAATTTTAATATAAAAATATAATTTTATTTTATATACTCAATTATTTTAAATAACATTATCTGCTTTACTTCACATCCTAAATCAAAATATATAATTCGAGTATTCTGATCTAGAGTGTAAAATAAAATTAATAATTTTATTAAAAATAATTGAATATGTGAAGTAAAATAGTATTTTTATATTAAGATTTATGTAAAATATAATAAAATTTTATTTATTATTATTATTATTACTTTTTAAATCAATACAGTCCTAATTTTAGTCCTCGCATCAAACAGGATCTATAAATTATTTCAATATTTAGTGAAGGTCATCAGCAAACCAAATAATTTTTCTCAATAACGTAATATAATATAATATTACAATAACATCAAATACAATGCATCCTAAATAAAATTAGTGATATTTAATGAAAGTCAAGAACAACATTTTTCATCCAATATTTCAAGGTTCACCAATAAATATGAATGAATTAATGCAAATAAATGAGGCTGAATATCATTTTATGTTCAAAACTTTTTTAAAAATTTAAAAGCTAATTCAATGTCGTAAAAATAGACTCAAAATTGACAAAAAAAAAGTAACAGACCCAAATTAAACACATAAGAAAATCAAGCCAATTTAATTTAAAGTCATATAAAAATTAATTTAATTTTAAATCAAATAAAATACATACACTCAAATTGTTTATCAAATTTTCAGGAGATATTATTTTTCTGATTTGAGTTAAAAAATAAAAAGAGCTAATAACAAGCAGATCTCAAATTTAAAATAATTTGCAAATAAATCATCTATTTTAAATTAATATGTAAATAAATCATTTAATAGTAATAAAAAAACCAAATAAAGAATATTATTTCTAATTACCAAATATATTTAGATATTATTTCCATCCAAATTAGTCCTCTAATTCACTACTTAAGCCTTATTTGGTTTGCGCAATTGTTTTGATCTAATATAAATTTCAACTGTAAAAATTAATTTTATTTTACATCCAATAAAAATATGAGTATTAAAATTAACTTATTTCACATCTTATATACTTCTTAATATTAAAATAAATTTCTTTCCCATTAAATCTAAAAAATAAAACATATTTTTTCTCTTATCTAAAAAAAAAGCTCGAATCAAATGAAGCCTTAGAGAAATTATTTTTTATAAGTCTTTTTATTAATATCAAATAACTTATCTATATATTATCTCAAACATAAGACTAATTTAGTTAATTTAAACAAAAAAAAACACTTATAAAAAAAGACTAATCAACAATATAACAGTCAATGCACAAGTCAACATCAATGGTCAAGTGAATATCTCCAAAGTCAATACTATTACTTTCTTAACACTATCTACTATCTAGAGGGTCATTTGCATTCCTCAAAAGGGACCACAAAGGCCTCTATCTCGATTATATCTGGTCCGACTTAAGCCATAAAATCTAGCCTCGTAATTTTTCGGAACAAATTATCTACATATTCTTATACATTAAAACTGCCACAACTAGTCCTCAAAAGTTCTACGATTTTTAAGTAATTAGTACGTTATATCATCATTCAACTATTGGCTAAATTAAAATTTACCTTTTTTTATATAATTTATATATCATGTTTTAATTAAAAATAAAATAAGTACTTTATCATATTAAATACAATAGAAATGAAAGATAAGCTATTAGCTAATCCTAATCCGAATTCAACAATTTTTCCATTTGCCACACAAATATCTTAGCCCTACAAGAAGAAGAATGCAATCTTGACAAAACAAAAACAAAACAAAAATCCTACGGGAGCTAGAGTTGTAGACAGAGATCACGATGACAATCTTCTCAAGCCGATTGGCATCAGATTGTTCACCAGAGCAGCCTCAATGGTTGAGATTAAAGACACATGGGAGGCAATACAAAAGGCATATGACTAGAGATACATTTTGTAGGCCGCTAGAGGTGACACAACTTGACGAGAGTTTTTGAACATCGCTAATGTTTTTTGTTCTTTCAGGACTCATAAAGTCTCACATATTTATAGAACTACCAATAAGATGACAGATTTCGTTATATCTTTTGTTACTAGATGTTGATGTAATCTGGGAAGAGGGTCGATCCTTCCTAAAGGATTTTTGCTCGATTCTTAAAGAAGATCTAGAAACCCTTTAACGTACTTTTTGTCCTTTTTGAGTGTATATGTAAGCTAAGGTGAAATTTCAGAAAAACAAATGTTATTGCCTAACTGATTATGTCCACCAAATTAGGCAAATAGGCTATAAGCAGCTTAACTTTTAAGTAGCAAATAGCTTCAACACAGTCAAACTGAATGCAGCAAGTAGATGTTTAAGGGAAGAATGAGAGGAGCAAGACAACGGAAACAACAACATAACGCATCGTTACCGGGTCCCAAATCCCGGACAAGAAACGAGGAGAGTTGCGTTAGACAATCGACAATCAGCGTAAAACTCGTTAAATCAAAACATATTAAGAAAGAGAGGAGAAAGACATATAAATAAAATAATTGCATTGGCCTCTATGCATATGAAGTATGAGAAGTCATGGTGGTGAAAATCTACAGGTTATGCACTGTGAACTCAAAACTTCCCAGCCATATCAAGAATCACAGTCCTGATTGCTACCAGAATCTTTTCACCAAACATACATGGTTTATGCCATTAAAATGCTGTTATGAGAGAGTGGTAACAATAGAAAAGATGGTTGATTATATTCACAGTTCTTTATAATGATCACTAAATAAGCACTAAACACTGCAGATTAATTTTTTCAAGGATTATTTAATTTTAAAATACACACCTCACCACATTAGAGATGTGGTTTTAAAGATTTTTTTTTGACTCACCACTAAATTTGGCATTTCAGGCACATAACCAAAACCATCCAAAGATAGCAACTTGCATAGGCACAATATCACATAACACTTCTCAGACATAGGAGTTAAAATTAAATTGGGACAAACACATCTTTACTGGAAGTGAAGTTCTAACCATCAATCACAATCTTTATGGCATCCCTGGAGATAGCCTGGAGATAGCATTTGTGCAATTCCCATGATCAATCACAGCTTCAAGGGAATCCTCTCCAACTCTTATCCATTTAAGAAATGCTAGGACTGCAAGGTAGTATAGAAACTACAGGAATGATCATGGATCATGCTAAACATACTATAAAAATCAAAAAGGGATATTCAGATCATGGCTACAACAATATAGATTAAAAGTAGAACACACAATAAATTAAGAATGTGGAAGATAACCCATGTGCAAACAAGAAAATTAAAGAGTTCAAGCCATGATTACCATTTATCCATGCATTACCAAAGGAGAAAAGAGAGAGTACGTTATCAAAATGCAGCTTAACCCTTAGAAAATTTACTTGAAAGATAAAGGCAAGGATTACTCCCATTTATGGCCTCCAAACCACCTCTTAGGGACCCAATTAGAAATCCACCAATTAAAATTTGCTATCCTTCAATTGAAAAAAACAGCTCAGTTATGGTATTGTATTTACCTAAGTCACTATTTGGAATGGCCTAACTCAAACGAAACAAGTACGGGCATATATACATCCCTTCTTACAAGCCAAGAGGTACTTCTAGCAATATGAGACTAAGGGGGCGTTTGGTTCAGTGTTATCTTGACGTTATGTTATGTTATCTAAAGAAAGTAATTGTTTGGTTTAATGACATCTATAAATAATCTTCTATTAGATTATAAAATTATTAGTCAAAAGATGACATCTAAATGTCATGACATCTAGAATACATAACATAACACCAAGATAACAATGAACCAAACGCCCCCTAAAACCTATTATATATAATTGCCAAATCAAGAAAACCTACCCATAAAATAGACCTCCTCTACAAGTTCGACGCTTCTCCATGCAACGCTGGACTAAAATGCTGAAATGAAATCTGAGGTATTGTTGTTTGACTAAAACATTTCAATGCAAACTGAGGCCCTGCTGCTGAACTCACAATCACAAGCTTTATACATTGTTCTACGTAACTTTGACCTATATCTTTATTTTCCCATTTCCTACAGCTAAAGAACTGAAAACATCTATTTAGAAAATCTTGAATAGGATATTACCAGGATTTAGGATATGACGGATGACCATATGAATATTCAATAATTTAAAAGTCATCAAAAAGATACTCCTCCCCAAAAGTACCAAATGAAAATTAGTGAACATAAGAAAGCTTTTTTGGCAACATAATAATGCTAAGAATACAAGAATACATATTATCAACAAGCAATTAAAACAACACACAAGAAATCGACTGCTCATATTTCAAACCAACAGTCACATGCCAAACTGATCATGCAAACTTTTTCTTGAGGGAACATGCATGGATGTTAATCTAGAAGAAAGCAAATCAGATCAAAGAATAACTACATGGTAAAAAAATGGAATTGCATTCAACTAGACCGTCAAAAAACCCCGATCTCAACTATAGAAAGCAACATCAACACAAAAGTATCATACTGCGTGTTCAAAGCCCTAACAAAGTTGGGGAAAGAACAAGTTCTGATTTCCGCATAGAAACCAGGCTGAAACACAACAAATCTTTCACAAAAACCAGAAAATATGCATTATCAAACAACAAGATCAGAGGGAGTTGATCTTGTGAAATTGGATAACAATAGAGCCAGCATTTTACCCAGTTCCGGTATCCCAACACAGAAGAAACGCAAAATTAAAGTAAAAGCAACGTCTCACCGAGATTTATTGAAGATTGACTGATGCGCTTCCGTCGTCGACATTGAAGATGGAGAGCTGTGCCAGCACGCCGACGGAGAAAGCAGAACGCCCTTGAAAAGTACTGCAAGATTTTTCAAATACAATTATTCATCCAATAATACAATTATTTAATTGATAAAATTATTATTCAAAAATTTTAATTTTTTTATTATTTATTAATATTATAAAATTTGGGATATTACATCCAGGTCCCTAAATTTAACACTTAATAACATACAATTTCATATTTTTAAAACTACAACATCGTGGTACCTGAGTTTTAATAAATTATCAAATAAGCCTTTTTTTAAATTACCATTATACCCCTCTGCCTCTCTCTCTCTCCTCCCAATCCCCGATTATAACAACGTGGCCGCCGGTGGGTCTCACACCCTGCGCGTGCGCGGATCGGGAGGAGAGAGAGGCAGAAAAGTATAACGGTAATTTTAAAAAATAAAAAAATAAAAATAAAAAAAGACCCATTTGATAATTTATTAAAATTCACTGACTTCGATGTTATAATTTTAAAAATATGGATCCGTGCGTTATTAAGCGTTAAACTCAAGGACCTGGATGGAATTATCTCTAAATATTTTTTATTGTTCGAACTTTTTCTTATATAATTTTAAAAAGTGATTAGTTTGATATTATCTTGATGGTAAGTTATATTATTTAGAAAAAAATAATTATTTAGTTTAATGACATCTTTAAATATTTTTTAAAAAATTTTAGAATTCTTAATCAAAAGATGACATCTAATCTGATTTGATATTACGTTGATATTATGTCATATTATTTAGATATCACGACATAACATCAAGGTAATATCGAACCAAACGCCACCTTATATAAATTTGGTCATCCTCTGTGAGCTCATTTATAAACAACTAATTGGCGAATTTATCTACGATTATAAATGAGTAGAGCTCCAACGTGTTGCTGCTAGTCTGAACTTAAATTTTTCAATGCTAATTCAACTCAAATTTGATTTAAATTAGAAATATTTTTTAGTTGAGCTAGTTTGACTCAAAATCGTTCGAGCTTGAGTCATGTCGAAATGGATTCTGAATCAATTTGAATTTATATCGAGCGGGCTAATTCTTACTCAAACTCGATTTGAAATGAAATGCTATGCTAGGGTCGTGTTCGAGCACAAGTCTAGCTCAAATACGAGAGAGCAACGAGTTTTGATTTATTTTTAACATCCTAAATTTCCCTTAGCTCGTATATTTTTATCATTTAAAAATTAAATTTGTTACACATAACCAATAATTTTAAATTTTTTATAGCACGATTTCAATTATATTACATATTTACACAGCTTCAATTATTTATCTCAAAAATTTCTGTTCCAAAATTTATTTTTTCTCAAACGAAAACGCAACGCAACCAGGGGGATAGCCGGGAATTTTAAAAATTATTTATTGGTGCTCAAAAATTCATTAAATTCTTTCAAAAACTAATTTTATTAATATATAATATTTATTTTATATCATATATATATATATATATAAATATTTAAAACTAATTTTAATTTTTTTAAAAAATAATGTTATTTCACATTTTTCATAAATTTTAACTTTAAAAAATAATATTATTTAATATCACATATATATTTTAATAAAAAATTAATTTTATCACACATCAACACAATTATTAATAAAAAAATAATTTTAATTCACATTAAAATATTAAATATTTTTTATTTAAAAGATTTAAAGCATCTAAATAATAAATACTTCTACCATTATTTGACAAATATCTGTATGTGTAAATTTTTATCAATTTACTGAAAATGAGACTACTTTTGATCATAAAAAAATCAAAATAATTATTTTATTATAAAAAATTAAATAGTAATAAATTAATTTTATTACATATATATATCTTATACGCTTTTAATACAAAATAATTCATTTTATTTCTTTTCATATAATTTTGACGTAACGTGTGAATTTTATTTTTCAGCGTATTCGTGATTTGAAAATAATTATTGAGTTTGATCGGTCAATAGGGTTGCCAACTTCGGAAATGGACCCACCACGCTCGTTTGAGATATGAGAGTTATATATATACAATACATATAAATTTAATTAAAAAATCATGTATGATATATATAATTATGTCAAAACGAACATCAAAATAAGTAATATGATTAAAAATAAACTCCAGTCAACTTTAAATTTAAAAAAAATTATGAAATTTATGTCCATTATTCTCAAAAATTAAGTTTTTTTATAGGCAACACATCCAAAGTCAAATATTTACAGGAGTCATCCTCTAAGTCTGATATTTACAAGCGACTTCTATTTTGAATATAAATTTACAGGTAGTACCTTCACTCTAATTTTTATTTATCATTTGTTTAACCTAAGTAAAATTAACGCATATAACTAAGATTACATTTAGTCCGTTTCAAAAAGATTTACAGTAATAAAATTAAAAATAGAGACCTTAAAATTCGATAAAAATTTTGAAATAAAAAAGAATTAAAAAAATAAATAATTTTGATAAATTGCAAGGTTTGGATGTAATCTTAGTTATACGTATAATTAACCTTAACTGGGTAAATTAACTAATAAATGACAAACGGAAGTTTGTGAGGGTGCTGTCTGTAAATTTAGATTCAAAATAGTAGGCATTGATTATAAATATTTGATTTATATTATTTTTTTGGATAATTACTTACATGCCACACAATTTAGTTTTGTTTATGCCTTACCCATCCATTCTTAATTAATTACACTATGCATACTCAAAACATTACAAAATTTTACATACACATATTTGAGTTAAAACTTAATCAAAATTTATTTGAAAAAAAATATCTTGTTAGTAAATCATTAAAATTATATTTTTACTCTTAATGGTATATATTTTTCTCTTCCTTAATACCACACTAAAACGCTGATTTATCCTACAATCAGTTCATGTCGCGGATGTCTTTTTCCTTTGCCACCACCTAAACATTAAGATTTTAGGATTTTTACTCAAAATATATTTAAATATCTTTAAAATAATATGATGAGATTTTTGTAATTTAATTATAGTTAGGTTATTGAAAAATTATGATTACTCATTATAATAGAAATAAATTAAAATATGTGTATGTAAGAATTTATAATATTTTGAGTGTGCATAGCATAATTAACTAAAAATAGATGGATAACGCATAAATAAAATTAAATTGTGTGGCATGTAAGTAATTATTCCTATTTTTTGTGAGCAACACGCGTAAATTTTCTATTTAAATTTGAGTCAAACTCGCTTGAACTCCGCTTGCTATCAGTAGGGGTGGCAATTTGTACCCGTACCCGATTAATCTGCCCCGACCCGCCCCTAATGGGATGGGTATGGGTACTCAAAATTTACCCGCAACACCCGCCCCGCCCCGTACCCGATTTAATAAACTTAAATCTGAAAATGGTTTCACTCAATGTGGTTCGTAGAATGCATAAATTTCATGATATGTGGTCTTGTAAAAGAAAGTGTCTTTTGCCTCCACATATTCCACCATACCTCATCTTACCCATCTATTGTGTCATTCTCACCTGTTGATATAAAAATTGCAACATAATGATAACTATTAAACAGCCAGTTAACTTGATTACTAATAACCAGAAAAGTTTTCTTTTTATAAATTTATATTCGAAGTTTTTCCATGAACTGAATTTGAGAATATCCTAAATAAAAATTCAAGTTTACATTGAAAACCACTCACAAATTTTAAACGAAAAGATAAGAAAAGTGAACGCATTTTTGTTAATAGTAACTAGGCGAATCTTGGTTATCGAGGAAACGGGGCGGGGCGGGGCAGGTACGGGTTTATGAAAACTAGAAGCGGGGCGGGGCGGGGCGGGGCGGGGCAGGGCGAAAACGGGTATGGGGC
>KZ453230.1:384168-497358 GCA_002786265.1 Apostasia shenzhenica | reverse complement strand
TCTCTCTCTCTCTCTCTCTCTCTCTCTCTCTCTCTGAAAGCTCCGGTAGTGCTGCTTGAATCCATGGGTCATCTCTGGACTGTGCTCACCCACCTCCACTCCTTAGCGGGGTATGATCGATTGGCCTATTTGCTCCAAATTAATTAATTTAATTAAGATCTAGCTAATTACTCTTCTTCATCGCATGCATGAATGCAGGCCAACCATTATGCTCTTGTACCCACTGTAAGTCCTTCATCTATATATCTCTAGATCTCTCTTTGCTGCAATATATATGCATACATACGTTTGACGATATCGATCTCGATGTGCTTCTTCCATGAGAAGATACGCATCTATTCAGGCGATCGAGAGCCCGTCGAAGCTCGACGACGAGCAGTGGCTGGCATATTGGATCCTCTACTCCTTTCTCACCCTCATGGAGATGCTGGCAGAGCCTGTTTTATACTGGTGAGTTATTGTTAACTACACAGCTGTAAGATTAATTATTCCTGATTCTATAGCAGATACAGGGTTTCAATTTTGGACCTGTTTCGAGCGTGGCACTTTGGTTCTTTAAATGACATAATATATATAACAACAAGATAACATTGAATTAAAAAAAAACTGCAAAATTTTTCATGATTAGCTTCACAATTTTATCTCAAAATGTATCTACGAAAATATGAGTCTATTATAGTTTTAATTTGTATCTAGCTAGCATCTCTCCTGTGCTTTAGAGATGTGAGATTTGCCTAAAGTTGCGTCCCTCACGGAATATTATGACAGTATATAGCTCTGAAAATGGTAATATATATCGTTATTAGACATCTATCTATATTATATTTAGGAATTGTATGGACTTATAATATATATTGTGATTCATTTTATTTGGTTGAAGGATACCCATTTGGTATCAAATAAAGCTTGTAGTGGTTGCATGGCTGGTTCTCCCGCAGTTCAGGGGTGCGTCGTTCATATATGAGAGGTTCGTCAGGGAGCAGCTGAAGAAGTTTAGGGCAAAGGGTGGCATACAAGCTCATTCTAAGGTAATCGAAGTTTTTATATGTATATATATATATTCATTTGATTTCTTTCTTTCTTTTCATTTTTGTTCATTAAAGACTAATACATAGATTAAAATTGTAGGGGGAGATCAGTGAATGAGGGAGGAGGAAATTAAGAAGATGCAAAATGCATACATATATAGATCTTCCTCTTTAATTTCTGTTCACATGAAGTGATGGATAATGAAAAGGAGAAAGGCATGCAGGGAGATCATCTAGGGAGAGAGGAAAAAAAAAAGAGAAGTACAAATATTTTCGAGTTAATTGCCATCTTGTATTGTGTTCTTTAATTAGTTTACTTTGAATGTGATCGAGAGACTTCATGCATCATTTTGCATCTGTGTTTCTTGTATTTATTCTCTTTTAATTTCATTTTATATGTTTTTAGGATGTATATAGTATATGTCTCATCATTGACCTCAACTAACTTATTGCCTCTTGTTCATTTTTTTTGGTTGAAATTATGCAATTGGGCGAGCTTTAAATAATTAATAATCTCATGGGTATGAATATTTTTGTGTCATGTCATGTAATTTTGATGAATAATGTCAGTTTACTCTATTATTTGGGTGAATATATATATATATATATTATATACTATTAAAATTAATGTTCACAGTCCAACTAAATTGCCAAAAATATAGAAAAAAAGGGAGATAAATTAAGTCTACATGCCAGCACAATCTAGTTTTATTTATGCCTTACTTCATTCTATCTCTTAAATTAATTACACTCATGCCAACTACAATAAAACATTATAAAAATGCTTGCATACAATAACATTTGAGTTAAAACTTAATCAAAAATCTATTTTAAAAAAAATAGTGTGTCTATTTAGTAAATCATATAAAATTATATTTTTACTTTTAATTGTTATATATTTTCCTTCCTCAATTTACCACACAAAAAGCAAACTGATTTGTCCTAAAATCCAAATTCACATCGCGGATGTCTTCTTCCTTTGTCACCATCTAAACATTAAGGTTTTAAGATTTTCACTCAAAATATATTTAAATATTCTTAAAATAATATGATGAACGGCTCAGTTTTTTTGTAATTTAATTATAGTTAGGTTATTGAAAAATTATGATTACTCATTATAATAGAAATAAGTTAAGATATGTGTATGTAAGATTTTATAATATTTTGAGTATGCATAGCATAATTAACTAAAATTCGAATACGCACAAATAGATTTCAACCAGGCCCTCGAAAGAGTAATTATGCACCTTCAAACAAAGGGAGATGTACAGAGAAATTATAGATACAAGAAAAAAGAGGGATTGAGCCACCAAACTATTCCTCTGTATGACCTTTTTGATCGACTAACTTGGAACTGGTCAATTTGATCAAAAAGGGAAGCCGAGACAGTCCCGAAGAAAAAAAATCATTTTCCCTCCCTCTTCCTTACTATTTACAATTAGGAATAATTACCTATATGCCACGCTATTTCACTTTATTTATGCGTTACCTATCCATTCTTAGTTAATTACGCTATGCACACTCAAAACATTATAAAATTTTACATACACATACTTTCACTTGTTTTCATTATAATGAGCAATTCTAATTTTTCAATAACCTAACTATAGTTAGGTTACAAAAAAGCTGAACCGTAAGGATATTTAAATATACTTTGAGTGAAAATCTTAAAACTTTGATGTTTTGGTTGTGGTAAGGGAAGGAAACATCCGCGACGTGAATTGATTTTAGGACAGATCAGTGCTTTAGTGTGACATCGAGGAAGAAAAAAAAATGTACTATTAAGAATAAAAATATAATTTTAATGATTTACTAACGAAATATTTTTTTCAAATAGATTTTGACTAAATTTTAATCTAAGTGTGTGTATGTAAGATTTTATAACATTTTGAGTGTGCATAGCGTAATTAACTAAAAATAGATTGATAACGCATAAATAAATTATTGAAAAAATTAACTGAAATTTTACAAAATTATCTATTTTACAAAACATTTTTGAAAAATTATAACTTAATTATTGATATATTTTCATTAATTTTATTCATTTATTATAGTTCACAAGTCCATAATAAATACGTTCATGCATATATATTACTAGATTGAGTTTATAGTGAATTTTATATATAATAAATTTATGAAATAAATAATATTTAAAGTATAATATTAAAACTTAAGATTTAAAATTTAGAATTTAATTTTTAATATTAAAATTATTTAGGCATAAAATAATTTAGGGCAATCCCGCTTAGCGGTTTTCCGTCTCTCCGTCGGTGTAGCCAATCCCCTTCCTGCTTGTAGGAAAAACCATGAATACCAAGCTAGCGAAGACCGCAGCCCCAAGCGGGAGATTCACCAGCAGCTCCTTCGACTGCCGCCCCGCCGACGGGAAGAAGCAGCTCTGCACGTTCCCATCGCCGAAGGCCAGCGCCAGGAAGACGGCGACCCCGAACAGAGCATGAACCCAGTCCACCCACCGCCGCCGCAGCCTGCGCAGCTGATCCTCCTGGAAAACCTTGCTCCTCTCCCCTTCGTCCCCGGCGAAGTTGAGGATGTAGAGCCCCTTGGACGTCGCCACGCCGTAGTAGAGCTGGCCGTCGCGGCCGGTGAGGCTGTCGGTGAAGGTGAAGAAGAGGCAGGAGGCGACGCAGATGACGATGAGGGCGTAGGTGAGGATCCGGTTGGAGGCGTAGCAGTGGCCTTTGTTGGTGAACGAAGGGGAGAGAGTCTGAAAGGCGAGGACGGTGCCGGTGGGGAGCAGCTTCGAGAGGTTCGAAGCGCTCGCCAGCGTCTTGTCGATCACCATCGTCGTCGCCGACGTCGCTGTTCTCGTTGCTCTCGTAGGAGTCTCTGCCGCCGCCGGCTTTGTGGTTGTTGGGCTCCGGCTTGGCTCGTTGCCTGGTTCTGCAGGGCTCTTCTTGTGTTCCGTTAGCTCGGGGTCCTCGGAGTGGCTGATGGCGAGGATCGCCGGTTGGGTGCTGTCCGTGTCGGCGCCGCACGCGGAGGCCATCACCGGCGGCTATGAGGAGGGATGAGGGGAGGGAAATCTTAATCGAGAGTTCCATGAGAGGATTGAGCTCCATTAAGATAAGGGCGACCGCAAGCAAGTGGAAAATTCTTCTGATGGTGAACGTTGAACGATTTTAATCGTACCCTGGGAATTTTTTTGACCACGGATTCAACATTGCATTTTAATTTTAATTAATTTTTTTTGTCAATAATTTTTTTTAAAATTGAATATAACTTCAAAACTATAGAGTTTTGGTCGACCGCTTGAATATAATAATTAATAGCGATTTGAACGTTTAGAATTCCGTAAAACTGCGTATATATTTAATAAATATTTAAAATATTAAATATTACTTTTAAAAATGATAGCTAATAGGGTACCAAATAATGTTAAGTATCTATTCATCAACTTACTATCAAACTTAACTTTAATTTTATTTAATATGTAATATTTTTAAAAATAAGTAATAAATATTGAGTATTATTTTATAATTTAAAAATAATATTAATATTTTTATATACTGAATCATATTTAAATTTAATCTATTTTTTTATGTAGAAAATATTTATATGAATAAAATTATGATTGAAAAATTAATTATATATAATTATAATTAACAGTTAATATGATAGATAATTAAGTATTGAGTGAGATAGTAGAATTAATGAATAATAATTTATAATTCTAAGCGTATTTTTGAGAGAATATTTATATTCTTAATATTTATGATAAAAATTTATGATAATTTTATAGTGTTATGTTATATAAATATTCTATATAGAAAAAATTAAATAATTACCGGTCCTAATGTGGATTGAGGGCGACATTACAGGCACAATTGCGAATAACCTTGACCTCACGTAGTTTAGAAATAATAATTTCGCCGTTCAGAGATTCAGTACATCGTACAAATTGACCCTCGTCTAATATCAGTTGAATTATGATTAATCAAAAAAAATAAAAAAATCTATAACATATAATTAATTTTAATATACTATTATTTTTACAATAATTAATGAATAATTATATTAAATTTTTTTATAATTTTTTTGTTTATACTTTATAAGCCTAATGAATGGCTATTTAGATTACTGATTAAAATGAGAAGGTACCTATATTTATTTATATATAAAAATAATAATAATAATTTAGATTAATTTTAACTCGAATCAAACTTAAATTGATAACAAACTATACAGTCCTAGCTCAAGTTCAAACTCTTCTTATTCATATTTTTAATTAGATCGAAATTGTATTAATAAATTTTAATCTAATTTTTTAGTCAAAATTAAATCAGCTTGAGGTCGAACCGTTAACGGTCTTCACAGAGTTCATATCATCTCAGATAGGGGTGAGAACGATCCGAGTTTGAGCTGAGCCAGGAACGGTTCAAACTCGGCTCGTATCAATTTGATTCGAGTTCGAGCTGACTCGAGCCTTGATCGAGCCAACTCAAACTCTTCATAAAGTGAAAGTTTTTTCTAAAAAAATGACTTTATTAGAATTTTAAATTAAATTAATTATACAGATTACCTCACAGATATCCTAATTACAATTAACTTATACTTTTATAAAAGTAATAAATAATTATAATAAATGACTGAATATATTATTAATATTTAAAAAAATAGAAATCGAGCCAATTTGATCCGATCTGAACTTGGCTCGTGGCTCGGCTCAATAATTCGCGTCAAGCTCGATTCGAGCTAAATATCGATCCGAACATATAAACTTCTGTTGATGCGACATTTTCTTTTAAACTTCTGTCATATAATGCCCTTTAAAATAATTTTGTTAAAATTTATATACACTACAATCAATTTTTTTAAAAATATATATTTCACCAAAATAATTGAAAATTTACAAATTTTGAATTTAATTTTTTTAATATTATGTATTTCACTTAAATTTGCTCAAATTTATATATACCTTCAATTTTTTTATAATAAACATTTAAAAATTTATATCTCATTAAATTAAATTTTAGTTAATTATGTATCGTATAATCAAAAATTACTTTAACAGACAGAATATGTAAATTTAGGAATAGGTGTAAAATATATATAACTTTTAAAATATGTAAGGAAAAATATGTAATTTAAGCAAAATTTCAGGTCATATATATAAGTTTTATTTTTATTTTTTTGTCGAAATCTCCGCATAAATCCTTACAAACCACTGGGCCCTTTTCCTTCTCATGCGCGATGCTGCGATGCGGCAGCCGAGGCCGCCTCCGCTGTGTTCGCGCGCATCGTCGCGACGCTTCCTCTCCCCGCCGGAATCGCCCTCGTCGAGCTTCCGCCGCTGCGTAAGATCGCAACGCCACGTTTCTTGTAAGGCCTCTAATTAACCCTTTAAAAAACCGGCAGATGTGGATGATTTTGAGCGATTCCGAAGCAGGGGCTGCGGATCGGAGCTGAGAATAGCAGAGGGGCTGCGGTTCACACTTAGGTTTGATGCTCTATCTGTAGTTAGGGTTTCTTTATTTCACAGTAGCTTCTGCTTTTTATCTTTGCTGAATGGCAGTGGAATCTGAGATGAATTTGTGTTCATTTTGGTCTCTTGAGTTTAATCTGATTCAGATTTTTCCTTTTCATTGGTCTTGAGTCTAAAATGATCAAATTGCCTTTAATCTCTGAATTCACTATCTCCTTCCATTATTCTACTGCTGTACAACTTGTTTTGGATCCTTCTTAATTGAAAATGGATGTTTTGTCTGGGTTTACTGAAATTCGGGCTCTGATCGATTTTGTTAATGTTGGAAGCTCCAAATTTGCTGGCAATTCTGGGAATACTGTTCAGATTGCTATTAATTCTGCATCTCAATATTGTTCTTCACGCTAAGTAATCAAGTTATCTTGCATGCGTAGTAATTTACCTTAGGATTTGATAGTTATCTTATTTGCGCGAGTTCACTAGATTTTCATTGAGCATTCCTAATTTCCATGGAATTTTAGTGTGAAACTTTTACGTGGATTGTAACATTCTGCATGTCATAGGTATTGCCCGCTTTGATTTTAAGGAATTACGCAACTTGAGTGTCTCTAAAGTTTGGAATCACGTCATTTACTTATACAGCTTAGAAACACCTTTTGCTTACCAATGTGGGACGGTTCATTCACGTGCCTCTCCCCGTAGAAGTTTACCAGGAATCACTCATATTAAAGCACGAACTACAGTGTACTCATCCTACGATCAGAATCTACAAGTGTTAATCTTTCTTAACATTAATATTTTTAAGTCTAATTGCTTTACATTATTTTAACTATTTCATTTCCATAACTTGATGGAAGTATTACATAGCTAATGATTCAAGTTAATCCCTCCTTATTCCATGATGAAGTGGTATATGAGAGGGTGGCCTAATGCCTCTTTTATGTGCACTAAAAGCTAGCCTTTTGCTAGGCTCTTTCTGTGGCTAACTAAACCACTAATCCTTCCTAAGATGAAAGCCTTAGGGGACCAAATGAATGTGATAGAATACTTTGCATGGCACCAACACATATTAACATGCTTTAATTGATTCTTAAAAGCAAGTTTGAGCATTATGATGACAACTCAGCACATATTGGAGGGTGACTCTTTCGATCTACTGTTTTATTGATTTTAAAGACGTGTTCTTCAACTAAACTTATTGAGGAGCTGTGAATCATGCTGTCAAATTATTTTGCTTCCGCGATATTCAGTGACTAGAGAAGATTTCTCTCTAAGTTGATTTTTGCAGTCATTGGATTTCAAAATAATAATAATAATAATTAGAGAGCTTAGTTGTAAAAAAAATATTTGTATGCATATATTTTTTAATCCCTAAAACAGTGTATAGGAAAGTGAAGATTATTTCGATATCATAAACAGCATGTCATGCATGACGTACTTAGAGATTATACATTTATATCGTCTTTCAAAAATTTATTTCCTTTTAAATTGCTAATAAGTGATGTGTAGGGTAGGGCACAAAAGGTAGGGTCAAGTGTCCTTATCATTCTTTAGTTGAATTTGAGCCAATCATCATCAAAGTGGAATCCCAAGTTTATTTTTGGAAAATTAAGTTTAATTTAATAGAATAAGAATTAATTCAAATTGAGATCATCTTTACCTATATGTTGATTAAACATTTATTTTGATCAATTATATGTTAATATTTCATAGATTAATTATAATTGTCATATGTGGTTAAGGTACTATAAATGCATCAAACTGCCTAAACACAGTTCTATGGAATTTTATTACTTCAATAAGCAAATTGCAAGAATATAGTCCAAGTTGAATATTAGGGTAAAATTGCATCTAGAACCTAGATTTGGGATCTATTGAACACTGGCCTATCAATGAATCAAATCATGACTAGATCTAATTAAACTCCTAAATAGTTTTTTTTTTACTCGTAAATCTGCTTTGTTTATTGACCTGATTCATTTGCAAATAAATAGATCAAATATAGATTGCCATTAACCTAATTTATTTATATAATCTAATTTATAATTCATACATATATCTATAATTGGGTAATAAATCATTTTGTAAGGATGCTTAATAGAGTAAACTTCATTATATTAATTAACGAAAATTCTTACCTGATTATATTAGTAGACTATAAATTTTATATTTATATAACTATATATAATATATATATATTACAAATACTTATTTTTATAATAAAATATTTAATTAATTTATAAACATATAATATTTTTTATTTTATTTTCAATAAATTTAACACTATTTTAGATTTAATTATGAAAAAAAATTAAATAACTACTTTTATTGTAAATGGATCAAATTTGAAAATCTGAGTTCTGACTCAATCGATTTTTAATCCGAGAGAATTCAGCCATGACTCGATTTGATATATACGGATTCAGATTCAGATTAGGGTCGGCCCGGTCCCCTACTCGGATTCAATCCATTGACAGGCCTAATTGAACCTTAGTCTCAAAAGTTTGAAAGCATGGCATCATGTGATTCGTGTTAAATTAAATTTTGATTATATTAATATAAATTTTCTCTTCTTTAAAAGGAGCCGTTGAATAAAATAAGGACTTCTTCTTTAAGATGGCTAACATTAGTAACTACTTAAGGCACTGCTTTGCGCGAGGATCAAAATCAGGATCAAAATAGTACTAGTTTAAATAATAATAATAATAATAATAATAAATAAATAAATAAAAATTTTTAATTATTATTTTACTTCACATACTCAATAAGTTTTAATAAAAATATCAATTTTATTTCACATTTTAGACTAAAATATTTGAATCGAGTATTTTGATCTAGTATGTGAAATAAAATTAATATTTTTATTAAAAATTATTGAGTATATTTTTTATATTAGAATTTGTATAAAATAATTTTAAAAAATATTTATTATTATTAATATTATTTTTTAAATATATTATTTTGATTCTGATTTTAGTATCAAACAAGGCAACCTCCTTAGCTTTTCTTATTATTAACTAATATCATTAATTAATTAACTAATAAATGTACAAATTGCAGAAATGTGTATTATTTTTGAAAATAATCCCTCTTTGGTTAGAAGGCCAACCTTTTTGGGCCAATTATTTTTATTAATATTGTTGGGCCTATTATAATGTTGGGAACTTTAATCAGTCACCTAAAGCAACTCTTTATTATATATTCTATTTTTATTTTTATTTTTAAATGAAACTAATTATATATGCCTTCCAAAATTATTGTTATTAATCATGTTTAATTAGATAAAAATGAACAAAATTATTCATAAAAAATTAACAAAATTAAGTTTAATTTTATGTAGCACATTATATATTAATTTTAATATTAAACTTTAACTTTATTTTACACTATATGTATTAAAATAAAAAATAATTATTTTCATATTATGTAATCTTATTATATATCATGCATTATTTTCAATAAAATAATTATCTATTATTCTCGAAGATAACATCCGAATACATCATTGACGAATATTAGTGAAGAGAGCATAGGAAGAGATATAATGTCATTGATCAATTTTGCAATCAATCCGATTAAAAAATTACGCAAAAAAGGAAAAATGACGGAAAATGAAAAACTAATATAAATTTTCAATGAACAAATTAAGTGGAAGAGCAAACTTTATAATATGTAAAATAATAACAATTATTACTCTAAATTTTATGAACAATCATAATTTATCCTCTAATAGGGCGTGAATTTTGTAATTAATAATTTTGTTTCGACATTAGTTAACTTTTTTAGAAATAATTGTATTACTTTTTAATGTTTTGGGGATAATATAATTTTGAGAATAATATGTGCAATTTTTCATTTAAATATTTATATTTTATTTTTTATATCAATATACTATTATATTTTTATCATATAATATATTAGTAGATTGTTTTTTTGAACTTTTTTTATTTTTTAATGACAATTCTTATAAAAATGAAAATAGAGTGATTTAAGAATATTTTAAAGATATTAAAATATAGTTATACATTGATTCTAAAATTTTATTTATTTATGGAATTATTTTTTATAAAATTTAAAAAAACATAATGTGAATTTTATTTTATTTTTATAAAAAATAAAATTAATTTATTTTAATATATATAATTATTTTTATTAAAATATATATTAGTTGGCAGAGCTATGAAGGAACTGGGCTTTATAGGCAGGAGATGGTAGGGCCCACCAGTTTGGTGGGGCCTTACAATTATTGGTGCGTGAAACCATAGCTTTCTAAGGTTGCATCAAGGCAGACAAGCTGACAATTTTTCTGCGTTGGTACAAAATTTGGTAAAATAATTTATAATTTTTTTTATTAGAAAAAATATATAAATTATTTATTGGTTTTTATTGTCTAAGATATTTTTGAAATAAAAAATGTATAATTTATGTAATGACTTATAGCCAAAAATGTAAAAATTAACCGCAAGTTGATGTCTCGAGATAAAAAAAAATTACTAAAGTAAATTATAATTTTTGATAAATTTTTAGATCAGAGTAATGAGAAAAATAAATAAATAAATTATATCACATTAAAAAAAATGAGTCATATAAATAAATAGTGATAAAAAATTTTATAAGATAAATTATATTATATTCCTTGAATTTAGGGTATAATAATACTCGGATTCATATTTTCAAATTTTTAATATGTGAATTTATGATTTTTAAAATTTTAATATTTAGGTTTTTTTCAAAAATTTTATTATTAATTTTTTTGAAATTACAATTATACTTTTAGCTCACAAAAGAGAGAGGGTATAATTAATTTTTTTAAAAAATTAATAATAAATTTTTTTTTTAAAAAAATTAAAAAAATTGATATTAAAATTTTTAAAAATAGTAAATTAAATTGAAATTTTTTCCAAGGTGAAACAATTGTAATGTCCTAACATTTTAGCTTTATTTTGCATTATGTTATTTTTCTAATTAAATTATCTTTAAAACACTATTAATATTTATTAGAGATCTAAGTTTCACCTATAAATTGCTCAATACATTCTCCAATTACAAATTTGCGATTATTCCACTGAATTTTACAATGAATTTAAAGCTAAATCCACCCAATAATTTGTTGGGCTGAGCTCATATCCAATATTAGGTTTGGTATTGATCATGAGGATAAAATTGTAATTGCAAAAATATTTAATTTAATTTAATTTTTTATGAAATAATGGTATTTTAAACAAAAAAACATTATGTTGGACCTGATTGGAAGCTTTTTAAAAATAATTAAAACTCTGGTGAACTATATAATAATTATTGTGGATCTAAACGATATATTTTAATGTTTGTGAACCTAGACGATAAATTAGACAAACCCGAAGGGCCTAAGTGGAATTACCTCAAATATTTAAAATCATGGAGATATCACTCATAGGTCCGTAGGGTCATTCAGGAATCTATTAGAGTTAGAATTGTCGTTAGTCGTGAATGACATAACTTCTCAATATTAAGATGTTCATTATAATATTATGAAGTGAAAATAACAATAACAATTTGAATAATTTAAAATTTAAAATAAACTTACATTAGTATAAAAGAAAAAATAGATTTGGTATTTGAGATTTCAAGGGATTTAAATACGATATTCAATGAAAATTACTAATGAATCATACAGATTTAAATAAAAGAAATTTAAAATAGGAATAAAGATTTATTAATTTTTCATATAAATAAAAAAATAATAACAATAACCGACATTTAATCTCACTAGGTGGAATCGGCTACATGAATCTTTTGTTTTCATTGTGTTCTATCAATTAACAAATTCTTATTTAGATTTTAAGTGAGTAAGATCACTCCTTTGATATGAAATTTGGGCTCTCCACTCCCATGAGCTAGCTTTTGGGGTGTGGTTCTCCCAAAGTTCATATCAATTGGTATCAGAGCCATACACTACGTGTCCGAGTTGCAATCGAGCGGCGCCGGTGGTGACGCCGGTATTGCAGTGTTCGCCCGGGGCTAGAAAGAGCTAGCGCAAAGCCAGCCAACGTGGGCGCGGGACTGCGGAGCGTGGTGGATTGTTACGATCTAATTGCAAGGTATGGGACTTGAGTCCCACATTGGAAGTATGAGATTCTAATGTGGGGTTTATATGAACTTTGGGCTCTCCACTCCCATGAGCTAGCTTTTGGGGTGTGGTTCTCCCAAAGTTCATATCAATTGGTATCAGAGCCATACACTACATGTCCGAGTTGCAATCGAGCGGCATCGGTGGTGACGCCGGTATTGCAGTGTTCGCCCGGGGCTAGAAAGAGCTAGCGCAAAGCCAGCCGGCGTGGGCGCCGGGACTGCGGAGCGTGGTGGATTGTTACGATCTAATTGCAAGGTATGGGACTTGAGTCCCACATTGGAAGTATGGGATTCTAATGTGGGGTTTATATGAACTTTGGGCTCTCCACTCCCATGAGCTGGCTTTTGAGGTGTGGTTCTCCCAAAGTTTATATCAATTATAATGTGAGGTTTATAGTTTTTGTCATGTCTTTCTTGACCTCCTTCTTGTAAAATTCAATAACTCGATTTTTCTAATTGGAGCACCAATCAGCCTATGATTTACTTATCTAAATCATTTAAACTAACTTTTTCAAAATTTATTTTTAATTAGTGCAACTCCAACTTTCTCGTAATATGCTCATTTCTCGTTTCCCTAATTTTTCATATATGTAATTTACCCCAATGGTTTAATAGTTTTATAATAAAATGGACAAAAATTTTGATAGTGATGCATGGAGCAAGGAGATAGAGCCAATGAGCAATTTTGTGGGCATTCTAGATGTGGGCCCCTTTATAGACAGATTTGGGCCCCCATGCTAAACATCTTTGAACTTGGTAAGTGTGGTTGAAATGAAATTTTCTTCATAATGGTTTGTATTTTTATTTAAAATTGTGTCAATCTTTTAACTCAAAATGGAAGCATTTGAAATGAAATTGATTCAAGTAGTATCAATTTTCATATATTTAATTATAAGAGGAACTCAGTTGAATATAGGTCAAAATTAGAGAAACTTAATTGCTAATAATTAGCTCAGGAAAATAGAAAAACTCTTAGCAAACGTCTAAAATAATTCTGATAAATTTATACGTTAAGGAGAGAGGCCCATAAATGAATTATTTTATATAAAAAATGTAAAGAAATTATCTTGAGTTATATAAGTAATGTAGATGTGTCTTTTGGGATCGCATAAAACTGTAGTGCTAATGATAAAAACTCTATAGTTAAGTGTGCTTAAGTTAAAATAGCACTGAGTCAAAATGGGTGACTTTTTGTATGACGCCCGTGGTAGACGAGGGTGAGAAGTGATCACTGGGTGATGTCCTAAGACAAAGGAATCACTGAATAAAATGTAGCTTCTGTCAAGCTTGTAAACCAATAAATAGTGGTAAAATGGTCACAGAAATGAATCATCTCATATTAGAAAGGGAAGAAGATCCTAAGCTATATAACTAAATAACGTGATCTCAAATAGTAGAGGCATTTTTTGGGGCAAAATCATGAGACAAATGATAAAAAAACTCTATAGTTAAGCGTGCTTGGGCTGAAGTAGTATTGTGATGTGTGACCTCTTGGGGGAAGTATTCAAGTCACGTAGTTTTTCTCAAATTAAAGTAGATAATACCTCTATATTGGGATCACAAGATATTATATTTTGAGAAACACTTTAAATTATACAATTCTCTAAATTGATTTTCATCAAATGATGCTCAACCAAACAATACGTAAAAAGAAACTTGAGTTTAAGGATGATTTGCTTCAACTCGTCTTGTTATCAATCTTAAAATTATATTTTAATAGAAGGATGTTCGACAGTCTATAATCATATGACGAGTAAAGTAGTGCGACTCACAAATATAAAGAATGAGAAATAATTTACTAATTCTTTATTTCTTTACTTAGCTATATCTTTCTACTACGTTCACATATTTTTTAGTACATAAGAATATCTTTCAAATACACATGGTGGCGAAATGAGGCTATCAAACACGTCATGGTTAATTTATACATATGGGTTTCACTTTTCCACACGCCCGACAATTATATAATGTCAAACATAATATTATTTGAACACAATAATTTCTTTTTAGAGGTCTATTGAATGAATGTAATGTTAAAAAGGTTTGTACTAAATCCAAATATACATTTCACATAAATTTTGAAATTCTAAGCATAAAATTTTCAATTTTTTTAACTTCTAAATATTTGAAAGTAAAACATTCAAAGCATGTGATATAAATTATCAAGTGCATTAATAATTTAAAATGTACAAAATAAGAATAGAAATTTTAATTGAATCACATTAGTTTGTGTTGACATAAAGAATTGACTTATCTTAACCACTGAACTTTAATTTTAATGGTTCGAATTGGGTCAATTGAGTCTAACTTGAGTTGAAAATTTTGAACAATTATAATTTTTTTTTTATAAATTTATTTTAATTTTATGTAGCCGTTATATTAGTGGAGTCAGACTCAACTTGTATGCAAGTATGTCACATAGTAATTTTATTAATTTTATAATTATTATAATAATTAATGTGATAAAAATTTTCTAATGTAAAGCCAATGACTTTTGATTTTAAAAATGTAGAAGATAACACTTTACAAGCATGTGGACAAGGGAGATATTTTTAAAACTTCTTGTGGGCTGTGGTGGTATTATTTATAAAATCCACTAAAAATAAAATATTATTATTATTATTAATCTTGAAATTAGAGCATTAGATTAAGACTTTTCATAATTTTTAACATAATAAAATGAAGGATAGATCGATAATTAGATATCATTAATTAGAGTGTGACGTGCAAATTGCAGCTTTGTTCAATTAGTCGATCTCATTTTTTTGTTTAATTTTAACCCTAATGGCTCTAATTGCTCACCAATTTTTAGTCGATTAGACACTTTTGTTTTCGATAGAATGATAATCAAAGAATTAAAAAGAATAGCACATCTCTCCGAATTTTAAATTTATAATTTTTTATAATATTATTTAAATATTTCATCAAATTAAACAGCTAATTTATTCTAATAAATAAAAATAGCATCACAAAAACATTTAATCAAATAATCTCTAAATTTAATCAAATTTGAGCTTATTTGTGGGTAATTGCAATTGGAATCTTGAGTTAGACTCTCTATTTTATGGATCGATAAAGTTCTATTTAAGTTCTTCTTTTTTTATATAAATTTCATCAAATTTGAGCATTCAAATAATTAAGCACCTATAATTACTTTTATAATCTCAAATATTCATTTTTATTTTTATTTTAGTTTATAATAATTGTAAATATTTAAATATTTTTATATTTTTAAAACCCGTATGAAATTGGGATCTATCTCAGGGTTCTGAATGTAATTACCCTTACTTTTTCTAACAGTCCAAGCTGCTCCGCCAAAATAAAAGATTGGCACGTGTCACTCGATCATTTCCACGTGTCGCTCGATCATTGCGGTGCCAATGGACGTCCCATGCCATCAATTTGTTGCCACGTGGCTTGCCGAATCTCCGTCCGTTTGCATCGCTAGCGGCCAGCCGGGACTGATGTGTCAATCAGGATTCATGAATGGGGCGCGCACTAAAACCTGATCCGTCACGTATTTACATAATTGCCACTGCCGTTGCTCACGTGCTATTTGGGAAACCGTAATCTCGCAACACGTGCTATGTGGGAAACGGTATCCCTGGTGGGAATCGCGTTGTTTTTGTATGCATTATAAATTTATAACCACTATCTATTTAATTTTATATGTACTATACATGAATATATATATATATATACACACACTATAATATTCACTCTATAGGATTTGAATTTTTATAATATCTTAGTATTTTAAAAATATAAATAATTTATGAGTGTATAAATAGAGATGGTTAGAGCAGAGGATGGTGGCGTACTAAAAAAGAAGATAATTGTTACCAATAATATTGTATATGCTCGAGTGAAGAATGAAAAGGGAGACAGAGGGCATCTATGCTAAGGAAAAAAGGGAAAGACGTTATTTTAAGTTTTAGCAATGGGCCACCGACTCATTGATCGAGAGAGAGAGCGATGCTGCGTCGCTACGACAGAAATTATGGCTTGCGCGAGAGCCGGTCGATCGCCCTTTTATACCGAGCTAGCTAGGGCTTTTTTTTGAATAAAATTACTTAGAATGAGTTGATTTTGTGATTAAAAATAATTATAAATTTAATGTAATTTTATTTTTAATGTAATCAATTCTATGTCCAATCACATTTCATTGTGTTTGAGTAATCTCTTATTAGAAATAAATTCTCCATTCACATATGGTTACCAATAATTTTGAGTAATATGACAAGTCTTCATCAATATATTTAAATTTCAATATGAATATAAAACTCTCATCGATCTAAGCCATGCATAATATTATAATGCGACTCATAACAAACTAACAACTCGAGTATTCTATTTTTTTGACAGACGTGTGTATTTCAGGCAATTGCAAATTTTCAGTCAATTCAAATTTTGTGATGACTGAGATGTGGCTATTGGTCAACCATAATAACAACAATAACAATTAAGTTTTAATCTTATTAGGTGGAGTCGGTTATATGAATATTTTATTTTTATTAGGATTACATCAAAACAAAAAAATATATATATAAATAATTATTTATATAATATTTGTAAAGATATTTTTAATGATAAATATAAGATAATTTTGATGTGATGTTTTTATTTTGAATATTATAAAAATTTTAAAATAAAATTAATTATATTTTAAAAAATATATGAAAAATAAAATAATTTTTTTTTAAATTTATGTAGCACATAAAATAAGTTTAATTTAATATTAAATTGTATATAAAATTTGAATTATTATAGTTTAAAATTAAAATTTATATACGATATATTTATAAAAATAATTTTAATTTAAATTAAAATTAATTTTTGCAAAAAACAACAACCAACAGTGCTCAAAAAGTTGAGCTCAATCAAACAATGACATTTAGATAACATAACATAATATCAAGATAATATTAAAAGCTGCAAAAATAGTTGTAATTTTAAGAGTAATTAAATTACTTTAAAATTCCTAAGTTTCTCTCATAATTTACACTTTAGTTATTGGAAAAATTAGATTTAATTGCAAATAAGTTCCTCTAATTTGAAATTATATACAATTAGGTTCCTCTATTTTCTAAATTAACAAAATAGGATCTTTAATTTAAAATAATGTGCAAATGTGTCTTTTAATATTAATTAAAGTACTTAATAGGAGATATTTTTTAATTAATATATCATTTTAGATTTTACCTTCATTTAAAATATTAATTTAGCTTTTAAATTAGTTAAATTAGTCCATTAATTAAGAAACATGTTCCCTATTAAGTCTCTTTATTAATATCAAAGAACTTACATATAATCTCAAATTAGCCTAAATTCAAAAAATCTACTGGTAAATAATTTAATTTTCAAATTTAATTTTTTTGCTCATAATATGATGATAGCAAAACAATTATTTCATTAAAATGTGTTTGATTTAGATTTTATATCATTGCAATCCAAATAATTTTCAGAACTTAATTCTCACAGGTATCCAAAAAATTTCTTTAATTCAAATTTAAAATTAAACAAAATAATTAATATATATTTTTAATTATTTTTTAACATCAACGATATAGATTTTATATTCTTAGCTCGGCTTGTTTGGTTGGAGGATGAATTTGGGTAAGGAAAGAGAAAATAATTTATTTTATAGAGTTGATGGGAAAGAAATTTATTTTAATATTGAGAGGTGTGTAGGATGTGAAATAAAGTTGATTTTAAGATTGGAATTTGTATTGGATGTGAAATAAAGTTGATTTTTAAAGTTGGAATTTGTGTTGGATGTGAAATAAAATTATTAAAATTTATAATAAATTTAAAATATTATTAATATATATTTTTGCCCGTTTTTGGGCTCATGCCAAACAAGGCCATTAGTGTAAATAAAAGAATAATGAGTTGTAATTTAATCAAAATTTATATTACAAATTATCAATTAATCAATAAAATTTTGAGTTGCTAATTGCCATTTTATACTTGTTTTCACAAAAATCAAAATTTCATATTATCTAGAATCTAGCGAAAAATATTAGTGATTAAAATTTAATTTAAAAGAGCGTTTGATTTGATATTGTTTTAATGCTATATTATATTATTTTAAAAAATAATTATTTAATTTGATAATTTTTAAATAATCTTCTAAATAATTATAGAATCATTCAGAAAAATTAGTTATTTAAATATCATGATATTTATATATTTTAATATTGTGTTAAGTCTATTTTTGTGAAACTCAAATTAAAAAAGTAAGGGCAAGAAGTAAATTATTGATGAAAAAAATTGAAATCTAGCTAATTTAAAAATGTTTTTTTTTTAAGTTTTAAATTATTTTCTTATTATTTTTTTTATAAATTATGGATAAATTACATCTAGGTCTGAATGTATGTGATATTTTATTGTGATGCATCATTAAGTAAATTTTACATTAGCAAAGTACGAGAGAGAAGCTAAATATATATATGGAAACCTACTTATATCTTTGTAGACGTGTTTTCGTAATTAAGCGTGCTTGAGCTAAAGTAATACTGGGATAGGTGATTTTTTGAGAAGTACTGCATAATAGATTTTAAAATTTATGAACTAATTTGAAGCATTCTATGGCTTCTGTGAGCTTGATTAAATTTATCTTTAGGGGTCTATTTATTTGTAAGATTAAATTTAAAAAGATTAAAATTAAAGTTGAATAGAGATATTTTTTTATTGAAAGTTGTGAATGATGTGAAATAAAATTAGTTATTATGTTGGGATATGTGAGGAATGTGATATAATGTTAGTTATTATTTTAGTAATGTGTGTAAGATGTGAATAATTTTTAGTATTAAATTTTATATGTAATGTGATACGTCTGATTAAAATTAAATCAAATTAATTTTTAACGACCAAATAAACGAGGCCTAGAAGTCGGTTTCTTAAATTGTAGTCTTTGAAATAGCTGCACTCACTGCAGGGGTGGCAATATATGACCCGGCCCGTGAACCCGACCCGAACCCGACCCGCAAATTTCGGGTATGGGTCATGAATTTTGACCCATTTATTAAATGGGTCGGGTTCGGGTTGGGCATAATCGGGTCGGGTAGGGTTCAGGTTGGGCATTTATCAAAAAATACTCTATAAACGGGTCGGGTCGACCCGCCAACCCGACCCATTTATTAATCGGGTCGGGTTCGGGTCATGGATTTTGACCCATCTAATAAATGAATCGGGTTCGGATTGAGGCTATTCGGGTCGGGTCGGATTCGGGTTCGGGTCGAACCCGACCCGCCGACCCATTTTGCCACCCCTTAAGCTGCTTAAGCTGTAGCAACACTTTCAATTGGTTTTTCTGCCACACTCTGGTGAGCCTCTGCAAGACAACAGCCCTTCTGCATCAGAATTCTATATTTCTAGTTCAAGCATCAGAATTAAATGCTAGTAAATAAGCAACACAAAAAAAAAATGGCTCAAATTTGTGTTAGACAGAAATCAAAATGAAGGATAAGAGGAGAGTGTTCATCAAGTTTCTGTTTTTATCTGTTTAATGTTCACCGGACAAAGAAAAGGGGAAGATATTAAAGAGGACGCAGGCTCCTTTCAAGCCATGATTGAAGAGCTAGTTTCTCCACAAGCAAAGTAGAAGACCCTCAACAATGGAGGGGATTTACTAAAAGGGGTTTCACATACCATAGCCTGTCTGTCTCAAATGGTGGAGGTCCATGGCGGCCCCACACCTTATCATTCCTTATCATCACACCTAGCCATCCAAATCTGAATGGAACTCAAAATCTGCTCTGTTCCGCAGCTCAAAGCCCTCACCTTTTTAAGCCCTCTCTATTCCTTCTTGCCCTCCTCTTCTTCTTCCTCCTCCTCCTCCTCCTCCTCATCTTCTTGACCTCTGAGCTGGAGCAAGCTCATTCATTTCACTGAGAAATACGGGGGAAGTAGGGGGCATTCTGGTCACCAAGGTAGAAAGAAAGGGAGTGTGAAAGTGAAAGCCCCCACTCAGTTGCGTGCAGGGATTGGCCACAAGCTCGGATTGGGACGTGAAGTACCAGAAAGCAAAGTGTTTTATGCTAGTGCGGAGAGGTGGCGTGGATGCCTTCCTGGCGTTTTGTTTATGCAGATTTTAATAGAGCTCAGTTCGGGTAGATAATGGCCGAGGCAGTCATACATCTCTAGTCACCTTTTGCCTCATCATTCTTTCTCTGGAATCTACTTTCTCACAAGTCATGAATCAGGATTCCTATCCATAATCATCGCCACCACAACTTCCACCCCCACGTTCTCTCTTATCTCCAGGCCTCCTCTCATGCCAACGGCTGCAAGCCCAAACCCACAATCTTGAAGGGGTTCCTGTTCGATTCCTGGATCATTTCCTCAGTGGGTTGTGTTTAATTTGCTTCATTGAGCTTTGACTTCTTGTTTCATCTTCCCAGCCTGGATCTTACTGGGTGATTCTTAGCTTGCTTTCCTGATTTAGGCTTTTTTTGGGCCGCTTGACATCAAGCTGATTACAGTTAGGCTGTGCTCGAGCTTTGTTTACTTTTGGGTGGTCAATAGTTTAGTTGTAGAACGAAGTTCATTTGGTCTTCCCGCACAAGTGGACTTTTCAAGTTAAAACTAATTAACGGTTGATTGGTTTGACCTTGCGGCTTGGTTTGTGGGTTGGATTAAAAGATCTCTCCTTGTGCAGGGCAACAGTCATTTCCCCCCTTTATCCTGTTCCTAGGATAGGCTTTTGATGGTTCGTTGCTTCTCTGGTTTTCCCCATGAACTGGTTTATTGATGCTGGAATCATGGAGCAGAATAATGGTTTTCTCGGTGATAAGAGCAAGTGTTGTTTATGGTGGGTTGAGAAGCTCTCACTGAGGGATTGGAAGAGCCATATCTACTGCCATTACTTTGGCTCAAAGAAGGTTAGGGAGACTTGGTGGAGAAAGCTTCTCTTCTTATGGGTGGTGGGATGGCTGCTTGGTTCCTTGTGGATATTCTGGTTCATGTACTCCCAGGCTTTGGAGAAGAGGAAGGACACACTTGCAAGCATGTGCGATGAACGCGCTCGAATGCTTCAGGACCAATTTAACGTGAGCATGAACCATCTTCAGGCCTTAGCAATTCTGATATCCACCTTTCACCATGCTAAACAGCCATCTGCAATCGATCAGGTAGTAAACCCACCTTATATTGTTGGAGTATGAAGTCTGATTACTATCTTTAATGAGTAGTTTTGAGTTGTAGAGTCATGAGAATATTCTGTAAACTGGTTATCTTACACTGCATTTCTCAATTGATACCTTGATCATAAATTGATTTCATGTTCTTACTCTTTCTCAATTTGCATATTATAGTGCTTGAGAGGAGCACTATTCAATCATAACATATATGAGATGGTGTAGACTTCTATTTCATCAAATAAAGTCGAGAATCATATTAGTTTTTGCATCAAGGAGCTTATTTGATTTGGGTTTTGATACTGATACTTTGCTTGATTACTAGATAACTTTTGCGAGATATGCTGAAAGGACTGCTTTTGAGAGGCCTTTGACTAGCGGTGTCGCTTATGCTGTTAAGGTGTTGCATTCTGAGAGAGAAGAATTCGAAAGGCGGCAAGGCTGGTTTATTAAGATAATGTATTCGCAGAAGCAATCAACAGCTCATGAGGGTAACTCGGCTACTGAGACACAGGAAGCATCACATGTTCAGGAGGAATATGCTCCTGTTATATTTGCACAAGATGCATATAAGCATGTGATTTCACTAGATATGCTGTCTGGAAAGGTAACAACTGGCTCTGATTGTTTACCTCTTGTCATTCCTTTAGTTCCTTATTTATAAATGTCTATTTTGCTGAAGATTATCTATATTTAGTCATTTATTTTTTGGTTACTACTATAGTGAATCATCAAAGTATTTGGGAAATGATGGAAAAAGTAATCTTTTTAGATAATAATGAAGAAGAATAGCGTTAATGTAGTTATATAATCTATACTTATGCCGTAGTTGGATTAATGGCTAACATGCATGCAAAGGTAATTTTCATTGATGAATCATTTTGTAGTGCTTCAAATATGTAAACCTTCTAGTTAGGTGCTATTATGTGTCGTTTGAATTCTTTGAGAAATTTTTAAAAGTTCTTCAAGAAAAAAAAGCTGACGTGGTCAAGATTTTCGACAAAAATATTTTTAGTGATGTTGACTATTAGAAGAATTTCGACATCCTATAGTAGAGAAGGTTATTCAAAGACAGGTGCAATGGTGTTAGAAATCCAAACTTGAACAAACTAGCTTAAAATTGAAGTTGAGAATCTTTTCGAAAAAATGATTTTCATGAAGATCTGGAAAAATGTTTCCTCAAGGTTTTTCGTCTTAGTTTTCGTTTAGATTTTCATTGAGATCATTTCGACTTCAGACAAAGACAGGTTACAAGAAGCAAAAAGAACGACAGTGACGGTCGCAATAAGGGTTTTAATAAATAATCACCTGTAATGTGTAGTTAGCGTGAAGTTCTAAAACTCTCACCATATGAAGGATTGTTAGCTCCCATTATTTGCTGGTGACTTATCATCCTGTATCTCTTTTAAAGTTACTAAAGAACTTCTATCTTTCATGATTTTTCTTTCAAGGGTTTCTATGCAAATCTGTATTCATTTTCATTTTGATTATTACTTGTTGTTGTTTGATTCTTTCATTGCTTTTATTGCGACAAAAAACTTTCATTGGAACATATGCGATATAGAATTTATTACATATGTTTGTTAGGTCCTTTTGCTATGTAATACAACATTTTCTGAAATCACATATGCATTGAGTTTTGATTATGCTCATTTGCATTTGATAACTTTAAAGTTATCTCGAATAGTGTTGGGATTTTGCAATCCACTTGCAAACAAATCACAAGATTATTCTCACAATAGTGAAAAAATGATCGAAAATCATGAGCCACACAAGAAAACACGATGTGAATCACAGAAAAGAGAAGAAACAAGAGAACACAAATCTTACGTGCAAAACCCCAAATTTGGGGAAAAACCATGATCGCACTAGAGAAAAATTTTACTATTTTTCAAAGATATCCAGAAAGAGTACAAGAACTCACAATTTTACCCTCTCAAACCCTAAAATTGCCCAAAATAATTAGGACTAGACATAGATAAGGTATTAAGGTGTTTATAGAGAAATCACAAAACAAACTTGGACTCAGTTCAAGGTGAACTGGTTTTTGCTGCAGACGGGCGGGGTGATTTCTTTGGGCATTCGATTCCAAGCAAAATGGAAGGGGCATTCCTTGCCTAATCAAACCATTCGTTCTAAGAGCCGGACATGGCATCATTCCTAGGAAGATCTCAACAAATATTATGTACTATATATTTTATATCATGCCTTGATGTATATATAGTGGAAGATTCAGGCTCCACACTTCTATTAAATAGTTGCCTCTTTTTTTTAAAACTTTTATTCTTGAGATTTTGTACGATTTTAGTAACTTCACTTTCTTTTTTTGAAAGAAGTTGGTTTAAGCTCAACCTTAGAACAAGAAATGGCAATGACCAAGACAATTTTTAAATCTACAGGAGGATCGTGAAAATATTCTTCGAGCCAGAGCATCAGGTAAAGGGGTTCTAACAGCTCCATTCAGACTTGTAAAATCAAATCGCCTTGGTGTCATCTTAACATATGCAGTCTACAAGAAAGAACTTCCTTCAATTGCAAGCCCTGTCGAGCGAATCCAGGCAGCAATCGGGTTTGCCATTTTGCTCATTGTATGTTGCAAATTATGATATTTTATTCTCAGAGACTCATTGAAGTGAACTTTGGCAGGTATTTGGGTGGAATTTTTGATATCGAAGCGTTAGTCGACAAACTACTTCACCAGCTTGCCTGTAAGCAGTCTATAATGGTTAATGTGTATGACACCACTGATCCCAGTGAACCTATCAGTATGTATGGTGCCAAAATTGCTACTAAAGGAATGTACCATAACAGTAGTCTTAGCTTTGGAGATCCTATGAGAAAACATGAGATGCAATGCAGGTATTTGAAAACATCTTTGTAATATTGGAATTTAAATGAAAAGCTTTGATGATTTGACTTGCTTCTCATCAGGTTCAAACAAAACCCACCTCCTCCGTGGCTTGCGGTTACTACATCGATCGGAACTCTTGTCATCGCTTTGCTAATTGGGTACATTTTCCATGCCACTGTTAATCGTATTGCCAAAGTGGAAGATGACTACCGCGAAATGATGGAGCTTAAAAAGAGGGCTGAAGCAGCAGATATTGCAAAATCACAGGTAAATATGCAAACATTTTGACTCCGGTACGTGATTGATGTTCTCAGTTAAAAATAGCATTGCAACTCATCTGATGTTCTTGTTTAGTTCCTTGCAACTGTTTCTCATGAGATCAGAACCCCGATGAATGGCGTTTTGGGTAAGAATGAAATTCAAATTTTCTATTGTTCTGTTGAATATCTTCTTTAGAAAGATGAAATGAAATGATTTGTATCTTATTGTTCTTTTTTTTTTTTTGATAGAATGTATCTTGTTGGTTAGGAATGCTACAAATGCTCATGGATACTGATCTTGATATAACTCAGCAAGATTATGTGAGAACTGCCCAAGCTAGTGGGAAAGCTTTAGTGTCACTTATAAATGAGGTCCTTGATCAGGCCAAGATTGAATCCGGCAAGCTTGAGCTTGAGGCTGCCCCGTTCAATTTGCACGCAGTTTTAGATGACATTCTCTCTCTTTTCTATGGGAAATCTCAAGAGAAAGGAATCGAGGTAACTGCTAGTTTTGAGAATTCTAGTCATTCTTTATCACTCTGATTCGACCCATTCGTCGTCTAACTCTTAATTATTTCACGGAATTGCTGCGTTAATGTTGAATGCACAGTTGGCTGCATATGTTTCGGATCATGTTCCAGAGATTCTCATTGGTGATTGTGGAAGAATACGACAGATAATCACAAACCTGATTGGGAATTCAATTAAAGTAAGCACTGAAAACTCTTCTTGTAACATAGTTTTTTGCTATTGAACTAAACCCTTTAGGGATTCTCACATATCTAGCAATCTAAGTATCTTTAATATTTCCTGTATGCTACTTGAGAATCCTTAATTCTTCGAAGTATATAGCTCTGTATTTGAAAGAAGCTGACATTTTTGAAACATTCTATTATTCCAAATAGTTCCCTCTTTATGTTGCTTCCTTTATTATAATCTAATTGCAAGGTATGAGATTTGAATGTTACGTTAGAGGTATAGGATTCTGATATAGGGTCTATTTGCTCTCCACCATTATGAGATAGCTTTTTGGCTGTAGTTCTCCTAAGGTTCATATCACCATCTCTTGTTTACATTCCTGCCAAACTTCCGTGGTCTCTAATACAACAAAGCGATAAACAACGAGAAATATAAATGCAAGAACATACAGATTTACGTGAAAAATCCCAAAGTCGGGAAAAATCACAGGCAAAAGAGGAAATCACTATATCAAAATAAAATGTGTATAAGATGAGAAGAAGCGGCTATAATATATATATAGAATACAGTCGCCGTAGCAAAAATATAGCAATAATTTTAAAATGCTAAAATCAATACTGGGTCAAGATAAGAATCAAGATCGGGTCATGATAAAATGGTTTTGTACCGCCTATCGGCCCGATCCTTCAGCTTCCGCCACCCGATCCCAAATTTTAATTTTTCATATTATTTTCTTTTCCAAAAAGTGTCACACCGCAAGTTCTTTGAGCCGAACTAAACAGGATTTGGGTCAGCAAACTTTACAACCTCAAAGCCTACCATGTGGCCTTTGAAGATTAATATGGATGATAACCCAAAGAGGTGTTTGTGGCACATAGTTTGCAAATGAATGATTAGTTCTTGAATTAGTCCATTAACAAAATATCTTTGAATTATTTTCATTTTCAGTTCACTGAGAAGGGGCATATATTCTTGACTGTTCATCTGGTAGACGAGGTTATAGCTGGCTCACTAGAAGTAGAAGATGGGAGTCATTCATTGTATAGCTTGAGTGGCTATCCTGTTGTGGATAAAAGGCAAAGTTGGGCAAACTTTGCCATCTTCAAACAAGACATCCCTGTGTTTCAACAGTGTTCATCACCAGATCTCATAAATCTAATCATATCAGTTGAAGATACTGGAGTTGGGATCCCTCACGAAGCCCAATCACGAGTATTTACCCCTTTCATGCAGGTTGGCCCCTCAATTTCAAGAATTCATGGAGGAACCGGCATAGGGCTAAGCATCAGCAAATGCTTGGTGAATCTCATGAAGGGAGAGATTGGGTTTGCGAGCGAGCCTCACATAGGTTCAACATTCACCTTTACTGCCATTCTTGCGAGAGCCCGTTCTAGCTCAAATGAGTACAAACCTTCAGAGTTTCAAGGAATGATCTCTTTGGTGGTTGATTCAAGGCCAGCACGTGCAAAGGTTACAAAGTATCATCTCAAGAGGCTTGGAATCCAAGCTGATCTGGCCATGGATGTAAATGAAGTCATCCAAAGATTAGCAATTGGTACACTAAGAATCAATATGGTACTTGTTGACAAGGAGGCTTTGTCGAACAATGTTGACTTGTTGCCTCTTTTAATGAGTAAAATAAAGAAAGCCAAAGAATCAGAAACTCCAAAAGTTTTTCTTTTGGCAAATCCTAATAGCTCCACTAGGAATGGTTACATAAACTCTATGGAATATGTTTCTTCAGTGATCATGAAACCCTTGAGAGCAAGCATGCTTCTAGTTTCTTTGCAACGGGCCATGGGCAACGGAAACAAGGATAACGGGCAGAGTGGAGGACTCCCTGGTCTTTCTTTGCGTAGCCTTCTTCGGGGAAGGCAGATTCTGGTTGTGGATGACAATATAGTGAACCTTCGAGTTGCTGCTGGTGCTCTGAAGAAGTATGGAGCTGAAGTTACTTGTGCCGAGAGCGGGAAAAAGGCGATATTGTTGCTTAAGCCTCCACACAAATTTGATGCTTGTTTTATGGACATTCAAATGCCTGAAATGGATGGGTAAGAATTTAAAGCTCTTCCTCAAACTAGTGATACTGATAATGTAGTGTTTTATCTAATTTTATTTTTTACAGGTTCGAAGCTACTCAAAGGATACGCGAGATGGAAGACGATATAAATGAGAGGACAAAGCATGGAGAAATTTCACCAGAAGATTGTGGGAATATTCTGCAATGGCACGTTCCCATACTGGCCATGACCGCAGATGTCATCCAGGCTACGCATGAGGAGTGTTTGAGATGTAAAATGGATGGTTATGTGTCGAAGCCATTTGAAGGAGAACAGCTATATAGGGAAGTCGCTCGATTTTTCAACGCAACTGCGAAAAAGACTCAATAGGGTAGCTGAATTTGTACGTATGGCAGCCGAGATTTTGACATGAAGGCTCTTCTGTTTGTAGGTAGCATCAGGCACATGATTGAGCTTTTTGTTGTTTCAAAGAGTAGGGACTCTCATGCTGGTGTGGCATCTACCCCTTGATGCTGTTCTTTCTTCTAATTTTGATTGTCCCATTTCTCCTTTGTGGCTGCAACAGTATGCAGCTTTTGTATTTGTATGTTGTTTGATTATTGAAAACAAGATAAAACAGACAAAAATGAGGTGAAATACCTCAACAAGATAACTAGTAGCTGTACAATGTATATTATGCTGTGTATCATGTATCTTGTTTCATGTCTGCAGCTCTGCTTAAATGTTGTAATCAAAACTTTGTGTTTTTTTTTTTTGAAATAATTGCCTTGGCCATAGATTAAAGCATAAAAAGTATAATAACATACATCAAGTCACTTTCCTTTTAAGAATGTTACAAAATTCAAAAGAGAGGTGAAATCAAAATTACTTTAGTGTAGCTTCTTTGTCAAGCAAGGCTGATACCCTGTAACATCTCATTAGACTTGCATGTTTTTTGTCAATCTCAACTTTGCCTTCTTCCTCTCCCTCTATTTCCTTCAATCTTGGTGATACCAGATGTTGGGTTCAAATAATGAAGAAAAAGAAAACACGCGGATTTACGTGATCTTCTCATTCATGATGTGTATGCAAAGATTACTCGATAGAATTACATCATTGGACTTGATA
Organism: Apostasia shenzhenica; assembly: GCA_002786265.1. Classification (NCBI taxonomy): domain Eukaryota; kingdom Viridiplantae; phylum Streptophyta; class Magnoliopsida; order Asparagales; family Orchidaceae; genus Apostasia; species Apostasia shenzhenica. The sequence goes on along the minus strand of KZ453230.1, from coordinate 468,698 downwards.
ATTGAACTGTGTACTGAATTATGCTCTCTTATTCTATGTTCCAGGGTGAGATTTTGTACTAGTGGTAGATTCTAGTCTCCAAAAAGCTTGTAGTTGTAGTACAAATTCCTGTGTGTCTGCATTGTACAGTGAGGAACAAGAAGCTTCTAAGCTGGCTTTTTAGAATTTGCAGAAAGAGAGCTGTGTGAAATAAACATGGTTGGAATGGGATATTTGTTCTTCAGTTATGACTCTGTAGAGAGTGTGTGTGTAAGCAGTTTTTGGCATTTTTATTTCTTTTTTTTATTTCTTTTTTTGTCTTCCTTGGTGATAAAACTTGTGCTTTTCAAGAGATAATATCATGCATGATTCTTGTATTATAGTTGAATTTAGTGATAGGATTGTTCACTCTATTTTGTTGAGAAAACTAAAGAGGGAGCTAAAACGAAACTAGAACTTTGGAAGAATGCTCTAGAATGTAAAGGTTTTCATCTCAGTAGATTAAAAACTGAATATATAGAGTGCACATTTAGTCAAGAAAGAAATACTTATATTGGAGATGTGACAATTGGTGATCAAATTGTCAAGAAGAATAAGCATTTTAGATACCTTGGATTAATTGTACAAAATGATGGTGAAATAGATAATGACGTTATTAGCAGGATTCAAGCAGGATGAGTAAAATGGAGAAATGCTTTTGGTGTATTGTGCGATAGAAAAATTTCATCCAAAATCAAGGATAAATTTTATAAAACTATAGTAAGACCAGCGATGATATATGGTGCTGAATGCTGGTCTGCAAAGAGGAAACATACAAATAAAATAAATGTTGCAGAAATAAGGATGTTAAGGTGGATGTGTGGATATACACGAAAGGATAGAATGAGAAATGAGTATATCCGAAAGAAAGTTGGTGTTGCACCAATTGAGGATAAACTTAGAGAAAGTCGGCTTAGATGGTTTGGACATCTAAATCGTAGGCCGATTGAAGCTCCAGTTAGAAAAATTGAGTTATTGGATTTTGCCCATGTACAAAGAGGAAGAGGGAGACCAAAGAAGACATGGCAAGAAACTATAAGGAGTGATCTTAGTTACTTAGACTTAGATAAAAATTTGGTAACTGATAGAGCGCAATGGAAACAAAGAATTCATGTAGCCGACCCCACCTAGTGGGATTAAGGCTTGGTTGTTGTTGTTGTTGTTATTGTTCACTCTTTTTTTATCCCCCTCAAAAGAAGTCTTCTTCTTTGTTCCTGTTGGAACTTGTTGAGTTGAGGCAAGCTTAACTTAAGTAATTGTAATCTTCATGTAGAGCACTGTGTAAATACGTTGATGTGCTTAAATTGTCGGCTCCAATCAGAGCTAGTCCATAGCTCAATTTAGAATCGAAATTGGTCAAAATCAACGTGATGAAAAATTATTGTGCATGGTGAGTGAACCACGTCTGCAGTTCACTTGCCAATCATGCTGCTCCATGAGAGGTGAAGGGTTCGCTGTGCAAAAAATGTCGTGAATGACGTTAAGTCACCGGCAGATAAGAACAGTTTGATCTCTACAATGGATCGTCTAGTCATGAGAGATCGGACAGTTCGGTTGAAAATCAGATCGTCCAGTTTGCCTGACCAGACGATACTTTCGGGAGGATCAAAATAGGTATCTGGTAGGTATTAGTCCCAAAAAGTAGGTATTAATTGGAGAAAATTTAGGTAGATGTAATAACTATCTAATTTTAAGTTATACTTATTTTTCTAGATAAATACCTACTTTTCTGATAGTATACCGGACAGTTCGATGGGCATAATTAGATGACTGTCTGTTTGTCTACCAAACCATCCGATTATGCTTACCGAATGGTCCACCAATCTTAACACTGCTCATGGTGTTTAGTGCGAGGTGGGAGCCGCTTATTTACTTGGCGGGGCATTATTGGTGGGCATGCATTCCTCTGAGAAAAATAATTGTTTAGTTTAGGGATATGTATAGATAATATTTTTAAAAATTATAGAATTATTATTCAAAAGATAATATTTAGATGTTATGAAATAATATTAAAGTAACACTGAATTAAATATTTTTTAAATTTTATTTTATGTCAGTTCATATTCCATTATTAGTCTTTTTTACTTATTTTTAACATTTAGTTTATTTATGAAAACCATTTAAAAATAATGTCATAAAGAAACAAAAAGCTTTAAATCAAAATTATTAATAAAGGATCTAAGTGAAAAGATTAAATCATGAACTCACCCGAACTTTAGGGACCTATGAGTAAGTTACCCATTTGTTTATTCTCTTGAAAAGCAATGAGTCTGAGAGCGCGTGAGAAGAGCGGATCTAGGGTTTCCGCAATTCTACTGGCATCGGCGGCGGCGGCTATCGGCAGCGGAAATGAATCCCGATGCGGTGGCTCGTGCCTTTGTGGAGCACTACTACCGTACCTTCGATACCAACCGGGCTTCGCTTGCCGGACTTTATCAGGACAGCTCGATGCTGTCGTTTGAGGGGGCGAAGACGCAGGGGGCCGCTGCCATTACTGCCAAGCTCGCCAGCCTTCCCTTCCAGCAGTGTCAACACAACATATCGACCATCGACTGCCAGCCTTCTGGCCTGTCCGGCGGCATGCTCGTCTTCGTCAGCGGCTCCATCCAACTTGCTGGAGAGCAGCACGCCCTCAAGTTTAGCCAGGTTTGGATACGATCTGTCAATTACACCTTCTAGATCATAAACGAATTCTTCATCTAAACATGGATTCGGTTTTTTCAGTTTTGGGTTATTTTATCCTATTTTGATAAGTACATTGGTTTTGTATGATTTTCATGATTCTTCGCTTTTGTTTTTCTTCAATAGTTGGCGTATGTTTGCTTATGATATGACTGTTTTAATCATTTACAGTGCCTTTAGGCTGTTTGGATTGGGGGTATGGGGTATGTAACATGTTACCCTCATTAATAACTTACCCCAGCTGGTAAGTGATTTAACCCAGAATGGTGCTTTTGGCTGCTAACCTGTGTTAATCCGGGATGCTGTTTAATAACTTAACTCAGGTAAGAGTCTAGTACTTCACAAGCTTTACCTCTTGGGAGATGCGGGGGTAAGAGTTAGAGGAGTTAGCGGGGTTAAGACGGAGTGACAGTGGTAAGTACCCCTGGTTAACTACATCAGTCTTTGAAAGTGTTTGCTGGTTTACTCCAAACCAAACAGCCAGGACTTATCCTAATTTTTTGTGCTTTTTGCTGATTGGGTGTTTCATGAGAGTTTTTGATGAATGGTTGGGTGCAGGTTATCTAGGAAATATGGATTATTGTATTGTAAATTGCTGCTTTCATTTCAGAGTTATGTTAAAATCTGTTGCGTGTCAATCTTCCTTTAATAGCTAACTCCCGACAACTCTGAACAGCTTTTCATATATTTTAAATAATCTATGACCTTGCAGGAAGAAGGCTGCTTTATTCTTGGATTACATGATTTGAGTAGTGAATTGATGATAATGTGAGTGAAACCAAGAATTTTGATGCTATTGACAAATAAGATAACTTCGTCCATTGTTGTTCCTATGCCTTAATATATATGAGACTAATACATCTTGTTGTTTTCTTTAGTTTAGTTTAGCATTTCTATTGTGCTTTCTTGTGATGTAGTATAGGGAAAGGGAACGTAAATAACAAGAGGAAGCATGAAGAAAATGACTGTGATCGGGAAGAAAAGGAGAGAGGATAGGATTACTGAGTTCAAAAGTTATTCAACTCATCAAAATTGCATAAAATCAAAATAATGAGGTGATTTATAGAGTTCAACTTAAAATATAAAGAGGAAATATTCCGAAATATATTAGAAGTTTTTGAAACATAATGCCAGAAAATTAAAAGATAATGTGGGAATGTAATACCCAAAAGTAAATTTTTTTTAAATTTTGTTTGGCATTATATAAATCATTGAACTAAAATTTTTATTAACTTGTGAATCTCAGAGATCTAACATTGGCTGCATTAGTTGTCACTCTTTTTTCTCAGAAATAAAATTTTCATATAAATTTTTTTGGGTTCAAGATTTCTTCTCTGTTGGCCTCCACATTTTAGTATCAAACAAACTTAAATTCAAATACATCATACACAGATTTAATATAAAAAATAACTATAGTTCATGTCCTGCACAAATTACAAGTATCATTTTGAAAACTAATTTAGATCTTATAAATTTTTCAACATAAAAACTGACTACATTTTTATATCTTACGCAATTTCCAATATGAAATTTCATCATTTATATTTAACTTTAAATTAAGCATAACTGTAATCAAGTCACTGACATGGCCTTAAAGTTTGCTTGAGCTATTCTTCTCCATGTGTATCAGTAATTCTATCAATGGTTTACAGGACCATAATAGAAGCATTTAACCTTGTTTTTCTGACATATAAATTATAGCCCATTTTTCTTTAACTTCTTGACTCTCATATTCTTTTTTTTCTTTGATGGAATTGTCTCTCATGTTCTTGATGCAAAAGCTAATGTACATTGACATCACATCCCCACGTTTCTTTCTTTTCTTCTTTGTTATTTACTTTATTGTCTTTTACACTCATGTATATATGCTGTATATTCACGCTTTTTAATAATAATTATATAACTTCGTTCAGATTCATCAGTTTTCATTTCTTTATGTGCACGAAGCGGCGATTGTTGTATCTTAACGAAGAGCTTACTTACTGAAACTGTTCATTCCCCGGCTACTTATCATTTTGGTATTTGTTTAATGTGATTAAATTGTTGAACTATCATCACAATGACAGCCTACTGTCCAGTTCTTTACTTCCGTTTGTGTGTCTATATATAGTTAATGACGCTTAGGCCCTGTTTGGCAATGGACTAAAAATCATGGCTAAAATTATTTTAAAAAATTTAAAAAATTATTTTATATCTCATCTCACACAAATTCCAACATTAAACAATCACTTTATTTTACATCCAACACAATTCTCAATAAATCAATCAACTTTATTTCACATCATACACAATTTTTAATATAACTAACTTACTTTATTTCACATCATACACATTTTTCAAAAATCACTAAAAATTCCAAACCAAATCTCTAATGTCTTTTTGGTGTTGCAGATGTTTCATTTGATCCCAACTCCGCAGGGTAGCTTCTATGTGCTGAATGACATTTTCAGATTGAACTATGCCTGAGATTCCCCTATGTTCAGCTAAACTGTGAGGTGAGTCTTTATTTATTAAGAGTGGGAAGTCTAGAAAATTCACTATTCTCTGGAATTTTCATTACCAAATATTTGTTTTGTTTCACTTGTTTAATGCTTATTTATATGTTTTGCACTTATCTGAACAATTCATTGTTGATGTTAAGAATGTGCGTAAAATACATTCCGGTGCTTAGGTTTTAACCCGTTGTTCATAGGTTCATATTTTTACGAGTAAGTTGCTTATAAGTACGTGAGGTATTAGGATTCTTACATGTTAATCTTACATATAGGTCCCTGAGTTTCAAGTTTTATTTTCTTTTGGTTTGTTCCTTATTTCCTATGTTAAACTTTTCCTAAATATTCAATTTTACCATCATTTAATTTATGCATTTGTAGAAGGCTAACAATATATATCTAAGTAATTTTGTAAGGGTAAACTTTCATTTTTCTATGATTGATTAAATATTTGATAGATCAATCATGCAATATATTATCGGTTGATGGACCAAACAATAAATAAACTTAAAAGTTTGGGGCCTACATGCAACGGTTTAAATTTCATGGCCTAGCATGAAAGAACCTTAGTATCTCGAGGACTTATCAGCAGTTTAATTTTTTCTAGTCACTTTTTTTTTTAAATTCTGTCCCTAAACACCACAATTCTCTGCACTCCAATTGAGAATTGCGGTAAATGTGAGTTCGAATTTGAGACCCTTTAGTTCCAGACGAGTTCGCACCCCATTAACCTAGGAGAAGCTCCACTCTAGTCTAACCTTAGGCCTTGTTTGTCTACGAGTTTAAATTTAACCTGGTTTAATTTTAACCAGGTATATCACATCACACATAAAATTTAATATTAAAAATTAAATTTATTTCACATCCTACACATATTACTAAAATAATAACTAACTTATATCACATCCCTCACATATTCCAACATAATAATTAACTTTATATCACATCCCTCACATATTCCAACATAATAACTAACTTTATTTCACATCATTCACAACTTTCAATAAAAAAATATCTCTATCCAAATTTAATTTTAACCTTCTTAAATTTAACCTTACAAACAAACACAAAATATATATATTTATCATACTCTTATAAACAATTCAATCCTATAAGAGTATGAAACCTGATTATTTATAATGGTCGGGAAGAGAAGTCTTTGCAGTCGTCGTATTTTTGTATATTCAGGTGTTCGTATTTGACCGTTGTCCGCAAAATACCCGGTACAGACCAAAAACATGTAATTTCGTTCGAAATTCAATTCCTCGCCATCACTAGGAATGGCAAGCACCAAAGTGATATCGTATAAGAATACAATCAGATCGTGTATACTTTGTTTTACGCTGTTAACATGGAAAACATACTAATGTAATTTGAAGCTCAATCTTTTCTGGTCGCTACATATTTACTCGTTATTTTTTTGTGCACAAATAATGAATCTACGTGTCGAGTTAATGAACTTGTAAAGTTTGGCTATTGCTGATGTTAATTGATTTGAATTTTCATAGTTCATTAAAACATTTAATTTCATTTTTTGATATTGTATGCCAACTGTCAGATTCTTCTGAACATCAAAAAAAATGTCATGAGATATTTTGTGATGTTTAAAAGATGGAATTGTAAGTCAATTGGTTTAGCGCGCTGTGTTTACCAAACTATAGTTTAGGATTAATAAATTATAAGGTAAATTGCATTTGAGCACCCCAGATTGAACAAGAGTTGCAAATAGATTTTATTTTTGGGCAAATTTCACCCAGGTCTCTGAGTTTAAGGATTATTATCACACAGGTCCACGTTTTTTAAATTATATCTTTGGGGTTCCTAAATTTTCAAAAATTATTATCTGAATCTCTTTTTTATTTTTTTTATTATTAAAAAATTATAAAAATTACCATTATACCCTTATCCTCCCTCTCTCCTCAAGATCCAGCAGCCGCGCCGCCTTCGACGACCTGGCGCGGCCGCAGTTGCCTCGCCAGTTGCCTCGCCGGCCGCACACCGAGCTCGAGGCTGCCGGAGGCAGCGGCGCGGGGCGACAGCGCAGTTGCCGGATCTGGAGGAGAGAGGGAGGGTAAGGGTATAATGATAATTTTTATATTTTTTAATAATAAAAAAATAAAAAAAGAACCTAGATGATAATTTTTAAAAACTTAAGGACCCCAAAAATATAATTTTAAAAATGTGAACTTGTGTGATAATAACCCTTAAACCCAGAGACCTGGGTGAAATTTGCCCTTTATTTTTTTATAATTCTCAATTTACGTGAGCGATTTAAAAGATTTGAAAAAGTCAAAAATCATTTTCAGTGATTGTCTTAACATTAAAGTGTGGAAGAGGTTAATAACAAAATAAATATTTATTTATCATGTTTATATTAGGTATTATTCATACTAAAATAATTTAAAAAGCATCGCACACACTTTATTTTTCAATCATAGAAATTTTCAAAACAAAAATATCAGCTCAAACCTTAAAATTAACGTAGCTAAACAAGCAAAAAAATCTCCTATCCACCATGGTAAGCCCACTCTTTTTGCATCCATCGCCTACTCTATTGGCAGCTTTGAGAAAAATTCATCTGCAAAGATATACAAAAAGAAAATCAGGAGTTCAAAATTTCCGAAAAAGAAAGTTCAAATATTTGTTTTTTGTATACGAGAATCAATTCTACATAAAAAGGAAAGATCCAGTTGATGATGAAAATGATGTTAAAGAACTCATTAGATTAAATAAGAGAAGAAAAAAATATTTTATCTTTTTTAAGTTTAATATAAGAAAAAATTATTTTAATATTACAAAATATATAAAATGTGAAATGTTTTCAATTCTAATATTTGTATTTGTGTTGAATGTGAAATAAATTTGATTTTTATAGTTGAAATTTATGTTAGGCGAAAAAATTACTTCGAACCAAATGACGCCTTACAATGAAGCTACGAGTCCCAAGCGCAGCATCGAAAATCTTCACATATATAATTTAACAACTGCATTCCTAACCTAGAAAGAAAAAAAATCTTGAATGTCCACTCAAATGCGCTAGTAAAAAAATAAAAATTTATTTTCATTAATGTTGTGATTGTCGAAATTATTTATTTGTTTGGGCTGAATTTAAATTTAAAAGGGCGACCATGCGTCGGTAAGTTGTGCCAGCATTTCTTAACCCAAAAAGCATAATATCACAGCAGTAGGTTTCGAAGTCGGTAATTAACGTAGTCTTTTCTTCGTCTCCCCTAGCCATCCTTATCTGGTGATACCCGGAGAAAGCATCTAAGAAGCTCATTATTTTGAACCCAGCGGTACGATTTACCAGTACATCTATGCGTGGTAAGGGGTACTGGTCTTTAGGGCAAGCCTGATTGAGGGTGCGGAAGTCAACGCACATCCTCCGCTTTTCGTTGGATTTTTTCACCATGACGACGTTCGTCAGGCAATTCGGATATTTGACTTCCCTGATGTATTTAACTTTTAATAAATTTTCTACTTCTTTTTTAATGACATGGTATCGTTCCTCTGCAATGATTCTTTTCTTCTACTTCACAGGAGTGACATTAACTAATACAGTCAAATGGTGCTCGTAAACAGATCTATCGACACCAATGATATCTTTGGGGGACCATACAAAAACATCGATATAATCAGAAAGCAAGGCAATAAGGTCTGTCTATTGCTCGTTATTCATGGAAGAGGATATAGATAGAAGCTTGGTGGGGTCTTCTCCTCCCAAAATTACATTAATAACTCATTCCTGCCCCCAAGAGTTATTTGAGAGAAATCAAAATTTTCTCCTAAAAATACAAATTTGCCTCTCCCCTCTTTCCCTCATAACCAGCCGTTAGAGAGAGGAGAGAGAGACACAGAGAAAAGAAGAAAAGCTCGAATTTTTTTCAAATCATCGATTTCTATCTAATTCTTTGCGTTCAGTTTGCAACTTAAATTCAGATTTCTTCAATTGGAACGATCCTTTATCGATAAAATTCAAGAAAAACCTAAAAAATGGTGAACTAAAGGTAGATTCTATACTATCATTGCCCGTATAAATTAAAAATTAGAAATTAATGGAGTATTTTGATAAATCAAATATATTTTCGTAATGTTTGTCATAGATCCACGTGAATCAAAATGATGCTGTTGAGTTTCCTCTTGAAATTCATGAATGACATCTTATTTTATATTTGTATTCATGATTCTTTTTTTTTTATTTGTATGCCAACAGTTGAAGATCATGATTATTTATCTTTTTGTTTGGTCCAGATCAATTATTATATTATAATATGTATTTCTTCATAGTTAATCATATGATAATTATGATACTATCATGGTTTAATTTAATTTATAAATTATGTGGCTAGTACCCTGCTTTGCACCACTATACATGAATTGGCAATATCCAAAAAAAAATTGTCTGAATTATCATTTCACATAATTGTTTCTAAAATATTTTGATATGGACTAATGGAGTAATATTTGATTTATTGCCTTGTTTATTACTGTGCTTCTGATCATTTGTTGTATGGCTTTGAAAGAATTCACAAATAGTCAAATGTTTAGATAATGTAGTTAATCATGCAGGATTGAAATAGGTATGATGAAGATTATATTAGAAAATGAGATGCCAAAGTTTAATTTATAGACCACTAAATGCATAATTGTTGTCCACTTGTTTGTGACACCAACAGGAGGACAAGTATACGCACTTATCGTCACACTCAATAAAATACGAGATATATTGAGGTTGGGCAAGTGTACGGACTTGCCAAATAAATAATTTATAATACAAGATTTTTAATGACGACAACGAATTAAAAATTAAATATCATTTTTATGGGACTTTGCACCTGCCTTAGCTCGATCATATGATATTTAGCACGACAACGTCCACTGCCATTTTGGGTTATTGCCAATTTTGAAAATCTCCACAACTAATTGAGGATCTCACATTTTGTCATCACGGGCTAACCTACGAGGCCAGAAGATGATAAGTGGATTGCAAATGCCGACGACCAGTTTGTAGACCGGTGGTGGAGACGAGGGTAGACTATCCAGCACGTCGGTCAGTGTTGATGCAGGAATGGGTAGGAGGCACATACAAGCGGCCCTTGTGACTAGGGGTGGGGCTGTGTGGCTCGTGCAAAAGCAACACTCTGAGTTCGCTTGCGAGGATGACAGAGCACACGGAGGAGGAGAGGTGAGATCGAAATGAAGCTTGAATAGCTCTATGACTCAAAGAAAAAGCCTGAAGCACAGTGGAATGGGATGGTGGAGTGGGTGGATTTGAGAAAATTTTTTTTTTTAATAAGATAACTAAATTACTTGAAGGGTTCCCACCTAAAACTACCCTTACCCTTTCCTTCATTGGAATATCAATCTTTTAACCTAAATATAAGTTCTGAAAAAACTCAAACATAAGTTTATTCATTACAATAAGCTCTATTACAAGACAAGACAAGCTCTTTATATAAAGAGATCTTATAAAAAAATTTAAAAATACAATACTATATGCAGAAAATAAAATACTAAATAAATGTGAAGCAAATATGAAACTAATTCTATTATAATAAAATAAAATCAGCTCCAAATATGAAAATCTTCAAGTCTCCCAAATATGTTCCGAATTAAATCAAATCAAATTTGAATAAAGCTAATATGAAAATCTCCAATTAGCTTTAATCAATTTGAATTTAAATTTTGATTCACCACACGATGTCATCCTGACTGTTAGATTCAATGTTAATTCGTGTCTCCGCCAATAAAGTTTCACAAAAATGTCATTTCTGCAAAGTAGATGTCCATTGTTTATATTATTCAACTATAAATTTCACAAGGTGATACCCTTACCCTTCCCGACCAAGTTTTGTAACATCCTACTAGGTGATAGCACAAGTATGATAGTTTCTTATTTAATGCAAAATGAGCTAAGGCCAAATCTAGGATTTATCTCTCTCCATTCAACACTAATCAATTTAAAGTTATGTCTAATGAACATAACCTAAATTATTTTTTATTGTTTCCGTTGTATCATTCCAACTTAGTATCCTTCAAACGAGCTCTAGAGGGTGACGATGAAAACAATCAAAATCATGTTAGTTCCTAATTTTATCATCTTATAGAAAATGCACATAAGCAATTATCTCATATTAGCAGTCAATCAATAAGTTTTGGTACTTATATATGTGATGATCCTAATCATCTAGTCTAAGTTGTTGGTTTAAATAGTATACATTCAATTGTTTACTGAGACCAACTCAAACCCCCTAGTATTTCTCATATTGCTCACACAAGTAATGCTCCTGGGGTCTTGGTGCCTTCAACCATGATTGAGCGAAAAAATCCAACTCCTATCGTGTTTTCGGGTAGTTGCATGGACTCTTGATATGTATGTACTTGTTCAACGTAGATGTAGATGGATTCTCATGAGAGGGAGATTGTCGAGAATGCATATGAGCAATTATCTCACATAAATAAACAAATTTTTGTACCTAAAATAGAAGTCATAACCTTATAACCCTCTAGTCTAGGTTTCTGGTAAGTATTAGACCCAACTTGGATCCACAGGTATTCCGTCCCTAACAAAGCTCATGATATGAACTTTGGGAGAACCACACCCCAAAAGCTAGCTCATGGGAGTGGAGAGCCCAAAGTTTATATAAACCCACATTAGAATCTCATACTTCCAATGTGGGACTCAAGTCCCATACCTTGCAATTGGATCGTAACAGCTCATTTCTTGATCCAATCATTTCTAACGTGGTTTCTCTATAAAGTAACAGACTTAATCACCTGAGCATCTGAAACTCAACCACACTAGTCTTACAACATACGAAAACCATATAAGAGCCAAAATTACTCTAACCATTAACCAAGAAGTAGTAGGCAAAATGAAAAGATGACGCAATCCAGTGAAGAAACTCACCCGAAAATTCCTTCGTTGAAGGCTGCTCCGGCCACGGCACGGCGGAGCATAAAATCACTTTGCCGAGGCCAGAGAGGCTGGATATGACCCCTACGAAGTAGAACACCATCACAAAGCCAATGATCCAGGGCATGAGGATGCAGCCAAGCACAAAGGCGACAGATCCGCAGAGCATGAGCGCGAGCGAGGCCCCAAGAAGAAGCGAGGCGAGTCCCGCGGGGGACAACTGGGAGAGCCTCAACGGCAGCGACGGCCTCGGCGGCGGCGGCGGCAGCCGCGGCGCAGCCGACGGAAAGAAGAGGTGCGGGGAGCGGAGAAGGGCGAAAACGAGGGAGCAGAGCTCGTGGAAGAGCCTCGAATGCTGCAGATCATCGCCGCCCATGTCGGATCGGGAAGAGGAGACGGTGGAAGCAGATCGTCGAAGAGAATCCGCGAAGAACTGCGGAAAATCGTCGGCGATTTATTGGCTCCCCGGAAGGAGAAACGGATCGTGGATCGAGGCAAGCGGATAGGCTTTGCCGATGCTTAATCGGTACGGCAGCTAAACTGGTAAAATTATATTCCAAACCGGACAAATTACAAAATTAAATATTATTTATATATATACATATAATTTATTTTAATAATTTAGTTTTTTTAACAATCAGTAAATAATTATATTAAAATTTTTATGACTTTTATCTTTAAAAATATTTCCATACATATCACATAAATATTCTAATATTATACAACACATTTTATTATAAAATTTAGAGCAAATTACACTCAGATCTGTGAGTTTAAGGATTATTATCACAGATTTACATTTTTAAAATTATAACATCGGGTTCCTAGATTTTAAAAAATTATTATTTCGATTCTTTTTTATTTTTTATTATTACAAAATATTAAAATTATCATTGTACCCATACTTTTCCTCTCTTCATTAGATCCGACAGTCGCGCGGTCGCGCGCAGTCGCCGCGCCACTCTGAGCGGCCGTCGGCGGCCTCGTACGGCCGCATGACCCCGTAGGCGCCCCCGAAGCTAATTTTGAAGTCTTTCTTTTTTTATTTAAATTTTTGTTCTTTATGATTTTTTTTTATAATATTTCACCGTAGATGAAAAATCTTTCTTTTTGAATATCTTGAAGGCTTATTAAATTTAAAAATTACTATTTATCTTGAGAGTTAAATTGTTATGCAGATCTGTAGGATGGAAGACAATTACTGGGTTATGCTTTTTGTGAAATCTTCGAGGCGCGAGGGGGCCGGGTACCGTGTGGGGAACGAGGGGGCGGGTTCGCGGTTCGGGTTAGGGATGGGGAAGAAAAGTCCGATGTCGCCGGTGAAATCTTCGGTGAAGTCGAGGTAAGCTGCGGCGCAGCGGAGGGCGGCGACAATTGTCGATAGTCAGGCGGCGGTCGACTGTCCTGATTTCAACACACGAAACCAGAAGGAGAGCGTGGCGCGAGGCATGCAAGCTAGAGCGGACGGCTAGGATTTATTACCAGCAAAACACACGCGAAACCGGAAGGAGTGCGTGGCACAAGGCATGCAAGCTAGAGCGGACGGATAGGATTTATTATCAGCAAAACGATAAAAAAAATTTTAGCAGCTCAAGGTCGGGCTTTTATATATAGTTCAGATTTTTTTTTTCCATCCATCTGCTATATAATTTGCTTTTACCTTTTTGAAAAGATTTACTGTAGTTTTTCGGTGTTCGTTGCGTTCATTTTGAAGTTTCTAGAAGAGAGTCGTGATTTTTATTTTTGTGGTGGATGCTTTCTTCTGAAGGGTAGAAGAACAAAATGAAAAGAAAAATCACGAAGAGGTTCAGATTGTTAATTTGGCTCGAAGATCGGAGATCAATCAAAAGCTAAATCGGATATTGCATAAAATTGAGCAACTAACGAAATTTTTATGGATTAAGATTTTTATTAAGTCAATCTTAAGTCAACATAAAATTAAATATCAATTAAAAAATAAGAAAAGTTATTTATAATGGTATGCATTTTCAATACTAAAAAATATATTTAAATATTATTTCATCCGCGACTCACGACCGTCCCGCCTCGTTATGAAATGGAACAGGTTCAGATATGAGTCAATCATATCGGTCCCGTCACGTACCCAACTCGATGTAATTTAAAAAATTTTAAAAGTCTGATACCTAAATAATGTATTTTATAGAAATTAATTTATTTTATTTTTAATAGTAATTCTAATTTATTTTTTTAAAGTATGTATGTTCCGAATTATAATAGTTATTTTTTACTCAAACTCACCCGTTGTCATTCTATGTTTCACTCATATTTAAATTTATGTTATTTTATAATTTAAATTTAGATAAATTATATTCAATTCTTTAAATTTAGAGTATAATAATATTCAGATTTATATTTTTAAAATTTTAATAGTTGAATTTTTTATTTTTAAAATTCTTACATTTAAGTTTTTTTTTTAAAAATTATTATTAAAATTTTTAAAATTTTAAAATACACCTTTCCATCTTTTCTCTCTCTGCTGCGGTGGAGAGAGAAAAAATTTTAAAAAAATTAATAATAAAAATTTAAAATAATTACCTACATGCTACACAATTTAATTTTATTTATATCTTATCCATCCATTCTTAAAACATTACAAAATCTTACATACACACATTTGAGTTAAAATTAATCAAAATTTATTTGAAAAAAAATATTCTGTTAATAAATCATTAAAATTATATTTTTACTTTTAATGGTACATATTTTTCTCTTCCTCAATACCACACTAAAGCACTGATTTGTCCTAAAATCAATTCACATCGCGGATATCTCCTTCCTTTACCGTCATCTAAACATTAAGATTTTAAGATTTTCACTGAAAATATATTTAAATATCTTTAAAATAATATGATAAACGGCTCAGCTTTTTTGTAATGTAACTATAATTAAGTTATTGAAAAATTATGATTACTCATTATAATAGAAATAAGTTAAAATGTGTGTATATAAAATTTTATAATATTTTGAGTGTGCATAGCGTAACTAACTAAGAATAAATAGGTAAGACATAAATAAAATTAAATAGTGTAACATATAGGTAATTATTTCTAAAAAATTTTAAAAAATAATATTAAAAATTTAAAAATTAAATATTGTTAAATGTAATTTAATTTTTAAATTTTATGAAAATAAGTGGTACGAAGGTAATATTTAAAAATTTAAAGATATTTAGATAATTACTGAAAAATAAATAAATAGATAAAAATATTCAGACGGAATTGGTGCAGTGGATAAGGAAAAATCCCTATAAATAATTAATTGTATTCAAAGCAGTTAGCCGACAGTGCACCGAAATGCGGCTGACAACTATGACTGTGTCACGATATCTTATTAGAGATGCACTTTTTTTTTCTTTTTTTTTTTTCTTTTTTTTTCTTTTTTTTTAATTTACTCCTCACCGCCACAAGTTTCCCTCATCTCACTCAAAAATTAGAAAAATTTTTATGTGCATAATGTGTGTCACGTCATCCATCTACACACAAATAAAATTAAATCACGTGGCGCGACAAGCTACTTAAGATATTATATAATACTGATTTCTTGCTACGTAGCAATGATTTTTTGCTACGTGAGACTACATAATATTGATGCCTTATTATTTGGAGCTACGTAGTACTAATTTCTTACTACGTAGTACTGATTTTTTGCTACGTAGGTGTTGACGTAGGATGTGGGGGTCCCAGGAAACACCGAAGAGAGAGAGTTCCGAGAGACGGCGGCACGCAAAAAGGGGGGTGAACCTGTTAATGGAGGCTCAGGGAGAAGATTCTGTCCAAGGCAACCAGAAAAGCACGCAGAGATTTAAGGTGGTTCAGGGAGGAAATCCCCTACGTCCACCGGTCCGTTAGCGAAGGAGTTTCACTAAAAATGGGAAAATAACCTTGAGACAGGGCTAATACAATGCTTTGTTATGAAAAAGAAGAAGAGGAAGAAGAAGAACTGATGAAGCCCCTCAGTTGGGGCTCCGTTACAAATGAATAGGAAAATCTAGAGATCCCAGAGCCTGGGTCTCTCTGTCTCTCTGTTCCTCTATGATCCCCTTTCTTTTGCTGGAACTGTTCAGCAGTCTTTATAGCCGTTGACACGCGTAGCTCCACCCTGGTTTTCCGGAGGAAAGGTGATGGGTGAGCTCCGAGCGCCGCTTGCCTGTCACTGGAGAAGTCCGCACCTGTACGAGGAAGATGACATCCTTTAATGTTGGTACTTTCCTGGGGAAGAGTGTCTGTACGGAAGTCGGCGGAGTTAGGTGAAGCTGATTGTGACAGACGTTACCTCGTACCCTCGGGTCCGAGGTTACGAAGGTCTGTTCCTGGATCGTCGTGGACGATGGTTGGTCGAACCCTCGTGCCCGAGGTTTGACCTGGGTCGAAAAGTCCTGCAAGACCTGAAGCTGAGTCAGCAAATCAATCAATCGGTCATAGCCCTGTAGGGCGCCACGCGTTCGGACAGGATGCAGCGCAGGAACCACGTGTTTAACATCAGCCCCCCGCATTGTCAGAGCGCGAATATTAATATGGGTCGTGGAATGCGAACCGTCGCGAAGGTGGACGCGCTGCCCGAGGCCTGCAAGGATAAGATGGGGGTGGCATATGCTACTTCGCATTTTATCTTCTAACTTCTGTAAGAGAGCGAAGGTTTCTGCGGAAGAAATGGCGGAAGGAAGATGGAACGTTATGCTTGGTTTCTCCAAGAAGAGAGCCGGAACGCCTCCGGTTGACGCCCCTCCGGGGAAGAGGAGTCTCCCGGAGGTATCCGAAGAGGTGCCGGAGTTGTTGGAGGAAAGAACTTCCATGGCTAAGGTAGCCGTGGTTCCGGCACAGACACTGGAGTCCCTTCAGGGTCCGGCGGATGAAGAGACCGTGGGAGTGGTGGTGGAAATTTCAGATTCCCCCGCCAAGGTGGCTTTGGTGGCTTTGGTGGGAGAGGTGGCAACTAGGGAGAAATTGGCGCCTTGAAAGGTTCTGGTGAAGGAGGAAGAGTTGGAGCGGCTCTTGCCCAGATTTGGAGTCCCTTCTGTTGGAAGCCTGGAGAAGGGTCCTTTGATGATTTGCAGACCTGCCCTAGGCACATTAATTTCTGCTCCTGGGGAGAAGAAGAAACCCTTCTCCCTTTCCCTCCCTCCGTTAGATCTTGAGGGGGAGAAGGGGGAGAAGGACAAGAAAGGTATAGAAGGGGGAGATTCCCAGCTGGAGGAAGGGGTCCAAGGGAATAAGGAGAAGGTCTTTGTCGTCGCCCCTGCAAGCATTCCTGGTATTGAAGGGCCAGGAGATATAATGGGGGAGGTGACTAAGGAGAAAGGGGAGATTCTCCTGGCTGCTCTCAGTACTCGATTTGGAGAGACTTGGGGCGTGTTGGGAGACCGCCTGAGTGAGATTAGGCGGGTAGAGGAGAAGATTTTAGGAAACACTTCTGAGGCCCTGGGGGTGGTAAAGACCCTGAAGGATAAGGAGGATGTAGAGGCTCGCTACCTTCGGGAGGTAAGAGAGTTGGATGGCGCTTTGTCTCAGGCTACAAAGCGCTCTCTGACTGACCAGAGGGAGCAGCTGGGGAAGTTATATCAAATGGAAGATAGGTTGGCTTCCCTAGCCCAAATTAATATGGAGTGGGCTAATAAGAGTGAGATTGCGAGGGATGAGTTTAGTTGCAATCTGGCAAATGTGAGTCAGGCCCACTCCACCCATGTCAAAGACCTCCAAAGAAGGATAAAGGACTTAGATGATGACAGGGAGGCTTTGAGGGAGGAGAGAAGAAGGTTGATGGAGGAGCTGACTGAGGCTAGGGAGGCCTTGTCAGGGGCGAAGGAGGCGGCCTTCGAAGCATGCCGCAGGGAGGTGGTGTTGAAGACTGAGGTCCGCTCTCTTCGGGCCTTGGTGGAGAATAGCTCCAGGTGGCGGAGTCGACGCATGGAGGATCTGGAGGAATCGGTGAGGAGGGCGGTGAAGATTGTCAGTGCTTCGCCGGTGGGTCGCCAAGTGCAGAACCAAGCAGCCTTTGATGTCCTTCTGCAGGCATTGGTTGATGCGGGTATCTTGAATCAGGAGAGTATCAGGGATCCGGCGGTGCTTCCTTTCTGTGGTTCCAAGGGGCCAAGCAGGTTCTTCGAGCTTGGAAGTTGTCCTTCAGATGAGACCCCTCCATCAAGGTCCTACGTAGGTTGGGAAAGTTGGCCTTCCCCGCGCGGGACTTCGGGAGAAAGCCCTGCGACTCCTCTGGAAGCCAGGTGGTTAGGCCGGCGTAATCCTTCTGGAGGCCAGTAGGCAGAGCCTCAGTTGAGTCCGAGATGATGAGTCTGCCTCCTCAACCAGTCCCTCAGCCTGCTAGGAAATGATTCTTCCTTTGAGGCACTTGAAGGGTCCCTCTTTCAAGCGGATAGCTCCGGTGAAGCTGGAACTATAGCTTGAGGTGAGGAAACCGAGGAGCCTCCAGGGGTGATGGGCCTTCCTCCTTAACCAGCTCCTCAGCCTGCTAGGAGATGATTCTTCTTGTGAGGCATTCAAAGGATCCACTTCTCAAGTAGATGGCCCTAATGAGGCTGGAACTCTAGCTTGAGGTGAGGAAACTGAGGAGTCACCAGAGAGATCTACTGCCTGTGTCAGCAAAGTAGTAGATTGGTCTTCAAGGAGGAGGAGCCCTGGTTAAGAGGTCTGAGCTCGTTAGACCTGGTGTTTAAGTTCTGAAGTCTTGTATCTTTCTTTGTTTTTCCTGTACTCATGAGAGGAACATGTGAGGACAAAGAGAGAAATTGTATCAAACTTTATTAATGAAATAGATTTTTCTTTTTTCAAAGACTTGCTGTAAATGAATTCTCTTATATCTTTTCTTCCGTTTTTAAGATAAATACGAAATTGATGAAAAGAACATAAATTCACAAGAAGATAAAAAGTTTTAAAAGTAGTAAAGAAAAATTCTAAGTAAAAAGGTGGGATAGCTACCCTTGACCCCTCGTGCACGATATATGAATATCGAACATAGGGAAAAGAGTAGACACCCCTCGAACCCTCGTGCACGATATATGAATACCGTGCATAAGGAAAAGAAGAAAAGAAAAAGAGGAAAAGAAAGGAAAAGAAAGGCCGATGCTTGGGGAACCACGCGCCGCCTCGAGGCCCGTGCGCCGCTTCGATTCCTGGACGTGTTAGAGAGTACGAACGTCCTGATGAGGCTGACGCGCTGATCAAGGGGATCGGACGGTCCGGAAGGAAAGGAACTACTTCCGCTCCCTATAAAAGGCCTTTTATGGGGGAACAGAAGGGTTTCGTCCTCCTTCCAAACCCTAAGATAAGAAGAAACCACCAACTCCGTCTGCTCGTCAGGAAAGTTGAAACATGGGAGGGAGAGAGATCGAGTGGGTCAGCTGGCCGAGCAATTTCAGAAAGATAATAGCTACCAGGAGTCCCTCATGATGGAACATGAGGTACTCAACACGACCAAAGGTTTCAGAGGGAACCCCCATCTGATGGTCATCCCGCCTGCTGCCGACCTCCGGCCGAACCGTCCACCCGAAGGGGCGGTTTGCGTATACAGGGCTCAGGTAGAATATGGCCTGATGCTGCCGCCCCAGCCAGAGTTCAGAGAAGTCCTGAATTCCTTTCAACTGGTGCCGGCGCAGCTCTCCCCTAACGCCGTCGCTTACATGTACTCTTTCCTGAAGCTGTTGCAAGCCAGGGGAATATCATGGAGTCTGACGCTATTCCGGAGTCTGTTCAGCTGGATGACGGTACCAGGATATGGGGGCTGTCTGGCCCTTCGGTCGAGGTCGAGGAAGGCGATGTTCTCGGGGGCCAGCAGCTCCCATTCGGACTGGGAGGGGATTTCTACTTTTTTGTAGGCGGGGATTTGGGGATCCCCTTGACGCCTGGGGTCTGCCCAACAGAGTTTCTTGGTGATGCCAGTGGGTGGCGGGACGTCCGTCCATAGGAGTCTGGAAAGTTTGAAAGGGGAAAAACTGGCCCCCTGAAAAGATTTCCTGCGGCTAGTGAAGAATGATGTATCCATGTATGCTAAGTCGCAGGGTACACCATCTTCAAAGAGATCGACCCCCCGCATGGACAGTCCTGATGAGGAGGGTCAGGAGGGGGCAAACCTCCTGCGACTCAACTTAGCAAACAGATAGTTGCGGAGGAAGGGGGGGTGAGACAGGAGTTTCCAGAGCCTGTCTGCGGTGGGACGCCTATGATGTGGTGTCTTCGCCGAACCGACTCTGGAAGTGATAGGGAAACCCTGGCGAAGGTGATGGAAGAAGCGGGAAAAGAGGCAGGTAAAGGAAAGGAGCTGCATTGCTGGCCAGGGCTAAAGGTAATCCCAAAAAGTGGCGTGGGGATTACCATAGGGGGAAAAGGAGGTTAAGAGGAGCGGCCGGAGGCGTCCCAAGAAGGAGATGGTGGTGGTGCCTGTCCAGAGAAGGAAGCAGCGGCCACTGTCTCCCCGGCTTTGGCGCCTTGAAGCTCCAAGAAAAGGGGTCCCTCTGAAGAGAACCGTGTAGAGCCCCTCTAAAAGGGGAAAGTTTTGCGGAGGGGGAAACCGGCGAAGAGCATCAGTGGGAGAAGGGCGTGGAGCCCCCCATTTGTCTTAACTTCACCGGGGAGTTTGCTTGGGGGGGACGAGGTTTGGTTTGAGTTCGTCGGAGGCGGTGAGGAAGCTAACTTCACTTCGAGCAGTCGTCGAACCTGCTGAACCTGTTCGAGGAGACTTGGGCTGATCCTAGGGGAGGATTGTGAATAGGGAGCTTGAGAGAAGGTGGAGAAAGACCGCCGCGACGGACCTCTCTCGCCCAGATGGCAACAGGCGACCACGGTATGGACCTATTTGCCTTTTTCTGACTTGATCCTTGGTAGGTGTGATCTTGCTTCCTTTTTCAGATACTTGCTCGTTTGCCTTTGGCAATGAACAGGGCCCTGAGGATGAAGAGCAGATGATAGATCAGACGGTCACGCTTGCACCGTCAGGCGGCGGAGATTGAGGCCTTGAAGGTCCAGCTGGCGACGGAATCTTCTCAGCATACTGCTTTGCAGGAGAAATTCAGGGTGTACAAGTCCGCTATGGGCGCTCTAAAGGCGGACAATAAGGCTCTGCGGGAGAAGCTGAGCGAGGCCGATAGAGATAAGGAGGCTGCTGTTCAAGCCTACAAAACAAGCTTATCTTGCAGGAAAGAAAGGTTGGATGGGATCAGGCGAGCCTGGGAAGGATTGGCTTCTACCCTGATCCAAGAAGGCGAGGTTAAAGCTGCTGTCCTTGGGGAACTGGACCCCTTCCCTTGTATGGCTGTAGATCCAACTTATAAGGAGGAAGGATTTGATCTGACCGACGATGCTATCCAACAGCTTTTTGACCTTTTGGATGGAATTAGCGAAGGCTGATCTATTTCCTTATGAATGTGATGTAATTCCTCTTGTAATTTATTTTTTTTTTTTGTAAAAAAATGAATAAAAGGAAGTTTTGTCTGTCATATACCTGCTCATTCTGCTGTGTATGTATGTGTACCTTTTTATAAGATTTGAGATATCCAGGCTGACTCTGAGAAAAGCTTGTAATAGATTTCCTGAATTTTGTAATAGGTTTATGAGTTTGGAACCTTCTGAAATCCATAGAGGAAGAGGAATATTGTAAGTCAGGGTAGATCCCGCCCAAGCGGTATTTCGACCTAATGCCACAAGGACTTTAAAAGTCTGATACACCGTGCACGATGTTTTAGACTTGTGGCAAGGGCTAACCTCGGGGATCCCTTTAGTAGAATTTGTGGATATTCCTTTGAACCTGTACAGGAGAGAAGTAACGATAGTAGTGGAGATCCTGTCTGAAGGGAGTTTATCTAACCTTATGCCAAAAGGACTTGTTCGTCTGAAACATCTTGTTTGATGTTTGTACTTAAGGCAAGGGCTGACCCTCTTGGGATGGCAGTTATCCTAGCGGGAAGCGAAGGCACCCTGCTTAGGGGGGACCTGTATCTTGTTCAATAACAGGGACGACCCTAAGGTTACGGGTAGGCCTTCAGACCTTCCGCTGGTCAGATGGGCTTATGGAAGGGTCCCAGATGTTTGTAGGAAACCCCGCCTGCCAGGCTCTGCTAGGCTTGATGATCACCGTATTATAAAGGATTAGTGAGTACCATCGTGCACGCGGTTTGCAACCTCGGACACGATGATTTGAGCTTTGAGTTTTGAGGTCATACCTGAGCGACGCCATGGTAGTTGTATACATACATGTGCGTCAGTATGTGAGGATCATTCTCCATGGGTATGTTGGAAATATAGAAATCCCAGAATATAAAGAAGATTCAGATCATTTTTTGAAAGAAAACTTAGGCCTTTGTATAAATAGATCCCTTAAATGGAACCGCAAGAAGTGAGCAGCGTAGAATGCCTAGATGATTTGCAGCAAGGTTTTACGCATAGAACTTCTTCAGGTCGTCCCCACTCCAACTTCTGGGGACCTGAGTGTCTTCAGAAGTCATGAGGTAGTAAGCGTTCGGCCCAGCAACCTCGCACACGATGTAAAGACCTTCCCAATTCGGCTCAAGCTTGGGAACCCCTAAGTTGCTGCCGGCAAGAAGTCGCCGCTTGAGGATCAGATCACCCGGATTGAAAGCTCTGAGGTTGACCTTCCGGTTGTAATATCGTTCCACTCGCCGTTTATGCTCCAGGTGTTTTAGTGCCGCTAGTTCTCTTTTTTATTCCAGGAGGTCCAAGTCGACCCTTCGCGAATCATCGTTTTCGCCCACCCAAGTTTGCAAAGCCTCGGGTTCGAAACTGGCGGCAGCTCCTATTCTGGGAGAGAGGTGTTCCAGCTCAACTGGTATAACAACGTCTATTCCGAATGAGAGGGAGAAAGGCGACTCCTGGGTAACCTTGGAAGGGGCTGTGTTATAAGCCCAGAGAGCCCCTGGTAGCTCTTCTGGCCAGCGGGCTTTTGCGCCGTCTAGGCGTTTCTTTAGAATATTCAAGATGTTTTTGTTGGCAGCTTCTGCCTGACCGTTGGTATGTGGGTGCCAGACGGAGGCGTACTTGAGATTTGATCTGGTGTTCTCCGCAGAAATTGTGAATCCTCTGATTGGCAAACGGAGTGCCATTATCTGTGATGACTGTCATTGGTACGCCATACCTGCATACGATGTTGGCCCAGAGGAAGTTCTCGACGTTTTGAGTAGTGGGCTGAGTGAGCGGCTTGGCCTCAATCCACTTAGTGAAGTAGTCGACCGCAACCAGTATCCATTTGTAGCCCTTCATGGCCGCGGGCATTGGTCCTAAAAAATCCAGCCCCTAGATGGCGAAGGGCCAGGATGAGTTGATAGGCTTGAGGTATCCTGCGGGTTGCCTCTGCATGTCGGCGTAATACTGGCATTGAGAACATTTCTCCACGAATACCTGAGCGTCCTTGTGGATATTGGGCCAGAAAAAACCCTGGCGCAGGATCCGCATGACCAGGCTCCTACCCCTGGCGTGGGTTCCGCATTCTCCCCGATGTACTGCATCCATGACTTTCAAGGCTTCGTCTGGCCTCAGGCATTTGGTGAGGGGTTTAGCGTAAGATCTTCTGTAGAGTTCTCCGTCAATGAGGGTGTATTTGGCACAAGCAAGCTTCAATTTCTGCGCCTCCTGTCTGCTGTCTGGCTGCATCCCCGCTCTTCAAGTAATCCAGGATCCTGTCCATCCAGCAAGGCGGTTGTTCTTCAGAAGAAGTCTCGGCGCATTCGAAACTAGGCCTTTCGAACACTTGAGTCCGGCGGAGGTTGATGGCTAGGATGGCTGCTATTTTATCGGGATTGACTTCTATCCCCCTGACGGAGACCAAATATCCCAGGAATTTTCCTGAAGCAGCGCCGAAGGTACATTTAGCAGGGTTGAGCTTGAGGTTGTACCTTCGGAGAGTGTCGAGCGTTTCCCGAAGATCATCAAGGTGCTCTGTGAAAGTTCTACTTTTGACCAGAATGTCGTCTACGTAGGCTTCGAGGTTCTTCCCCCTTTGGTTTTTGAAGACCGTGTCGATCATGCGCTGATACATAGCACCGGCGTTTTTGAGGCCGAAGGGCATGACCCTGTAGCAGTAGGTTCCGTAATCAGTGATGAAGGCTGTCTTCTCCTCATCGCCCTCGGCCATCCAGATTTGGTGATACCCGGAGAAGGCATCCAAAAAGCTCATAACCTCGTACCCGACGGTACGATCCACCATAACGTCGATACGAGGGAGGGGGTAGGTGTCTTTGGGGCAGGCCTGATTCAATGACCTGAAGTCTACGCATATTCTCCACTTCCCATTGGCCTTTCTGACCATCACGATGTTGGTTAACCATCGGGGATACTGGACTTCGCTGATGTAACCAGCTCCAAGCAGCTTTGTGATTTCCTCCTTAATGGCATCCTGCCTTTCCCCTGCCATTACTCTCTTCTTTTGGGCAACAGGGGTGACAACCTGAGATACATTCAAGTGGTGTTCGCAAATTGCCCTGTCTATGCCTGTAACATCCTCAGGAGACCATGCAAACACATTGATATAGTCAGAGAGCAGGGCAGTAACTTCTGCCTGCTGTTTCTCATTTAGGAAAGATGAAACGTTTACAGTTTTGGAAGAGCCTTCACCCCCTAAGGCTACGTTGACAACTCCTTCCTGCGGTGTGACCGGTTGGGTCTCCCTAGGATCCATTTGATCCACTACAAGCTGCGCCGCTATCTGAAAGCAGCGGGCAGCCTGTATTGCGTCTCCCCGAATGGTGACAACGCCGCTGGAGGTCGGAAACTTCGCGCACAGGTGGGGCGTGGAGATCACCATCCCGAAGGGGTTTAGAGTTGTTCTCCCCAGGATGGCGTTGTAGCCCGATTTAGCTCTGATGACTGCGAAGTTAACCATGCTCATAGCGTGACCGTTGTCATCACCAAAGGAGACAGGAAAAGTAATGAATCCCAGGGGTTGGACCCTTTCTCCGGAGAAACCGAGTAAGGTAGTTCCTGCGTGAAGGAGGTTAGTCTCCTTGAGTCCCGTCTAGAGGAAGGCGGACTCGAACAGGACGTCAGCGGCGCTCCCGGAGTCAAGGAGTACTCGCCGGACATCAAAATCAGCGATACGGGCAACGACCACGATTGGATCGTTATGCAAGTTGCCCTGTTGGGGGAGATCTTCACTGCAGAATGTAAGGGGGATAGGTGAGGCATGGTGCTCAGAGACGCTGCCGACCTCTGTCTCCCGGCGTTGAGTGATTGGGTCAACGCTGAAGATGGCATGGATAGTTCTGTTGGCAGGAGGATAAGGGCGCCCCTGCTGGCTAGGGCCTACGGGCGGTAGGGCCTTGGCAGGAGCCTCAGCAGCCTCGGGGGCTTTCCCTTTCTGGGCGGTAGTGAAATTTGGAGCCATTTGCATGAACTCCTCGAGCTTGCCCTGATTTGCCAGCTTCTCGAGCAAGATTCTGAGGCCTCGGCAGCGGTGGAGCCTGTGCCCATAGTTCCCGTGGAACTCGCAGTAGTCGTTGGGGTCCATCCCAGGTGGCAGCGCTGGTTTGGGCCCAGTGGGCCGTACCCAACCCTGCTTGATGGCCGCCGCATAGACCTCGGGGAGTGGCCTAGATAGAAGAAGCTTCGGAAGCTGGGTATGTCGGGGCCTCCCTTCTTCTCGATCACGAGGTCTAGCTATCTGTGTCCTCGTGATCGAGGGTTCGATACTTCGATGTTTCCTTTTGTTCCTGTCCTGTCTTGCTCCGGAAACACCTGCTGGGGAGGATTCGGCATCCTCTAACAACATGAACTGACTGGCCCTAGCCACCAGTTCTGGGTAACTCCGAGGTTTTGCCAACTGTAAGGATTTGGACAGGTCCCCTACCTTGAGCCCTCTTCGGAAGTTATGCATGGCCACTGCAGGCTCTACATCATCGGCTTCGGCCGCAGCGGCGAAGAAGCGGTTGGTGTAATCCCGAAGGTTCTCCCTCTCGCCTTGCTTAATGTTGGCGAGGACCATGTCTGATACGACCATGCGGGTCCGCCCTATGAAACGGGCGATCAACTCCCACTTCAGATGCTCATAGGAGGTGATGTGACCTCGGGGCAGTTTGATGAACCAGCTGAATGCTGCCCCTTTCAATGTGTTGGCTAGGAGATGGCACCTGGTGGCTTCGTCCGACCGGCGATATCGGACGGTGGCCTCAAACCCTTGCACATGCTCACGGGGGTCTGTCGCGCCTTTGTAAACCTCCAACCTGGGCGGCCGGAAGTCCTCTGGGACGGGGGCCAAACGGATGGCATCGGAAAATGGGGCATTTCCGTCCATCGGCCCGAAGAAGGGATCAGGTCCGTGATGAGGAGCCTGAGCGCCGGGAAAGAGGGGGTCTCTTCCAGCTAAGAACGGAGGAAAAGCGGGTGGGAGAAAAGCAGGTTGTGGTAGTGGACAAGGTGGAAGGGGGTTTTGATGAACCTCCTGGAAATGAACAGGGCGTATGGGTGGTCCGGAAGAACCAGAAGATTGGATGGAGAGTGGCGCAGCTTGGGGCGGCGGTGCAAGGACTTCGGCCACCGCGGGAATCGGGAGGACCGGAGCCGCGGCCGCCGCTGGCGCCGGAATCATCTCTGGAATCACTGCAACCGGCGGAGGTGCAGGGACCGCCGGCACCGGCGGGCAAGGTACAGGGAGAGGAAGTACAGCACAGACCGACTGAGTCTGTCTGAGGATGACGGCCTGTTGTGCTGTGAGGCCAGTGACCATGTCAGTGAGGTTTGCGAGCATCCCTTGGAGCTCTGAAACACGAGTGCCTCTGGAAGAGGAGGCAGATCCGGCGCGTCGCCGGCAAGTGGAAGTCGACGCTCCGTCGTCCGGCGCCTGGGCAGAGGGTTCTCCTACGTGCACACTGCGGGCAGCAGAGTTGGTTTTGCGTGTTCTCGCCACCATCTTTTCAGGTCTCAATGAAAGCACCAGAAGATGTTGACGTAGGATGTGGGGGTCCCAGGAAACACCGAAGAGAGAGAGTTCCGAGAGACGGCGGCACGCAAAAAGGGGGGTGAACCTGTTAATGGAGGCTCAGGGAGAAGATTCTGTCCAAGGCAACCAGAAAAGCACGCAGAGATTTAAGGTGGTTCAGGGAGGAAATCCCCTACGTTCACCGGTCCGTCAGTGAAGGAGTTTCACTAAAAATGGGAAAATAACCCTGAGACAGGGCTAATACAATGCTTTGTTATGAAAAAGAAGAAGAGGAAGAAGAAGAACTGACGAAGCCCCTCAGTTGGGGCTCCGTTACAAAGGAATAGGAAAATCTAGAGATCCCAGAGCCTGGGTCTCTCTGTCTCTTTGTTCCTCTATGATCCCCTTTCTTTTGCTGGAACTGTTCAGCAGTCTTTATAGCCGTTGACACGCGTAGCTCCACCCTGATTTTCCGGAGGAAAGGTGATGGGTGAGCTCCGAGCGCCGCTTGCCTGTCACTGGAGAAGTCCGCAGCTGTACGAGGAAGATGACATCTTTTAATGCTAGTACTTTCCTGGGGAAGAGTGTCTGTACGGAAGTCGGCGGAGTTAGGTGAAACTGATTGTGACAGACGTTACCTCGTACCCTCGGGTCCGAGGTTACGAAGGTCTGTTCCTGGATCGTCGTGGACGATGGTTGGTCGAACCCTCGTGCCCGAGGTTTGACCTGGGTCGAAAAGTCCTGCAAGACCTGAAGCTGAGTCAGCAAATCAATCAATCGGTCATAGCCCTGTAGGGCGCCACGCGTTCGGACAGGATGCAGCGTAGGAACCACGTGTTTAACAGTAGGATTACATAATATTAATGTCTTGTTATCTACATAATATTACGTAGCTCTATGTAGTAAGAAGTCAATACTATGTAGCAACAGACAGTACTATGTAGCAAGAAATTGGTGCTACGTAGCTTCAGATAACAAGACGTCAATATTATGTAATCCTACGTAGAAAAAAATCACTGTTACGTAGCAAAAGTCAGTACTATATAGTAAGAAATTAGTGCTACATAGCTCCAAATAACAATGCGTCAATATTATGTAGTCATACGTAGCAAAAAATCAGTGCTGCGTAGCAAGAAATTAATATTATATAATATCTGAAGCAGCTCATCGTGTCACGTGACTTAATTTTATTTGTGTGCGAACGAATAACGTGGCATACATTATGCACACAAAAATTTCTCCAAAAATTGAGGCAATGTAGATCAAATTTGAGATTTTCTAATATTTTGACAATCTCTTTTTTCATTGAGATAGGAGAACACTACGATCCTGTCAATAGATTGGACTATGATTTGACTTGATCTGAATTCTTATGCGATTAAATATTCAAACGAGTCTTCTTTGACCTATTAACTCGCCCCTTTTACAAATATAAACAGATATTAATAACCTGATTTGTTTAAAATTTGACTCAATTTATTAAATTTCTAAATTAACTTGATTGATTTTAACTAGTTACATCATATTACCTATAAAATTAAACGTTAAATATTAACTATATTTTATATTATAATATAATTTAAAATAAAAAATTAATTTTATTTAATATCTTAAAATATATAAAAATAATAATAAATTTATATATCTTTCACATATCTCAATATAATAATTAATTTTATTTCACATTATTCTTTTTCAACTGTAGTGGTCCATATTACTCATCAATTGGACGATGAGCTCATAAGATCTGATAATATCGTTCTTTATGTTCAAAGCAAGCATCTATCTGATCAAAGTTAGCAGCTATCTCTGCCCGTCGAAGGATATTGTTCGGCTGAATGAGGTTTGCGTTATAATCCTCGAGAATGTGACTTTCCCTCTACAAATCTTCGATTTGGCAGTGTAAATCCGCTACTTGCTATTTATCTAGAAAGTACAGATATGATACGAGAACACGAGGATGTGATACGCTATGACACACTAACACAACAACATTTCAAATTATAGGATACGACAAGACATACCAAATAATATAATAAATATTTATGTGATGATGTAAGTTTTATCATAATTTTTGCTCAATAGCTAGAAGCATTTAAGAAACACGAACATAATATGAGAACACATCATGACATGACATGTTGGATGTACAAAAGTGTTCATATTTCTTGTTGTTCATAGATGCGACACGGAGATTTCTTTACTATAATTATCACTGTGATCCTCGACATTGCCTTCATCGGCGCTCCGCTCTTCAACATCTATGTTTTTTTCATCTAAACTGTTCAATGACAACCTTAAAGATGGAGCAATGTCATGAGTTCTCATTGAAGAGGCTCTTCCTTGTTGCTGCATAAAATATTTGTCAAGTTTTGAATCATAATTTTTGGTAATTTATTAAATATAATGGTAACAAATTCAACTTATCGAATCGGTTCCAAATTGAATAGAATTTGCTAACTCTAGAGGTGAGAATGATCCAAGTTTAAGCTGAGCTAGGCACAACACAAGCTCGACTCATTGATTTATAGACTGATTCAAGCTCAGATTGATTTTGAGTTCAAGCTGGCTCGACTTGACCAACATTCATTTTTGAGCTAACTCGAACCTTAATCTAACTGCTCAAATTCTTAGTGAATTGACATTATACAACAAAAACAACAACCAAGCCTTAATCACACTATATGGGGTCGGCTACATGAATCATTTATTTTCATTGTGCTTTATTAGTTAACAAATTCTTATCTAAGTATAAGTAACTAAGATCACTCCTTATAATTTCTTGTCGTGTCTTCTTTAGTCTCCCCCTTCCTCTTTGTACATGGGCAAGATCCAATAACTCGATTTTTCTAACTGGAGCTTCAATCAGCCTACGATTTATATGTTCAAAGTATCTAAACTGACTTTTTCTAAGTTTATCTTCAATTGGTGCAACACAAGCTTTCTTTCGGATATACACATTTCTCATTCTATCCTTTCAAGTATATCCACACATCCACCTTAGCATCTTTATTTCTACAATATTTATTTTATTTGTATATTTTCTCTTTGCAAGCTAGCATTCAGCACCATATATCATCGTTGGTCTTACTACAATTTTATAAAGTTTACCCTTAAGTCTAGATGAGATTTTTCTATTGCACAAAGTGAATTGAACATTATGTTATAAAATAATTAGCCTTTATCGGGTTTTAAACATGAGTTTATCATACTCATAAACTTGCCCAACACATACTCTAGCTATTACGTCTTACATACTATTTATAAAAATAATTTATATTATTTTTATTCAGGAAAAAAATTGAGTCAATTTCGATTTGAACTGATCACATCATACCATCGTCGATCGAACTCATGGCTTGGCTCAATACTTAGGGCCAAATTCTCACCCCTAGTTAAGTCTCCGATTACCATTCGATCTAAAAGCTTAAGTATGTAGCTTTCGATCCAAGAATAATTTTATATTCTAACATGCTCCCTCACACAAAGTTATTTGCTTTACAGCGTAAAGTTTAACGTAGTTACCTTTTCTGAATTTATGCTACCAATAATTGGGAGGCACCAGGGTTTAAACTCGAAACCTCTGGCTCTGATTTCATGTTAAATCTTCAACTACTAAGTGATCTAAAAGCTTAAACTTATAGGTTATGGCCAAAGAATAATCTTACGATCTAATAAAATCCATATCCAATCGCTTCCCTTTTAAGCATTTGTGATGGCATAAGCTTTTGAGTAAGGAACAAGAACTATAATAATACGAAATATCCCTGTGAAATATAGAAGCATTATGAGACTTAAGAGATTCTAAATCAAGGGAAAATTATTAATCCGAAAGATCAAACCATAATTCTAGGGACATGAAGCAAAGTGAGAGCACTTTTCAATAAAAGCAGCCCAGATTTCTGCTTATCTTAAAAGGAAATAATAGAGCTAGGATCCTTCACTTTTCCTTTTCCTCTTGGCCACATGCTAAAGGAATCGTACTCACATGATCTTTCACACTCTTAAGAGATTTGAGCATATCCAATAGATATTAACCCGAATGCCCCTTCCTTGGTGTCTTCCTCAAAAGAAAGTAAAAAAGTGAAACATGGTGGAAACGTGGGTCGATTATGTTTAGGAATGAATATAAGAGTCTGATAAAACTCGACGTTTTTCGGTTCAGTTCAGGTAGAGTTTGCTGGGAATCCCTCACGAGGGTGAGGAAGTTGAGAAGAACGTCAAAGAAAGCTTTTCGAATAAAACCATCATCAAAGGTTCTTCAACAAAGTTTTTGACAAGCACTGAAACCTTGGACAAGGTGTCAACCGATGTCATTTATCCTACGATGTTGAAGTTTCTTCGACAAGAAGTGAAGAGAGAGTTCATCGAATATTCAACTGAAGGCCTTGACAAATTTCATCAAGGCTAGCAAACCCAATGCTTGGTAAACAACAATTAACCGAGGTTTAGTTTTTGTTAAGGAGCAATAATAGCCAAGTAAATCTTCGACAACCAAAATAAAACTTGGCAAACATTGTCCAAGATAACTTCGTGGAGGAAAACATCTAGGAGAGTTCTTTCATAAAGGAGAAGCTATTTGTTTGGCAATTTTTTGAGAAGGGATTTTCTCAACTGAACTAGACAAGTGTTGCAAAAGATTAGAGAATTTTAGGTAGTCATAAGGGGAGCGACTACATTAACCTACCAGGTCATTGTGGAGTAGTAGCCATGCTAGCCCATAACTGAACTGTCAAGAAGAGTGCATGTGGATCAGATAGTGATCCTGCCACCGTCATCGTTAGAAAAAGAAAATAGGTGTTCTCCGTTTCTAATTAGGTAGCATTAGGTAAAGACCCATTCAACTCTTCAGTGAGTCACCAAAAAGAGCTACAAAAAATCAAAGCCTGTATCAAGCTAACTGTCGAGCTTACAGCAATTGTGGCTCTTTAACTTCCAAAAAAAACCTATAGGCATCTATCTTCAAGTTATACAAGATCCCGAAGAGTAATCTCGCATTTTACTCTTCTAAATTGTAGTTGAAAATTCTAAACGTTTGTTTACTTTGTCGATGAGGTTTTAGATTTGTTTCTTCAACCAAGTAGGATGACCCAAATTTGTTTCGAAAGAGGCGTGTTCTCTTATAGTAGGTAGGGCGGAACTGGTTTGCTGTCCATGATGCAATGCAACAAATTTACCCAGTGTAAGTCTTAACAATCTCCAATAACTTTGGTATCTTTGAATGGAAAGAAACTTACAAGTAGCGCATACATATTCTTCATGGAAAAGGAAATTAACCTTATCTATTCCTATAAAGAAACTCATCTTTTCAATCCACTAACAAAATTGACATGCATATTTCAAGCTATCAAAAAAACATTGAACACTGAACCAGGATAATTTTTCGTACATTCATTTGTACACTAAACTATAAGTTGGCCCCTCCCTTATCCTACTAACTACTATAAATATATCAACTTCTGTAAATTAAAACCACCAACAAGATACAATAAGGTAATGGAAGCTACTCACAAGCGAAGAGGAATAAAGGATAAGTTGGCCATGTCCTTCTACCGAGCACCCAAGCCTTCTTCGGTGCAGTACATGAGCAGCAAGGTTAAGCATTCTTCATCATCTTCCTCTCTTGGTTATCTTACAGAAGAGAAACAGTTCATTGCCACTGAGAAGAGTGAATATGGCAATAAATCCACTACTGAGCAGGACTGCGTGGACAAGAGGGCGGCTACGTATATTTCCTACGTTCAGGAACGGTTCAGGAGAGAACAAAATGACTTTGAAAAGACCTTCTGATGGCTCTGACAGTCTGATAGTTATGTTAGGATTCATAAAAGTTATCATGTATCAAAAAATATATTGATGTAATAGTTAATGAACTGGGTTTGATAAGTTTGTAAGTTTAGATAGTAGCAACTTCTATATATTCATCTTTTATGCAGGAATTTTGTTTCTGTACTGATATTACTGTCCATAAATGGATATAAAAGAACATGAATCAGGAATTAAAGCACTTGTATTTCACTTGCAAATAAAGACATCTATATTAAGCAACAAGAGTGGAACCTGCAGGAGAAAAGCTTGCATATAAATTGGAAAACAATAATGCTAGCTCGTTTCGTACGTTCCCAGTCAATTTTCCAATCTGATTCCTAGAACATGTGCTCTACAGAAGCCTTTCGGCGGTTTTGGGAGCTTATCGAACAAAACTTATCTACTGATCTGTTTTTGAAAAATTATGTACGTTTTGAAACATTATATATACACAGAGTGGGTTAAAGCTAAGGCATGATTTCTTCTAAATTTAAATTTACCATAATTATTTGTTATAGCGAATCTCATCAGATCATTGTGTTTTTGCGTGTGCTTGGGTCTATATTTGCATCAATTTCGTAACAAAATAGTTCGCTGCGTGCAAGTCCAAAGGATGAACACAGCAGATGCTTACAAATAACCAGCAACTTTTGCAGGTTGAGATGATATATGCAAGAGTTTTAATTTTAGAGCAATCCGGCGAGATAATTGCGTAAAATATCTAAGTAATATGCACTGTAAGATCAATGAGAAAAAAAAAAAGTATGATTCGACATTCATGAAGTGCTATCATTCACATAATCTAAGATAATGTGGCCATTAAAGATGAAACAAAGCAAGAGATGAACATTGGTTTCACGTGACTGAGTAAGATGCTACGATTTGAACAGAACATTTCTTTCCTTACTAGTTAATATATGAATAAAAACTGGGATTTCTTCATTGATTCTTGCCGCAAGAATGCTTAGGATATTTGAGATTCATTTTAGGAAAAAATAATCCTATTTTAAAGGTGGTTTGTGAGTTCCGCTGTTTTAAGTTTAGAACACTTGAATACCAGCCTTTTGTTACTTCAACAAATTTCTATTGTTTGTCTTTTCATCTTTTGATTATCTATATAATGGTCCCATTTGGTAAATGGCTAAAAAAATACAGAAAAAAGTTTCATGGCCAAAACAATATTTCATTTTAAAAAGTTACTAAAAATATTTTATATCTTATCTTATACAAATTTCAATATTAGACAATCACTTTATTTTATATGCAACAAAGCTTTTAACATAACTAATATTATTTCCATCTCGAAAAATATTTTTCCAAACACCCTTTTTTCCCTTCAACCAAATTGACCGTTCTTGATATGTTTTGAAGTATTATTTCTTTTCATTGTATGTCCAAGATACATGTATTATATGTATGCATTGATTTGAGTCCAAGTACTTCTCTCTCTCATAGTCCAAGTCCTTCTAATTTCCAGTCCCTCCCCTCCATCCTTCCTTCCCTCTCCTTGGCTCCCTACATCTTCTTCCTCACTTCAGTTTACCCCTTGGCTTTCTCCTTAACCCTCCTCTTCTATGTTTCCTATAAAATTTTTGCAAATTTAAATAACAAAACTAATTGCAACTACCAAAGTTCACAATCCCACATAAAACTAGAACCACACTGAATTCTCTTTGCTTACATTCAAATTCAAGAATCAATTCGAACCATATACGTGTCAAGTGCTAAAGAGCAAATCTGACTTATTCTCCTAATAGTTCGACCAAAGATGGGATCCTTTGGGGACAATCCTAGTTTCATGAATACCCTCGTTCCAATATCATTTGTTACCAAAACAGTCAATCATCGATCTCATAAGCTTCAACCCTGAGTACACTATGATGGAAGCTTGCTGAGCCCAATATGCACGTGATTGGACACCATTCAAACATAAAATCCTAAAACAATACTAAGGGAAAATTTGTTATTTGTTATCAAATGTGAGACAACTCTCATACGTATCCAACAAATCTTTCTATTCACATAAAAATCCATCCATATTAGATCCACTACCCGCCTAATATGCCATTTTAATCCATCTAGTACATGTACATAAAAGAGCCCTTACTCAACCACCCTATGCTATGAAGTCACCTATTGAAATTTTAAACTCAATCTTGGTCCCGTAGCTAAGACCCATGAGAGCATGTTAATTCACAAGAGCCACTTGATCCAAGCCGAACCGTCGACTCTAATACCACTATCAAATGAGTAATACCTTAGTGCTCAAGTTGAACCCAATATACAAGTTATTGGATATCTTTCCAACCTAAAAGCCTAGGCCAACGGGTAAAGACTAATACTTGTATATTAACATAATAACTTATTATTAATCATCCAATATGAGTTAATTCTTATGTATATCCCAACAATGTGAACCAGCCTAGGCTTCCTCCAACTCAAACATGTAAACAGCCTCTCACTAATCGCCATATGCCCATATGGATGAGGGAAGACCAAATACGTATGGTCGTGACTCTAGGCACTATAGAAAACTGTACTCCGAAGCTTCCATGGCACTTGTTATGGCTTTAGCAGCATACTATTGTACTCCAACCTCTATAATTCGCTAGTATAGTGAAAACTTTCTAGCATTCAGCCACCATGATTTTTGTCTCATTCATTGTAACAACTATTCCCTTTCTTCCTTTCTTCTTTACTTACGTTCTTTGCTTTACTTACAATCTACTTGTGGTCGATCTGGCAAAAGATCTCACTTGTGAAAAACCAAGGACCTCTGATTGCTTGATAGAATCGTACATCAGCACTCTTAAACACAAATTTTTGAAAAATGTATGTAGGTCTTGTGTTTTCTTCTCCATAGCCAACAATTTTTAAAATCCAAAAATGCATTTAGATCATAGAATTAGCAGCAAATAGTAAAAGGAGAGCATCTACCATATTATTCTATTGACCTGTCCAATAACTCAGTAATTTACAAAAAATACTAGTGAGAGGGTGGATGTGTCATCCACATTTAAGAAAGTTTTGCTAAGCATATCATTGATCTATTGAAACTCCTGCACAAAACTGTGAAAAATGAATCGGAATATGATCTCTGCGTATGACATTTATTCATTTATGCTCACATAGAGCATTACTTTAAGTATAACTATATAGATAAGAAACCTTCATGTAGCTGACCCCTTCAAATTTGGGATTAAGGCTTCATTGTTGTTGGCATGCTGTTATAGAGGTTTTAGGCTTTTAGCTACAACCGCACAACAAAGCATTGGTTATATTAGCCATTATTATTTTAATCAAGTGCTCAAATTTAACAGGTTGTTTTGAGCCCTATTAATTTCAATTAGCCATATTTGAACACAAGCAAGCACGAATACATCTAAAGGGCTATTGTACCCCTATCATACCAATATCAGATATTGAAATTCCCAAATATCCCCTAGATATGTATCGGAGATGTCATGTAGCATATTTGAATGAAAAAATAAATTTACTTGGATACATCAGAGACACTGAGTTTACAATAATACCAAATAATTAAAAACGGATATAACTTAAATGGAAAACTTTAGAGTCGTGCTTGCAAAGAGATTAAAAAAATAAAGTAACAACTAGGTCCCTCTAATTTAGGCTTACATACATTCAAATTCCTCTAGTTTATAAGTAAACCAAGTAGGTGTTCTAGTTTGAGATAATGTATAAATAGGTTCTTTGACACTAATAAAGGGACTAAATGGAGGATATTTTCTCTAACTTATGGACTAATTTGATTAATTTAAAAACTAAATTAATATTTTAGATGAAGATAAAGTTTAAATTAACATATTAATTAGAGAAAATATCTTTTATTAAGTACTTCAATTAATATCAAAAGATCTATTTGCACTTTATTTCAAACTAATAAACCTACTTAGTTAATTTAGAAACTAGAGAGAACTAACTACACATAATCCCAAACTAAAGAACCCTAAATGCTACTAACCCAAAAGTATATCAAACTTCAGGATGCTGAATATCTTTTTTTGTTGATTGAGGATGCTAAATATTGCCTAGTATAAATACTAGTATATAAAAATAACACTAAGAACATGACGGTTTATTATGCAAAAAAGAAAGGCATCATATAAAAGGTAAGAGCTTTTTTTTTTTGAAATTCAAGGTAAGAGCTTTTTGAGCATGTCACGTATACATGGCAATTCCTTTTATTATATGTGATGCGTAAAAAGCAATATTTCATCATCTAAAGATGTGAGGATTGAATCGCCATCTACTTCTTTTCAAGCAAACCAAACTTATTAGATATATATATATATATATGTATGTAGAGACACACAAATATATTTAATTTACAAGTCGTGCGGCTACATTGTTGCAGTATTTGCTACAAGAATACATGTCATATCTGTATTCTTGTAGCATACTTATGCTTCATAGTTTGAGCATGTTAACAGAACAAAAATATGTCCCAAAATCTCCTAGTCACAATAGAAACAAATCCATCAAGCAATCTAAGTGGCTAGCCTTTCTTGAGACATTCAAAATATCTATCAATAGCCTTTCTTGACATCTTAATGCAACTATGCCAAACCTAGGAAATCAATCATCATAACATTCTTCAATCCAGAAACAAATTTTCACCTTAAAAGTTTCCTTTACTGCCAATCTCTACCATGGTTTTAACCCTTCCTTAGCTTACCCTTAGCCATCTAATATCTTTTTTACTTACAATCCTATTGGACCTGTTAGATAGCGGACTTGGCTTCGAGTAGAGTTAGATTTGGCCTCACGTAGAATCAGATTCAGAACTTGAAACAACTTAGATAAGTGAAGCGACTTCAATTGAATCCATGTTTTTCTGGATTTGGGTTCATCCGATTAAAAAATGTGTTCAACATTAAGTAAATCGACTTCATAAGGGTTAAACTACCTTACTCTGCCCACCAAACAAGCCCATTTTGTCTGCATAACAATCAATGAAGAACATCAAATCATGAAAGGGAAAGAAGAGAGAGTCTCGTGAGAGTGAAAGAAGGACAAATTCTGGCTACAGCTCGACAAGCCAATGCTAGCAGTGGCGCCTACAACGGGACAACCAGAACCTCTGAGCCCCAAAACATACAAAATTTTCCATAGTCTCTTTTGCAACACCACCAATGAAATGGACATATTTGGTAACTAGTAACAGTATGTTTTTAGTATGTTTTTAGTATCTTCATAAAGTTATTTGGTTATGAAGAATTAAAGTTGATTTTTAATGTTAGAACTTGTGTAGAATGTAAAACAAAGTTGATTTTTTAATATGTATGAAATGCGAAATAAATATAAAAAACTAGTGAGATGTTAAGATTAGTTTGGGGTTCAAAGTCGAAGGATCAGATGGTCAAATGTTGAACTGTAGTTAGTTATAAGATGATCTGGCCGACAAATAGGATTGTTAATTTGGAACAACTCTACAGCATACACAACTAACTTCAAGATCTGATGGGTCTGATCCATATGCTGGTCCATTTAAACACATATCTCTCATCCTTTCATCCACATCATCTTTGTTAGTTCAATCAATTACTCCTATCATCTTCCTTCTATTTATTAGAAACCAATCACTTAACTTGAAGAACTTGAAGAACTTGAATAAAAGCTATAGTTGCATGGCATCGCCGATTCACAACATCAAGAAACAAAAGGTTTTTTTGTCAATACATATCATCATCCAAAATTAAAAACGTGTATTCCAACTAAAGACACTTGAACTTCAACCTAGCATTCATGTAAGAAAAATCTTTCAATCTTTAAGTACCAAATGTGAAAACTGAAACATCCTATCCAGTACAAAGCATCTCACCTTTTTGAACAAGACAAACAAATAGGATAATATCAATTAGGGAAAGCCTCCATCAACTTCCTGCATGAAGCACTCTAACTGATTATTGTCATTATGCACTTTATTTTCTATGGTCTACAAAAAGTTTAAAAGAAAACATAATCCGAAATGGGTTGAGTTCCACTTTGAGTGCATTGTTTAATAAACCAACTATCATAGAACGGAGCTGCATCACGGTGGATGGAAAATATATGCAGTCCGTATGCCATGACTGAGAAATTCATTAACTAAACTTCTTACACAACATTAAAAGTTTTATACAATCAAAACAGGAACCATACCTGTCCTCCATAAAAAAACACATCTTCAAAGGGTCGAGCCATGCGCGCCACTTACCCCCGTCGCTCCGATTGCTCCCTTCCCATGTCAAGGCAGCTGAATAGCTTGACAAACCGCATACCCCACAGCAGAATAAGCAAACTCTGGCGCAGAGCAGCCTTGCGAAGGGCGATGGTTTTGCCTAAAAATTAAGTCCTGCGCCGGGCGGGGACAACGACACCGACGCTGATAAGTCGTGGATCGTCATGGGCGCAAGACTTACACAGCACGCATGCAAGTCGTGGGTGGGAGTGCACGACTTGCACAGCTTACGAGTAAATTGTAGGCACACACAACTTTCCTGTGTCCTGTAAGTCGTATGAGCCTATGACTTACCCGCTTCGAGTAAGTCGTGCACGACTAAAGTCATGGGCCCGCACAACTCATCCAACACGAGTAAATCGTGGGTCAACGTGACTTAGCTGACGCAGGTAAGTCGGGCCAACACAACTTACCCGACGCGAGTATGTTGTGGTGGGCTCGCACGACTTACACAAAGTGGATAAGTCGTAAGTCATGTTAACCTGCATGACTTACCCGACGTAGCTAAGTCATGGGTCGGCACAACTTACTCGATGCGGTAAGTAGTGGGCCTGCACGACTTACACACAGTTGGCGTAAGACATTGATCGGCATAACTGTAAGGTTTGGAGTTTGCCGAGAATCGGAAGAATTGACTAATTGGGAAAAAGGTGAGGAGAAAAAAATGACCTCGTTGTTTTGGACCTATGTCCTCTTAGTGTTTGGCAATGAGGATTTTGATAGTTTCATCTCGCTTTTTACTTCTTCAAGTCCTTCGTGTTTATCGCTCGACGTAAATGATTGATTTCTTAAGCCATCCATCCATCCATCCATCCCCATCTTCCCTGTCGATTGAAGCTCTCTTGACGGTCTTTTTATTTTTATTTTTTGGGTAGAAGCTCTTAAGAAAATCTATTGATCTTTTTAAATCTACTTTTAAGTGCGGCGTTGAGAATGAATACATCCTTAGGCAACTTTATCCTGTTCCATCCAAATGTTTGACTCTCAACCGCAATCCACCACATGTAAATTGATCCCCACTCCATGAATGCGCCACGGGTTGTGACTGGGTGGCTGAATGTTCCGCTCCGCCTTCGATCCATGCCCTCCACTCTCTGTCTCTGTCGCTCTCTTTCTCTCTCTCCAACTCACTGTTTTTTTATTCTCTTCTCTATTTTTCTCTCCTAGTTTGCATAAACATTTGATCGATTTAATGGTCCATTTCTCAAAAATTTTATAATTTTGAATTAAAAATAGGACAAAATATTTTATAGCAATTCAAACTAGTTTGTAAAATTAGTAGAAGAAATAAAACCTTTGTTAATTAAATATGTAAAATAATAAATAAGATAATAATCTAATTGATTTATGTAAGATTAATAAATTTAATAATTATTAAATAATTTGTGCGTGTAAAAAAAAATCAGCTTTCAAGAATTCTGAAAGTAGCATTTACCTTAGCATAGCTTAAGGCTATAAATGAGTTGAGTTCAAGTGAGCCAATCCAGCAGGAGTCGAGTTTCAAATTTATTTGATTTAAATATGCAAAAATGCATTTTAAGCATTAAAATTATTATAAAAAATAATACAATTAAAACTTAAAAAAATATGCATATATATATATATATATATATGCTGAAATAATTTTTTTATAAAATACTCTTTTTAAGACATAAAACATACACTAATTTTTTTAAATTTGTTACATGATATTGTAGTGTGATATTTAAAAGGGGCATTTACTTGCATGCCACACAAATCTTTTAATATTACACTACACATATTTTCTTCACAAAATTTATACTATAAAGTGTGAAGAAAATGTGTGTGATGTAATACATGAAGATTTGTGTGACATGTGTGTAAAAATTTCTATTTAAAAATAATAGATTTACAGATTCCCAGTGTAGTTTGAGTTGTGCTGATTTTTATTTCGAGGGAGTCGACTTGCAAGTTTTGAGTTCGGGTTTCGAGCAAAATTTGCGGCCCTAGACAAATGATTGAACATTCAAGCATAACCCAACAAGATTACTCTTGAATGAAGGACTGATTTTCTCTTCTCAAGAGGATAAGGCCCAAATAAAATTTATGGGCCTCCATATAAAAGGCCCACAATCTCATAGAAGAGACATATTCCTAGTTATTCCTATATGCATCAAGCAAATTTAGGGCCATTTTAGCCACTTAGTACAACCTTTTGCTTACAACCTTTCAAAGTTGAGACCTAATTGGAATCCACATTGATATCTTCATCTATTTCACTCTTATAAAATAAATAAATAAATTAGCTTTAAAAAAAAAGCTTCTTTATATGTTCTTTAAAAAAGAATAAGTTCCATTTCTTGATCTTATTGGATTCTTTTGGCCTACTATTCCCTACAATAATTACGATAGATTCCTCATCAAGTTGAATGGCTTAGCTTCGTATATTTTCATTTGAACCGCAAATTATTATAGTAATATTAATTACTAGTACAAGTCGTAGACTTATTGGTCACAATACAAGTATATACTTACGATTTCCTCACAATTATATTGTACAATAAAAAAAATATTATTATATTAATTTTATTTCACATCATATATAATTATTAGTCTTGCTACATATTCTCAATAATTGATCTATAAATTAACACATCATGATTTAATATTTTAATTAATATACAGGATTATCCAGTGGACTAATCTGGATAATCCAGCATATTAAATTTTTAAATCATAATGAATCAATTTATAGGTCAGTTATTAAGGTAACATAATATTTTTCTAATTATTAATAAGAAATTTTTTCATTCAAATTTAATTTTAATTTTATTAAAATTATTATTTGTAAACAAACACACCTAAATAATGATGTAGTATTTTCTATATGAACTTTATTTAGATTTTATGTGAAGCAAATTAATATGCATGCGCTTTACTATATTAAAAAATAGTCATTCTTTATGAGTTTATCTTGATGGAAAAGTAAAATTATAAGAATAATTAATGTTATCAGCTGAAGAAGATGTCCATCCATTGAATGAAATATTATTAGGTGAATACATTTTTTATTTTTTTATTTACTTTTATTTATTTTTTAAATTTTTTTAATTAGGTGAATAAATATATTTTTTAATGGATTTTGAGCTCATTTATTGAAAAGAATTAGGCATAGCATTATTTAATTTATAAAATCATAAACATAGTTATATATATAACAATTTTGCATATTAATATTAAAACTCCAATATAAATTCTAAGCAATACTAAATAATAACTTTATATATATATATATGGTAATTGAAAGATTTTTAATTAATAGCATTTCGATTTCTAATATTTCATTTCGATTTTTGCGTGTTGATTTACAAACTTTGAATCATAATACTAAGGTCTTTGAAGCGATGATATGTTATAAGTTAATTCTTTTATATTTTAATATTTTGTATTTTTTATTTAAATTAAAGTAATATTACAATGTGCATGTGATATTGGTTGTAGATCGTCAACGTTAGTGACTTGATTTAATTGCTTCTACGATTCAAAATTTATACACTAGTATGCCAAATCGTAAAACTTTTAAAATTTGTATACGATTTACCTAAAGTTTGATGTCAAGAAAATTTCATGCATGATAAA
The DNA here is from genome assembly GCA_002786265.1 of Apostasia shenzhenica. NCBI lineage: Eukaryota > Viridiplantae > Streptophyta > Magnoliopsida > Asparagales > Orchidaceae > Apostasia > Apostasia shenzhenica. The sequence continues at coordinate 426,046 of KZ453230.1, read as the reverse complement.
TTCATGAGTTAACTAATTATAATATGAACTAAAACTAGTGGATTACCTAATCTTAGCACTTAAACAAATTCATGCAAGCTGCATGTGGTTGGTTACATTTTTCTTTTTTTGGGCATGTGGTTGGTTACTAATAGCAAAGTAATTTCAAAATAAAAAATATATAATTATATTACATATATAACCTTCCTAAAAATATTTTTTTCTCATTTAACTCCCAAAATTAAATATTTATATTTTATCTTATATTTTTAATGTATAATTATGAATATCATCTCTTCATATTGATGAATGATTAAATACTTATCTTTTTAAATAAGATAAAGAACTAAATCTTTATCAAATTGATAGAAGATGTGTAGTTTATAATTAGGGATAATTAACTATATGTCACACTATTTAGTTTTATTTTTGCTTTATCTATTCATTCTTAGTTAATTACGCTATACACACTCAAAATATTACAAAATCTTACACACACTTGAGGTAAAACTTAATCAAAATCTATTTGAAAAAAAAATATTCTGTTAGTAAATCATTAAAATTATATTTTTACCTTTAATGATACATATTTTTTTCTTCCTCAATATCACACTACAGCGCTGATTTGTCCTAAAATCAATTCACGTCGCAGATATCTTCTTCCTTTGTCGCCACCTAAATATTAAGGTTTTAGAATTTTCACTCAAAATATATTTAAATATCCTTAAACTAATATGATGAACGGCTCAGATTTCTTATAATCTAACTATAGTTAGGTTATTGAAAAATTATGATTACTCATTGTAATAGAAATAAGTTAAAATGTGTGTATGTAAGATTTTATAATGTTTTGAGTGTGCATAGCTTAATTAATTAAGAATAGATGGGTAAAACTTTAATAAAATTAAATAGTGTGACATGTAGGTAATTATTCTTTATAATTATTTATTTTAAATATAGAGTGATATATGTAAATATATAATTTGTAAAATTAAATAAGTAAAAATTATTCATTGACAATTGACATATATAATTTTCCTTTCAAAATATAGTAAACATTATCTCTGTGAGAATTATAATTTAATAGCATTTATTTCATTTGGATTATTTGCATTAATGCTGTTTTAATTAATGTACTCTTTGTTTGCCCTCTTTAATGACATTTGATCATAACATGTTTAAAATATTTGATAAATGAAATAATATTGAAGTTTAAAATTTTTATTAAATTTATTGTATTTTTTTTAGCAATTATCAATGTGCAGCTTTGGTCTGTACCAACTTATTATTTTGTGAAACTTGTGATTAGCAAATATATTTTCAAAATCATTTAATGTGCATTTGATACCAAAGTTTTGTATCAATTTAAAAAAAAATATTGATAAAAAATATTAATATTTTACTTAATAAATTGTAGTCTCTAAATAAAAAAAAATTAGTGATAATTTTTTGGCCAAAAAAATATAACAGCCACAGTAATTATTGTCACTAAACTCTTATATGTTATTTAATTAGTGATGAATACTATTTTTTATTTATTTTGAATATTTTCTATAAATTTTATTAGTAAAAAATATTGACCAGTAATTTTAAATTTGTCCAATTTAATAGAAATTAATTTTTCATGATCACAAAATTGTTTTATCATTGATCAAACTTATATTTTATGTTGTTTTCATAACACAATGTTGGAGGAATAGAAGAATTAGAAACGTTTTTAATTAATCAAATTTAATAATTTTTGATGTTTTTAATGATAGACTAAAAAAACCATCTAAGAGTATTTTTTTAATTAATATTGACATATATCATATTTATCTTATTACAATTATATTAAATTTTGCCTTTTTTTTCATTCTTGCCAAATGTGATCAATTATAATTTCATTAAAGATATTGTGATATTCAAAAATAAACATTTCATTGATGGAGACCCTACAAATTGTCAAACATCACTAATTTTTCTTCTATCATGTGAACAAATCGAATAATTTATTGAGAAATTATTAGATTCAAGCTAATTAATACATTAAATTTTTTATAGTGGTTAAAAGCGAGGGGCCCATGCCCCGAGAAAGCAGAAAAACATATTAAGAAATAAGTTAAAATGATAAATTTTAATGATAAAAGTTATAATATCTGGAAACAATATATGATACATTTTAGTATATATCGAAAGATCTTGATATATAGCAACAATGTTGATGCTCTCTGTGATTGGTGAAGTCACGTTAGCCTATTAAGGCTTTATTTATTTGGTGTACAAGCTAGTCATGACTATCTTTTTAAAAAAATAAAATAACTTATACATTTCTTAATATATCAATCAATTTTATTTAATATTCTCACAAGTAATTAATTTTATTTTCTATCATATATATATATATATACTCAAAAAATAAAAAAAATAGTCATGATCAACTTAAGCTCTAACCAATATGCCATTAGATTTCAGTATAATATGTCATGTAATTCTGTCTAAAACTTTGTCAATGAACTATTAATATCTAAAATCAATAAAATTTGGCCCTGTTTGGCATGAAGACCAAAATAAAAATCAAAATGATACTAGTTTAAATAATAATAATAATAATAATAATAATAATTTAATTAATCTACATAAATTTTAATATAAAAAAATATTTTACTTCACATACTCAATAATTTTTAATTAAAATATTAACTTTATTTCACATCTTAGATTAAAATACTCAATTCGAATATTTTAGTCTAGAATGTGAAATAAAATTGATATTTTTATTGAAAATTATTGAGTATATAAAGTAAAATAATATTTTTTATATTAGAATTTATGTAAAATAATTTAAAAAATTTTATTTATTTATTTATTTATTATTATTATTATTTAAATTAATACTATTTTAAGGACCTTTCTTCCTTATATTTGCTCTAAAAACCATAGTGTTGATTATGCTAAACAATTACATTATGAGAATATTATATATATTAGTTGATAATTAAGTTGGGCACAGCCCCAAAGCATGATGGAAATAAATGAATGGAGGGTGGTGTGTGGAGCACTGCATAAGTGCTTCTACTGTATAGATAGATATTGAGCAAGATTGATATTTAATTAAAGGTGAGCCACGAGTCGAGCTCGATCGAGTTTGAGTTTAATTTGAGTGGATTAGGGTTTAGGGTTTAGATATTTATTTTACGTATAATATATTTTATATGTGATTTGTTTTAGTTAAATTATATATAAATATTATGTATGTATTTATACATAAATTTCTTTAATATATTTACTTCGTATAATATATATATTTATGTACATAAAATATCTTAATATATATTTGAAAAATCAACATATTTATCATTAATATATAGATATTGAATTGATTATGAATTAAATTAATTTTATTTTGAGTGAGTTAATTTTGAGTAATAAAAAATTGAGTTGAGATTTTTTTTGGTACAACATAAATTTCAATTGTAAAAATCAACTTTATTGCACATTCAATATAAATTCGAATATTTAGAATTAATTTTATTTCAGATCTTATATATACACTTTTTAATATTAAAATAAAGGTCTTTGATGTTAAATTTTAAAAATAAAATATATTTTTGTCAAAAAAAAATCAGTTCAAATGATGACTTTTTAATGAGTTGAGCTATATGGCCTATCTGGCGCACGAGGACTAAAATAGTACTAGTTTAAAAAATAGTAATAATAATAATAAATAAATTTTTTTAATCATTCTATACAAATTCTAATATAAAAAAATATTATTTTATTTTACATACTTAATAATTTTTAATAAAAATATTAATTTTATTTCAATTCTAGACTAAAATATTAGAATCTCACGAGATTTTATAATTTTTGCAAATTTTAGAGATTAGAATTTAGAATATAATAAAATTTTATTTAAAAATAATATAAAATCTGAAAATTTTGATAAATAAGATTTGATATACATAATTACTTTTTATTGATTTTTTTCTATTTTTTAATAAAATATTTGATTTAATATTATTTTAATATTATGTAATATTATTTAATAATAATTATTATTTAATTGAATGATATTTATAAATAATATTTTATAAAATTATAAATTAATATTAATTAAAAGATGATATTTAAATATGATAATATTTAAATTATATGAAATAATATTAAGATAATAATAAATTAAATATTCCCTATAATTATGTGTAGAACTGGGGTATAGGATCTCCAGAGCATATATCTGACGTTGAATATGGGCCACTTTGATTGATAACATGATTTTTAAATTTTACATTTGATTTTAACCTAAAGTCTAAATAATTTAAATATTAAATTATTTATTTTTAATTTAAATTTAATTTTTAAAGATAAATATATTAATATTTTCTGCTCTGTACTGTAAGTATCCATTTATCACCGAATATAGAACCTAATTATATTTTTTTACATAAATATTTTAGAGATAAATAATAAGTATGGAATATTATTCGGTAACTAAAAAATATTAGTAATATCATATATTAATATTATGTATTATTATAAAAATAGTATTACTAATAATTTTATATTAGTGAATAATATTTAATATTTATTATTTATTTATAAAATTTTAATGTGAACAACTTATACTTGGTGATTAATTTAATCATAATTGAAAGATAATATAATAATAATTAGATTAAATCAGACAATAAATGACTAAGTAATATTAATGTGTTTAGAGTGTATTTAGAATAATATTTATATTTTAGATGCCTAATATGTAAATACGGTAATTTTATGTGTCTAATGTGTAATATTAAGAATCGTTAAACGATAAGAAATATTAAAAATAACTTTTCATTCATTTTTTTTTATTTTTCCCCCAAATAACACATTTTCCTCTGCTCAACTGAGAATTAACGAATTGTAATGATATAAATTTGAAATTAGAATTCTTTATTTTGAAGCGAGTTCTCTCCACACTGGGTTAAAAGAAGCTCCACTCATTTATAATTCTATATATACGTATTTCATATTTTTATGAAAATATTTTAACTCGCCTAAGTATTTCTCTAAATTAAGTGCCTCTCTATACATTAGGTTGATATTGATTTCTTTCTATACTAACATGTAATTTTCACATTATTTTGTCCAAAAGAACTTTCACATTATTTTAATAAGATTAATATATAAATTATGTTACTATTAAAATTTAATTATATTGTATATTATATATAAAATTTGGCCAAATTCTTTTTGCTTGGTTAGTTAGAAATGTCATATTTAAAAAAAAATCCTCTTTTTCAAAAGTTTATTTTTTTTAAACCTCGTATTATTTAATACCACACTGAGGCCTCGTTTGTTTCTAGATTTTTTTTTAGTTTAACATAAATTTTAATTATAAAAATTAATTTTATTACACATCTAACACAAATATAAATCTTACAATCAACTTTATTTCCCATCTTATGCAATTTCTAATATTAAAATAAAATTCTTTGATATTAAATTTAAAAAATAAATTAATTTTTTTTTCGTGTCTAAAAAAAATCGAACCAAATGAGACCTGAAAGTTTGAAGAGAAGAGAGGACGAGGCTTATAAAAATAAAAGACAACTATTTTCATATTAAATTAAAACTTTAAATAAAAAAAAGAATAAGTTGGCTCTAAAATGAGCTTGGGCTAGCTCATAAAAATTTGATTTTATTTGTTAGTAGAGATTAAATATAAAGTAAATTTAATTTTAAAAACATAATAATATAAAAAATTAAATTTTAACACTAAAATTAATATAATATATAAAAATAAAATAAATAATTACATGCATAATACTCTATACTATTATAATTACACATTTTAGTGATTTCACATATATGTTTTAAATATCATAACATGCACACTATAATTTTTTAAATATTTTATTTTAAAATCTAAAAAACGCATGGAAAGCATTATTTTATGTTTATAATGCTATATTTAAAAATGATATGTTATATAAAAAAATTTATACTAAAAATTATAAAATATATTTATTGAAAAAATGTAATAGTTTAGGTATATACAAACATATTATGAAGTTGCGTAAAATACTTTTAAAAAATAAAACATAAATCGATCAGAAAATATTCTCCTAACTTAAAAAACTAATATAATTTTTCTTCTCAAATTAGAAAACACATATATGTTGCTATCATTCTGTCATATGAAAGAGAATTAGAAAAAATAAATGAACTCAGCCCAGCCTGTTGCAGCCTCAAGATATTTCTTCATTTAATTTTGCTACTTAATAATTAATATATAAATATAAATAATATAACTAATATATATATATATATATATATATAAATATAAATAATATATATATATATATATATATATAAAGATAAAGAAGAGATGACATGAGGATGGCATAAATAATTTATATTAAAACTTTAAATAAAGAGATAAAACTTTATTCTATTTTAAAAAGATAATAATTTATATTAGATATCAAAAACTTATATTTATATTTATTTCATAAAAGAATTTCCAAAGATATTTACCACATTTCATTCAAGATTGTTCCTAGATTTGCCAACAAATTAGATATACTTATTTGTATATAAAATATATTTTATGAGAATGATAATCAGGATATACATGAAACTGGCTTATTATTTTAATGTGTTTTAAATGTCAAAATTTTAATTTCATAATATATATATATATATATATTAAAATAATATACATTTATATTTTTTAATTTTAGGTAATGTTTTTTTAATATTTTAATCTAGTGAAATTTATTTAAGTTCAAGTTAAATTTAATCAAATAAATTTAATATTACTTAGAGTTGAGTTATCTATACTAATAAAATACATTACTAATGTTTTACTACTTCTGTATAATAATATTACTTAGAATAAAATAAGCATATATATATAATTTAAAATAAAATTACTCTTTAAAACTAAAACTTGTTATATACTTTGTTAATTTATTTTTTTATATAAATTACATCATTAAATTGAGTTGAAGTTGAATTTAAAAACAATTGATTTAATATTATATTGATATCATGTCATAATATTCAAAAAATTTAATTATTTTTTTAATGATAATTTTTTAAAAAATTATAAAATTATTAATTTAAAAATAATATTTAAATATCATTTTATCTACTTATTATGATATAATATTAAAATAATATTAAATTAAATACTTTTTGATTTAATTATAGCGAGTTTTATGAGAAATCGTATTAAGTTCTGCCAAAGTGCTCACTTCAATAAATAATAGTGAATTTCATAGAATTAGTAGATAAATCATATATATATATATATATATATATGTGAATTTTATGTTCTATTAAAATTATTATTATTTATTTTAAAATTACGAAAGTGTAATGACTATTAGATTATTTCAGTTTACTTAAAATTAAATTTTAATCTATATTTTTTTATAAAAAAATTCACTTAAATTTCTAATATTTTTTAAAATCTTTTATCTATATCTTCAGAATTTAAACTAAGAATTTAACAATAAAATAAAATAATGTCCTAATATGCTCTTATAATTTTAATCAAAGACATAATCAAATGAAAATTTTAAAAAATACGAACTAAGATGTAATTATACATTAATAAATAATGTTAATCTATTAACAATTTTTTCTATTTTTTAACAAAAAAAATACTAGTACTATATGAGTAATATTCATCTTTATTAATGTTATTTTTATGAATATGAATCTTAAAAATTAAATGTATAACACAAATATAATAAGGTGGCATATATATTAAAAAAAATTATCTTCATTTTAACATTATATATACAAAATTCTTTAACATTATCTCTAATCATTTAAATTTCTATAAACCAAATTTCTCAATTTCACGTTAAAAGAAAATTCAGTTCAATTAGAAAAAATATATGAACATATATTTATTATTTTATATTTATCATAAATTTTAATTATTATTTTTTTATTTTTTATATTATGCTTAAATTTTAAATTTAAATGCTAATTTTATTTTATATTAAATATATATTTAACAAAAAAATAATATATTTTATGTTTTTCTGTATATCATATGTGAAAGTATCTGTAACCTAATAAGTTATTTCATTGACAAAGAAAATTTAATAAGTTTTTTATAAAAATCAATTTTGATATTATTTTGTTGGAAGTGCTTTCAGATATTTTAATAAAATAATAATTTTATTAAATTAAATTTAATATTATAATAATATTTTTATATAATACATAAATATTTAATAATGTGAGTAAATATTAGGTTAAAATAAATTTGAAAATAAAGAAAATATTATGTTAAGATAAATTTGAAAATGAAAATATAATATTTAAAAATTAAAAGAGAAAAATATAATTTAAAAATAATGGAATGGAATTTGTATGATAAATTTTTATAATTTAATAGTCTGAATATTAAGAATTATTAATTGAATCAATCATATTTATATCAAATTTTTTATTATTATCAATGTAATAAATTAGTTTAATTATTTCAGATAATAAGAATAAGATAATGATAATATCTAAATATTAATGGAAATCAAATTCTTAATTAATATCAAATCCTTAGTAAATATTAATTGTCTAAAACTTTATAATTGTATTTATGTACATATTTTCTAGTTTTAGAAGATAAATTATACTTTGGGTTTTGAAGAAAGAACTCGAATAAATTAGTATTTAGCCAATTTATTCTCTTTTATATTTAAAATTTTAATTTAATTTGAGAATTACAGCCTCTTATTTTTATAAACCTTCTTCATTCATCTATATTTAAACTCACAATGTGTGACTAAATAATACTAATTTTTTTAAATTTTTCTTTTTTTTTTTGAAGAACAGATATAAATTTTTTAAAATAATAAATTAATGGAAATTTGAACCCCTCACCTCCTAAAGCAATGGCTCAAAATTTCACTTTGGCTACATAAAGGCCCTGACAAATAAAATAATTATTTAAAATAAATTAATTTAATTTAAATTATCTTATATAAATGAATGCAAAAACAAATTACACATGATGTAAAATAAATTTAATTACTAAATTAGGTTTGAAATTAATTGTTTTTTTGATATATCTTGTGAAATAAGATTAGCTTATTATTTTTAAATATATATAATGTACAATATAATTAAATTTTAATAGTAATATAATTTATATATATTAATCTTATTAAAATAATGTAAAAATTATAGATGAGAATTTAACTTAGAGAAATACTTAGCCGAGTTAAATAATTTTCATAGAAATATGGAATATTATTTCAATTTTTCACATGTATACAAAAATATGAATATTTGGAGTTACTTTTAGTTTAGTGAAGAGAAAGCTTAATTGAAATGACATAATTACGAGTTCGAATGTACAACATTATAATTTTCCCAATTGAATTGGAGGACAATTGTGAAATTTGAGATAAATAATAAAAAAAATGCAAACATAAATGAAAAATTATTTTTAATATTTTTGTCATTTCTCGGTATTATTAATATTTTAAATTTAATTTAAATTTAAAATTAAAATTTATTAGTCAAATTAAAGCTATTAAAGATTACGCATTGAACTTTTAAATTTGTTAGAGTTCAGATTAAGATTAAAAGTAAATTTTTAAAAATTATGTGTTAGCCCCAACAAAAAATATTAAAAATAATTTCTCATATATATATATATATGAAATTTAAATTAGTTAAATTTTTGGCTAAAATTAAAAAAATGCATAAATTTTAAATAAAAATAGTAAAAAATAATTTCTCATATATATTAAACACTTATAAGGTTTGTTTTGTCTGTAAGATTAAATTTAATAAAATTAAATTTAAATTTAAATAGAGATATTTTTTATTAAAAATTGTGAATAATTTGAAATAAAGTTAGTTATTATATTGGAATATATAAAGGATGAGAAATAAAATTAGTTATTATGTTGAGATATGTGAGGAATATAATATAAATTAATTATTATTTTAGTAATATGTGTAGAATGTGAAATAAAGTTAATTTTTAATATTAAATTTTATGTGTGATATGATATGCCTGATTAAAAATAAATCAGGTTAATTTTTAACTGCCAAATGAACGGAGCCAAGGAGTCTGTTTATTTGTAAGGTTAAATTTAACAAAGATAAAATTAAATTTGGATAGAAATATTTTTTTATTAAAAATTATGAATAATGTGAAATAAAATTAGTTATTATATTGAGATATGTGAGGGATGTGATATAATATTAGTTATTATGTGGCATGTGAAATAAATTTAGTTTTTAATATAAAATTTTATATGTGATATAATATATCTGATTAAAATTAAATTAGATTAATTTTTAATTGTCAAATAAATGGGGTATAAGTATTTGTGCTGAATTTGTCCCCTGAAAATATTTTTAAAAATTTTAATTTAAGCGAATTTTTATCGCAAATAATAATATTTTTTTAAGTAAAAGCTTATGAAAAATTGAAAGGAAATCAGAGAAATTTCTAGAACCTCATCAGAAAACGGCTATATTTTCGAACACCCTGACCGATATCAGCCGTCCGATCTCGATCTCGCACAACGAGCCCGCAACGAAACTCGAACCCGAATTTGACCGCTCTGGCGGGCTGGGGCTGGAGACGGAACCTGACGCAGCACGCAGGTAAGCGGTTCCTATTTTGCTCCGCCTCACCCTCCCATTTGCGAACCGTTTCCCAAAAATGAACCTGGACTATTCCGTGCGCCGTCACGTGACTTGGAGAATAAGTTAACAAAGGATAAATACGCAAATTGCTGAAAAGTAGGGTTTCAGGTGCAACTCTCCACCGAACTTTGAAGTTTGAATGTATTACATTCGATTCTGAAGGGTATAGATCAAAGTATTTCCATTATCAGGGTCTCAAACACAATTTGCCGGATGAACTCTGAATTAATGTTGAGAAGTATATTAAAATTTTTTTTTATGAAAAAAATATATATTAAGTTAAATTTATAAATTATTATTATTATTATTATTCAATAAAGAACTGAAACCAAAACCGAAATGGTTACGGGTTACGGGCCCGGTCAACGTTCATTGTCCGGTTTGTTACACCGTAAATAAATCGGAATCTGAGGGCAAATTCGTAAAATCGAATCACAGTACTGTCTGGGCCTTCGCAGTTATTATCTTCGTTCGTCTTCTCCCCGCTCGACTCCTCCTCTCCTCTCAGAACGGAGAGAACGAGAACAGATAAGCATGGGGCCGACGCCGGCGACTTCTCACCCAGGAGAACTGAAGAAGACGAGATCCCCAGAAGTCCCCAGCGGCCAAAAGCGTCGGCGGCATGTATCTCCTCCGGCTAATTCCCCCGACAGCTGCGCCGGAGGCGGCAGTCTCGAGGACCAATTTGCAAGGCTCCCCGACGATCTCCTGGTTTGCATATTCGCTAGGCTGAGCGCGTCGGCCTCCTCCACTTCTGATCTCTTTTACGTCGTCTTGTCGTAAGAACTTCGCTCTCTGGCTCCTCCTCTTCCTTTATCGCTTCTTCACCGATATCGACTGTAGCTGAATCTGTTCTCCTTTTATTTGCCACCAGATGCAAGAGATTCTCTGGCTTATGTGTTTTTCCGTTGGTTCTCTCAAAGGCATCCGCGAAATGCCTGGCCGTTAGGGCTAAAAAATGGTCGGAATCGGCCCACCAATTTCTTCGTCGATGCGCCCTCGCCGGGAACCTCGACGCGTGTTACATGCTCGGAATGGTGATTTACTGAATTTGGATTTCATTCTTTTAATCTCAGATCGAGCGATGTGAGGCCTTAATCGATTTCTTCTGCAATGTTTTAACTCTGAGATCGAGCCATGTGAGACCTTTAGAACTATTTTTTTCTGACCTAATATTGCAGATCCGGTTCTACTGTTTGGGTAGCAGAGCAGGCGGGATATCACTTATGGCAAAGGCCGCGATCGGATACCATGCGCCGGCGCTCTACTCACTGGCAGTGATCCAGTTCAACGGCAGCGGCGGATCTAAGGCCGATAAGGACCTCCGCGCCGGAGTCGCTCTCTGCGCCCGCGCTGCCGGGCTAGGCCACGTGGACGCCCTTCGGGAGCTCGGCCACTGCCTTCAGGACGGCTATGGTGTCCGCCAGAACCTCCTCGATGGTCGGCGCTACCTCATCCAAGCCAACTACAAGGAGATGGCCGCCGCTTTGACAGCCAGCGGCCCGGCGGAGTCGACACCCGGAGTCCGGTTTTTCGCCTCTGGAGCCGTCGCTGCGATGGAGCCGCATCCCGCGAATCGTTTCTTAGTGGAGTGGTTCGCTGAGAAGTCCCGGGCTGCTACGGCAGCGGAGGATCTGAGGCTCTGTTCGAACAGAGGGTGCGGAAGGCCGGAGACCCGGCGGCACGAGTTCCGGCGCTGTTCCGTCTGCGGGGCTGTGAACTACTGTTCGCGGTCGTGCCAGGCGGTTGACTGGAAGATCGTCCATAAGATGGAGTGCATCACGGTGGAGCGGTGGCTCCTCGGAGGCGATCCGCCTGCCGATCCACTGGCGCAGATGGCACTGCCGCCGGTAATCCCTCGGCCGGGAGGAGCGGGATATGGAGCCCACGAGGTAACCGAACCGTGAGGCTCTCTTTTATTTTTCTTTCTTTTTTTATTTTCTTTTGATCTTAAAAATTTTGTGAACAAGGATTGGGTGTAGTAGTATTCTGGCTGCTACAATACCAATACTCTGTGGTAATCTTAAATTATTTTACTTAACTTATTAAAAAAAAATTCCATTTTCTTTTGAAAAAATTACTCTCATAATGAAAACTCAAGGGGATTTAAAGTCTTATTAGGGTTATTTCTGAATAAAAATATTTTATTTTATAAAATTGATAAAAAAATTTTAAAATTTGAAATATAAAATAAAATTAATTTTTAAGATTAAAATTTATGTTAAATATAAAATTAAATTATAATAAATTTAAAATTTTAATAATTTTTTTTTATATGGTTATCAAATATCAAAGGTCACTTGATTTTTAGTTCGAATCAAATGAAGATTTTTTGAAAATATTATGTAAATATTGTATATATAAATAATAAATAATTGACTTAATATAAGAGTGACTTGAATTTGTTTTGGGAGGTACAAAGTAGAAATCCTTCTTATCACTTAAATGAGACATTTAAAAATCTTATTCTCTTTTTTTGAAAAATCAAAAATATTTTAAAAAGTAATGTTATTTAATCCCACATTAAGAATTTAATAGTAAGAGAAGGTGAGAAAAGTTTATAAAAATAAAAAATATTCATTCTAAAATTAAATTAAAATTTTAATAAATAAATAAATGAATTAATTTGAAATAGATTCTAAATAGATTTAACTTATAAAAATTTATTTTATGTTGATTCAAATTATTTAATAGATATGATTTGAGCCAATAATTAGCAACTTTTTTTTTAAAATTTAATCTCGAAACTCTATCGATCATTTATAAGGAATATTGGGCAGGTGCAGCTTTTGAATAACTCGTTTGTTTTTTTTTTTAATCAGCTTTTTAATGTTTTCATGGAGTTAGTCATTTTAATTATGTTGCTGTAAAATTATAAATATTAATATTTTAAAATATTAAAAACAATTAAAATTTTTAAAAAGATTAATTATATCTTAATTAAGTTAAATGATAATTTTAGACATTTAAATCAAAATTTTAAGTTAAAGTTAATTTATAATGTTCTTTGACTTAAGAATTTAGTTACAATTTATTCAAAATTTTTTTAAAATTTTTCTTTACATATACATTTAATTCTCAGTTAAAATTTTATTGCTTTTACAAGTTTTTTAATAATGAGATTGTATTTCCCAATATAAACAAATCAAAGTAAAGTGATTTTTTTTATTATTTTTTGGATTATTATAACTACAAAGTCTTTAGCTTGTTTAGGTTGTGGTTAATCTAATGTGACTCTAATTATGGTTTGGTGGCTAGGTCTTTATCTAGCTCATAAATTTGATGTTTTGAAATCTCAATGATTTGGTTTTCAAAAAAAAAATAAAATCAATGAAAAGAAAAATCTAGGTAAGTGTCGACTTCAAGAACCAAACCTAAGTGGGTGAGGTCAACAACGATTTGACTTTAAATAAAAAGTTAAAATATTGAGTCTTTAAATCGAAAGAACTCCATATAGCAAATTGAAAAACTATTCTTCTTCAAAATTATTGACATGAAAATTTATCGATCAAAATGAATGGCTGAGATCACATAAAAATCATGAAATTTGAAGAACATAGAAAGGATAAAAATAATGTACACTGAGTTTGTTAATTATTTGAAAACTTAAAGAATTTAAGGGAAATAATAATACTTAAGTTGATGAAAATAAAATGCACTATAAATTGAGCTATTATAAGGAAATAAAAGCTACTCAGGAACTTTTAGATGAATGCCTTTTGAATTTACTTTTCAATGGCTTTTTTAGTTGCTACATTGTTATGTATTAGTTCGATATTAGTTATTTAGTTTATTGAATTTTCCTCGTATTTATACGAAAAAGAAATTTACTTTACATTGATTAAAATAAGCATAAATTGGTGTTTGCATGCTTTGGGTATTTTACTTTCGTGATAAATGCTCTTGTTGTCTTCACATTCATTTAGATGCAGTAGTTGTCGAAAATGGTTTTAACTGTCGTTGAAATGACTTGAAACTCAGCCTAAGGGTAATATGAGTTTTAATCGTAAGGGTAATATGTTAAATCATTTTCATATTGCTTGATTTCATGTTGAACAAAAAATTTTAATGTTGCACTTCATTTGGCTCCGAAAGATTAACTCGAGGGACTACAATATATACGACGTAGAAAAGCTATTGATTTTTTTCCTCAAACAAAAATGAAACAAAAGTATTGACAATTCAAATGATTTTAAATAAAAAATGATATTAAGATTTTCTTTTTATTCTCCACACATTTTGGCATTGACAAATGAGAAATTTCATGAGTGAAGAACTTGATTCCATTTTTTTTCTATGGAAAAGTGTGATTTGCCTTAGCCTTGGATTCCTCATATTATAGGAGTTGAGCTCACAATCATGCATACTTAATTATTTTTTTTCGTGTAAATTGCACCTCACTCGTATGATCGAAAAAAATCTATTATTTGATTCTAATTTTCTAAAACTCGATTTGAGTTCTTGAAATTATAAAAGCATTGACATTTAGTCTCAATTAAGAAATAATTATTAATTTTTTTACTATTATAATATAAGATTATTTTCCAATTATTAACTTTTTAGTTTTTTAAAATATAACTTTAGAATTTTAGAATTTATATTTTTTAATTTTAATTTTTTAGATTAGATGAAATAAGAGATAAAAGAAATTAGATTTTAGATTTTGTCAAAATTTTCAAGAAGAGAGAATAAAGGGGTAAACAGTGCTTTGAAGTGCATAAATTATTTAATTAATCAAAAAATATCAAATTTTATAATTTTATTATAAAAGCCAAATGAAAAAGGCAAAAATATGAATGAGGAATCAAAATTACAGCGATTTTATAAATTAAAGGAACAGAATTAAAATTTTTTAAATTTTTTTTTATAATAAAGATTTTCTAAGAGTTGGAACTAATTTATCATGCCCTCCTGATGTGAGGGGCCCATATGCAATTTACCTTTATATTTTTGATGAAAATTTTGCATACTTGTTTTTGTCCTGCATATGTATGTTTAAATAAATGAATAGTAATTTTTGTTCGAAACTTAAAACTGTCAGTATTTTATTTGTTTTATAATTGACTAGATTTTATTATAGCACGATTGTTAAGTTGCTCACAGTGGAATCAACTACTCGTAATCGACTTAACATACGTGTAATTATACATATTTAGAATTTTTGAAATTATAAGAGATCCTACATGTATGAATACGATGTAATAGCCAATGTAAAGAAGAAAATATAAATACACACAAATATAAATGAATTTATTATATTATGATACAATAGCCAATGTAAAAAAGAGATAGGAGAGGAAAAGAGAAAAAAAAATGGCATTAAAATTAGAAGGACTCAAATACAAATTTATCAAAATTTGTATTTAATTAATTACTATTTATCTTACAAAATAATAAATATATTTTTACATATTTATATATTTAATAACTAAGTAATTAATTAATTATAATTTAGAATTTAAATTTAGTAGATTAACTAGTGAATTAAAGTACTTAAATTATGATGGTTTAATTTGCTAATTAGTTATATTTTTTATTTATTTTTATTATTTTTTAAATGGTGCACCTTTTTATTTTTGGTGCCCGTAAAATATGCATATCAATGGAAACATAAATCAAAAAATAAAAAGATACATATTATATGAGAAGTAAATCTAATATTTGATTCCAATTACATAATTTGCGATTTTCTTAAAAAAAATTATTTTTCGTTAATATAAATATTTATTTATTTATTTATTCATTGGATGTGCGCTGAGCAGTGCGCGCACGACCAAACACGCGTGGGCAGTTGTTGGAGCTACGGAAGGGACACCGCCCCACGACCAGAATCACGTGGGGAGTTGGGGGTTATAAATATAATTATTCCTTTTAAATTGTTTTATTTTTAATTCCTAATGATTTAATTGTTTTGGAGGTTTCCTTTCTCAATTATTTATATGTAATAAAAATATGAATATTCTTACGTACTATTTTTCTGACAAAATTAAAATAATAAAATGATATATGTAATTAAACAAAAATATGATATTTAAAAATTTAAATAATATATATGTAAATACTTTTTTTGAATGATATTTTTGGAGGATTTTCAATAATTGTACTTAATTTAATGAAAATAATTAGGGATTTTTACATACAAGATATAAAATTTACACGAAATTACGCATTTCACCATCAATTCATAAATATTACCACTATCACACCATATTCATTTAAATTTTACGCATTTTACATATTTCATATACAACATAAATTCATTAATATTTAAATTCTAATATATATTTTTATTTTTTTACTATAAACACATCATTTTTCTTACTTCAATTAAAAATTATAGTCATGTGGATTTAAATTCGACACCCTAATTGGAAATTTTAAATAGGATAAATAAATTAAAATATATAAATTCATAAATATTTAAATTATTTTTTATATAAATTAATTTATTTATAGTATTTAATTAATATATTAATAATATAGTTAAGATCAAGGCCAATTTAGAAATGTGAAGTTCACCATTAAAGAATATGGTGTGAAATACGTGAAATGCGTAAAATTTAAATGAATATGGTGTGATAGTGATAATATTTATGAATTGATGGTGAAATGCGTAATTTCGTGTAAATTTCATGTCCTGTATGTAAAAACTCCAAATAATTAATTTTTTTAAGATAAATTACAAATATATCTTTATAATTTAATCCTACAATTTCTTAATATTTTTTTAGTACTTCAACCAAACTCAAATTCCTAGCACACCCTCTCACTTGCAAGCCACTGGTGTCTCCCTCATTTACTAACTCCCATAAAAATTTAAATTAATAAAAAAAAATTATAATAAATTTACTTATTATACTGTGCACCAACTAGTACTCGCTGATTGAATTCAACCTGTCAAAAATAACATCCTTACCCAGAGTTATATCAAGCATGACGATAATATATACTAAACTAACGACAGCTACACTCATGTTACTAATTATTATTTTTTTCAATAATTTTTTTTGAAATTTTTTTCAACGACCTTTATGATGCCAGTAGAGACCAACATACGTACTCTATGTGAAACATCAAAACACGATTTTTTTTTTTTAAGTTTATATACATATATTTTTTTATTTTGTATTTCATTTTGTTAATAGTAGAATTAACTGTACAGCTAAAAATGGACTTAAAATTTTAACTGAATGAAATACTGAAATTTGGTTACCTCTATTATCTCTAATTGTTGATTTTTTTTAAAAAAAAAAGTTTTTTTCTTTATTTTTTATTATCATTCGTGAAGATTTTGGTGATCTCTCAAGTGCTTTGTGCATAATCTTATCAATTGTATTTTAAATATTCATATCATTTTTGTGGTCGTTTGTTTTATTTTTCTTCTATCAAATCTCTCTCTCTTCTAAAATATCTCACTTCCTTCGTTAGTCTCATATTTTTAGAAAATTTTATTAGGCTCAGCCAGTGAATAGTAGAACCACGCTAGCAATAGGCTTCACCTGATTGCTTACATGTAATATCCTGTAATCTAAATGTAATTTATTTTAATTTTAGTGCTCATTTGGTTCGAATTTTTTTTAGGTTAAAGAAATAAAATATTTTTATTTTTAAGTTTAATGGTAATAAAATATATTTTAATATTAGAAAGTGTGTAAGATATAAAATAACATTAATTCTGATATTTGTATTTGTGTTAGATGTAAAATAAAGTTGATTTTTATCATTAAATTTGTATTGGGGTAAAAAAATATGCTGAACTAAATGAAACATAGGGAACTACATGACTTGAGTACTTTCCAAGAGATTAATCATCCTAGTACGAGTACAGCTGAGTTTTCCATCATTATCCTCACGATTTTTTTTTTCTAAAAGGTGACTCTAATATTTGAGATCACGTTATTTTTTTATACAGTTCAAGAACTTCCCTCTATTCCAATGTGAAACAATTCATTTCAGTGCCTCTCTCATAACTATTTATCGGTCTAGAATCCCTGCTAGGAGCTGAGATTTGCTCCATTAATTTTCTTCTTTTGAGATATCATCGAGCGATCATTCTTCGTCCTCTTCAACTATGGGTGCCAGCCCGACGTGACGTTCTATTGGCCGACCAAACTCAATAATTTCTCCGTTTTTAGCAATGGCCATTTTATACTAATATCAAAACTTGATTAAAAATCAATTAGATTTTCCTCTAATTTAAAGTTAGTTCGATCGAAAAAGAATCGATTCAACTCGATGTCAGCACAATATATGTATAGATATACGTATTTGTAATTTTTTAAAATATAACTGAGAAATTATATATAAATATACACACATACATTATAAGTGCTCATATAAAAAGAGATTATATTACAAATACACATATAAGATTTAAAAGTGGCTTTGATAAAAAATAAAATTAGATGTAGCTTTATAATATTATGTTCCAATATATTTAATATATAAAATAATTTTTCTTAAAAAATATGATTTATAATTAGATTCTATTAAGCTCGATAACTAACTTAAAATTAAAAAAAATTTAGTAGACTCAAATTGAACTCGACTTGAAATAAAAAATTTTTAATTTAAATTTAACTAGACTCACTTAAAATTGACTCAAAGCCGCCCCTACCCTTGGCCGAGGGATCGAAATAATTTTGATAATATAATGAATTTTAACAAAATAAAAATATATACTTTTGAGTATATTCGTTCATAGAATTAACCTCCAGCAAAATCGAAAATTATAAGTGAATATTATACTTTTGCATAAAAAGTTCTCAAATCTTCAAATATTTTATATAAGTCCATTTTATCTGATTACACACATATATGAACTTGAAAGTAATTGAAATATTAGCGTAATCAAAGTTCTCAAAAATCAAAATCACCCCAAATTGCTCGAAATGTGAGTTGGATTGAAATCGAGTCTAAATTTCGAATCAACTCATGGGCCGAAGCATCTAACACTGATTCCGAGTAGAGTTTAGAGTTTCAGCGGCGTTCACTTCGCTCGTCGGATATGTAAAAATGTACGTCTCCATAAACAGCTCATACTCGACATCTAATTTTTAAATTTTACGTGAACAAATGCTCTAAAATGTTGTAGCAATAATATAATTCATTACAAAATTATTATAGTATTACATTTAGAGTAAATTACTAATAAGTCATCATAATTTATTTATAATTATGATTTAATTTTTTTTTTCAAAATTTTCATTTAAGTCCCTAATAGTTTTTAAATTCCTTCACTTAAATTTCTAGAGTTTAAAATAAAAATCTAAAAAAAGAAAAATAGAAGTCTAATAGGTTCCTATAATTTTAATTATGGAGCCAAGTAAAAAATTTTAAAAAATATAAACTAAAATATAATTATAGAAAATTTATAAAATTCTATTAGTAATTTACCCATGCATTTATCCTACCGAAATTAT
Source organism: Apostasia shenzhenica (assembly GCA_002786265.1). Taxonomy (NCBI): domain Eukaryota; kingdom Viridiplantae; phylum Streptophyta; class Magnoliopsida; order Asparagales; family Orchidaceae; genus Apostasia; species Apostasia shenzhenica. The sequence goes on along the minus strand of KZ453230.1, from coordinate 405,989 downwards.
CAGCATCCAACTTTTGAAAAAAAAAAAAATATATATATATATACATTTTTTTATTTTAAATAAATATTTTTTTCCACTTTGAATTTGGATTTGTGCCCATTGCACTTTGGGGCCCAAAGGATTTCAAAGTTTTCAATGAGCTTTCGGTGACCCCTCACTGTTTCGTGTGAAAATCAAAATTAATTAATAATTTATTTTTGAAATAATTACCTACATCCCACACAATTTAATTTTATTTATGTCTTACCTATTTATTCTTAGTTAATTACACTATGCACACTCAAAACATTATAAAATCTTACGTACACACATTTGAGTTAAAACTTAATCAAAATCTATTTAAAAAAAAAATATTCTAATAGTAAATCATTTAAATTATATTTTTACTCTTAATGGTATATATTTTTCTCCGTTTGCCGCCACCTAAACATAAACATTAAAGTTTTAGAATTTTCACTTAAAATATATTTAAATATCCTTGAAATAATATGATGAATGACTCAGATTTTTTATAATTTAATTATAATTAAATTATTAAAAAATTATGATTATTTATTATAATAAAAATAAATTAAAATATGTGTATGTAAAATTTTATAATATTTTGAGTGTGCATAGCGTAATTAACTAAGAATGAATAAGTAAGGCATAAATAAAACTAAATTGTGTGGCACGTAGATAATTATCCCTTTATTTTTCAACTAAAAAATTAATTATTGTAATTTATAATAATATTTAACCAAACACCAAGTAAGCCTAACCTTAATTTTAGCATGCATATAGAGTAAATTACAAATTAAATCAATTCTTTTTCGAACAAATTTATTTCAAATCATACGAAAAATCGACTAAAACACAATTAATTTTTGATCGAATTTTAAGTTTGGAACATAATTTCCAGCCCTACACATAACATCAATGTGGAAAGAAAATCATTATAACAACAAATAATTTCATGTTTGTACTTCAAACCTGGAAGAGTACCAGGTGATGCCCTGCACAGTATAAATCTACAATACCTAAAAAGATTAAAAAGATCTGAAGGACTTACTCAATTCATTGCAGCCTTGCAGGCACAAAAGCTGATATCAAGTCGAGTTTGAAAAATTAAGCTTCATCGACTCGAAGCTTGAGTTGATTCGAGTTAGATAAATTAATTCTTTCGACAAAAAAAAATTAGTTGCATAATATATACCTGATAAGTTTAGAGACGATTAAATTTAGGGTAAATATCATCGCAATGAGATAACTGTTTTGAAAATCTTTTATTCAGGTCCTTAAATTTTTATTAAATATATCATCCTAAATTCTTTTGTTAAATTCTCTCTCTCTCTCACTCATTTTCGGTTCCTGGCAAAAGAAGAGTACACGAGTAAACATGTATGCAAATTTAATTAATAAAAAATCATGTTTTTGTTGCTTACTAACAGGACGCTGACGAAATTCGCTAAAAAGGACTTAAGTGAAGCATTTATGTCGACCTCAGAAACTGAATTAAAACTATTTTTAAGATTTTCAAAATTGTGAACGTCCGTTTGGTTCAAAAGTACTACCTTATTGACTCGTTTCAATGCTTTCCTAACACGACTACATTGGAGTCTATTCGTTAAACCCACCCACTGCTGTATCTACTCAGTAATGCTATTCCAGTGGTTCCTTTACATTGAAGAAATGCCAAGAAGACACAATGAAGACAACAGATATCTTGTCATGATTGTCATACTTGTGCTAATCTTTTTAACCCCAACCATAAGCAAAGCCCCTTCTTTAGTGCTGTAAATGGGCTTGTTTAAGTTCACGTTTATTTACTAAGAAGTTGAGTTTGTTTCGAGCATGTTTGAGTTTAGTTCGCAGATATAAAGGCGTGTTTGAGCTTAGTTCATGTGGTCTGCGATGAACTCATATACATTAGAGTTCAGAAACGCGAAAACTATAAACAAGTTCTAATATATTAAGAATATTGAAGTGTGTTCATGAATAAACTTATCATCATGGTTCGTGAATTTTTTTAATTAATAAATAAAATGTATTAAAATCTTGGTATATTCAAACTCGTTCACTAACCAGTCGAGCTTTTAAAATTATGTTCAAAATTTTTTGTTAATTTTGACGACCCAAACATTAACGAGCGAGCCCTTGTCGAACCAAATATTGAGGTGTTTATCAAAAGCGCAGTTCACTTATAGCCCTACCCATCTCAATTCATCTAAGCCCTATCTTGATTAAAATTATGCAAGGACGCTATTCCTACCAGAAATTGGTTGCATCAGAGATGATTGATCGATATGACTATGTGCTCCAGGGATGTGGAGTGGAGAAGAGTGTTGCGTATCTTGGTTCTAACTGTAGACTCTATGGAGCAATGCATTACAACCTTTAGCATCAGCATAATATTTTCTTTGCAGGTAAAGCTCAAGATGATGGCAAAAATGATCAAATATAGACGGGACCTAAGGCTTCAGCTTGAAGCCGCAACTCTTTATTATTGTTGGCGTGCTCATAACTCTTCTAAGGTACACGACAGACTAGTTCCCTCAATAAAGTCTACTTATCTTCTCGAGTAATTGTTGATTCAAACTCCACTTGTTACTAATTCCCCGTCATGAGAATGACACAAAAAATACTTCATTTGATTTTGAATCGAATAAAAAATAGAGTGAGATTTCAGCAAGCTTTGGTTTTCATATTTTTTTGGTCAGTTCTATAGACCTCTAAGCCCTAGATTATCATATTAGAGTAGCAGTAGGTGAACACCCATGTGAACTTGACAGCCATTACCATGTCAGAGATGAGTAATACGACCTACTACTCCACGCACAAAATGTCGCAAATGAACAAAGAAAAATCAATAATGTGATTTAGAACATTTGCTCTTTACTCCATATACATTATGCATGCCAAATTAGCAAGAACTTATGATTCTCAAGAAGGTCGCATCAATAAACAGGAATGTTTCAGGTTTCATTGTTAGTTGCGCATACTGTAAAAAAAGCTGAGAACCTAAACGATTGTGAACGACTAAACGTGAACAGGCAGGGTTACCTTCAAACTGCTATTTGCAAGGCAGCCTCCTGCGATAGAGCATCCTCTTCACTGCCAACTTCCATCCATTCAAGCCTTGGCCCCTATGAGAAGTCGAATGAAAACATCTGTCATCCATGATAAATCATTAAGTATTCAGTCACATTTTTAATTTCGTGTGATGGGGAGGAGCAGAAAAGAGTCATCCTTAACAATCAGATATAGAGAACGGAATTATGCAACAAAAACATGACTTCATCAATAATACCATTGTCAAAGGCTAAACCGGCGAACATAGCTCTTTTGAATTAAATCTAGACGGAAATTCCCAGAATAGCAGCAGTATCCGGGCTGGTGAAATAAGACAGTACTGAATGCATTGAACGTATATCAGAGAAATATGGAATAACTATGACAAGTTTTTTTTGATAATATGTGACAAATTAACATGTGGAAATACCGTTACTCTCCATGTCTCTCTCTCTCCCTCTCTCTCTCTTTCTCATAAGTGTTAATTCTTGATCCTTGTGGTTAATTCCCACTCTTATTGTAATTTAAATCATAGAATGTAAAGCGCAAAAAAATACCTTAAACTCTATACCAGAATCATAAATTATAAACACTAAAACCCATAATACTAAGCTGACGTTTGGTTCAATGTTATGTTTGATGTTATGCTATGTTATCTAGAGAAAATAATTATTTGGTTTGATAACATTGTGTAAATAATCTTCTAAAAAATTATAAAATTGTTATTAGAAAGATGACATTTAGATATCATAATATTTACACAGCATAACATAATATGAAGATAGCATTCAACTAAACGCCTCCTAAAATAAATCATAAATCATAAACCCTAAAGAAATGCTAGATCATAAGGTATGTTTGTTTAGCTAGATTAAAATTAACAATATTAACTTTAACCTAATATTTCAGATCATACATAAATTTTAATATTAAAATTTAATTATATTTCACATCATACGTATATCTCAAAAAAAAAAAAATTATATTACATCTAACAAATATATTAAAATAATAACTAATCTATATCACATCCCTCACATATCCCAATATAATTACTAACGTTATTTCACATTATACACAACTTTCAATAAAAAATATCATCATCCAAGTTTAACTTTAACTTTGTTAAAATTAACATTAACAAACAAACATACCAACTCTAAATCCTAAACATTTAACACTAAATAAATCCATAACCTAAAGAAAAAAGAACCATAACCTAAAACCGTAGAAGTAATAAGCCTTTTCACTTATTAGAATAAAAGATTACTTCAAATATTAAAATCCTCACTTTCAAGAATTGCCACCACACTGCCATTGACATAGCCAGTAGGTGCATAAATTATGGTCATAATTAAAATTTTATAATTTACTTTACAGTAAAAGTTGGAACTAACCCAGAAAGAGAATTTAAGACGTGTGAGAAAGAGAGAGGAAAGATGGAGACTAAATGTATTACGCATTTCTCCCAATATACGTTCAATATAGCTAAGGAGTTTTTGAGAAATAGTAGTATTTGAGTCTGCAAATAGAAGGTCACATCTCAAACGAATGGTATAAGGTTCCAAATAATACTTGTTATATGTCAAGTTTTACATTGGAAGGCTTCTCTTCACAGATATGACCACAACCAGTCCAATTGGTTTAGTATTGTTCTTGAAAAGTCAAATTTCATTTGCAATGTGTTCCTTACAAACTCAATATAAACTTCATCAAGAATGATGTCTCTTTTAAAAAGACAAGGAAGATAACTTGTCGGCAGAATATTGTGCTATACCAAATTGGCCAAGCATTTGGTGCAATCGATTCTTCTTGTTAACACATTGGAAAAAACTCTTAGAAATCTTTTTCCTGAATTGCTCAGAAGTGATGCCTTCCCCACTATCTGAGCTTAACAAGAGTGAAACAGTATTGTGGGTCTCATACCAACATATAGAAAAGTATTGGAGGGGATACTAATGTATTGGACTGTAGATTCATTGCATACAAGACCTACAGATGGTCAAGATCTGATTATGCTACATTGATTTGGATGAATGGATGATTAAAGGCTCATTGGAGAGTAATTAGATGGTGATTAGATTTGATTGAATATGTCCATACTAATGTTTATCTGATTTAATTTCAAATTACCTTGTTGGAATGAATTTGAATGTCATAAGTTCGGTTCTTTTTTTAGATTTGAATATATGGTATGTTGTAATTCTGCATTTATTTCTGCTTTCAAAAGTACAATGGCCAACAGAAGATGACTCTCTTCCTTTATTTACTGCCTAGCTGAAGTGACATAAAACTTCAACAATTCACTCACAAGCTTTATATAATGCAATTTTCCTCAGGAATATTTTGAGAAATTCAGCCAAAAGAAGATAGAGAATTGGACGCTCAAAAGTTCGCCTCGGTTTACTTCAACAAAAAGGAGATTTTAATATATGAAATTCCCAATATTTTAGCATAGTAAGCATTAGGACTTACATAAAATATGATCAAGATAGAGACTCTTATTTCCAAAAGATCAATCAATTAATGAAGGAGATAAAAAGCATTAGGAATTACATAAAATATGACCAACATAGGGACTCATCTTTCAAGAATATCCATCAACTAATAAAAGAGGGAGCCAACTATCACGAGAGAAACCAGTGCTCATGTAATGGAGCCAATGGGAGAAGATGGCCATCCAATGATGCAAAATGTGGGAAGAAAAGGATCAATGTCTAAGCCGTCAGAAGCAATAAAGAAGCCACTTATTATAAGTTTTTTTTGGTTCCCTTTCCCCTTGGATTGGTAGACCCATATGAGCGTGCACTGCACAATAGTCACATGATGGTGAAGCAGGTGATTGGGTTTGTATCTGACCTGTAAATCATGACCCATTTGTCCCTCTCATAGCTAGTCTACTCTAGGTTCTCCTGTGCTATTCGTTTGTTTGTTTGATCACTAAGTCAGAATCTAGCATAAGGATATTTCAAAAAAAAGTATCTAACATAAGGAAAAATATTAAAACTTTTCTTTCCAAAGAAAATATCAAAAAATATGTTTTTTATGATGTACATATGTCATGACTGATGATTCCAGCCAGTTAACTTCTGATGAACACATTTCATCTACTTTATGCTCACACTTTTATGTTTATTTTATATCAAATGAACTTCAGCTACAGTTTGACTGTGGTTCACATAAAGTTATATTATGAAATGTCTACAGGCACATCCAAGATTGGGGTTAATTGGCTTTTCTCACGAAATTCGAACAATTGTGTAAAACAAAGAAAATAAGACATGCAAACGAGAATCCGAACAAAAGAAAAACAGAGAGAAAAGTGTAAAAAAGGTTCGACACTAATCGACTACTCCACCCCTAGGGCTCCTCAACCCTAGACAAAGTACACTAACCAATCCCTCCTTTATGAAGCGTAGGAGGTGAAGTCTTTGCAAGCACTGAGCTCTTCTTGTATAGGATAATCTTATAGGCTAGTAAAAGTAAAGAAATGTATTTGTTGTTTAATTTGCTTAAACATATGCTTAGACAATCAAACTTGTTAGGATCCTTCCATATGGACACTATTTATAAATATAAATCACTTGTCTAAACATACGCTAGGCTGTTGTGAAGATTTTTCCAGCTCCTATTGAGCAGGTTTTAACATGGACTTTATTTGCATTAAACTTATGTCAAATCCATTAAATCTATTCTAAAAAAAAATCCACTAAATCAAGAAAACAAAAAAAAATGAATATGATCTAGAAACAAAAGAGAACACGTAAAAATAGAGGAATATCTTGACAGCTAATATTTTGAGAACCCTTGAACATAAGGATTAAAGCAAGAATTTAAAAAAAAGGCAAGACCTCAAATGGTCCAATCTAGGCTATTTCGTGGGTTCCAAATATATTTTCAAACAAAACCATAACATAATCCTCCTACCAATCAAACCTTTTTTTCATATCACTCATTTAGGTTATTTGAAGCCATATGCCCATTATGCGTAATCTAGCTCAAACAACCATGATCGAAATGACCCCCTTTTCTTTATTCAAAGGCTCCTAATAAAAAACAAAGAAAAATTGGAAATTAAATTAGGAATTATTGTCTAGATTAGCAATCTCAATCCTGTTTATTGGAAACCCAAATAAAGATAAAAGAACTTACTTTTCCAAGCCGAAGAATTGTTGGACAACCTTTTGTCATGTCAACTACTGTGGAAGGATCAGCAACTCTAACACCACCATCAACAACAAAATCAAGTCCCTGGATATATTTCAATAAAATAATTCATTTCCATAATGATTAAGCGGAAAGTTGGATGTCCCAAGGTTCTGAAAATATCATGTCCTGCAAGATGATATGGTTCAAAGAATCGACATAGATTGGTGTGCAGTTTAAGAAATAGAAGTGGTTTTACTGGCATAAACATCTTCTCTTGACTATCAAAAGGATATTGGAACAAGCAATCCACACAAAGGGCGGAATTTGCAAAAAGGGAGATGATGTGAATAAGCAGAATAAAGAACATAACAAGATCATCACTGCTAGTCCCAAGGCTAAATGAAATATGATGGCAATAGAATTAGGCAGGCAACCAACTATTACCTAGTAAAAAACCATGAACTTAATAAAAAAATTATAATGGAAAAATGTTACTTCAGACATAATAGAGGCTTGGGTTGTTGTTGTTGTTGTAGGCATGATAAATGACAACCTAATATGTGTAGGGAGATGAAATGACAAAGGTCACAAACACAAAATCAATACAAGTACACGGCCCATCATGTACAAGAGTTAGTTAAGAGTACACTTTTCTACTAGAGGTCCACTATAAGTTGCTTTACAACTATTTTAGACTTACAAAAGTCGCACTTTTCTACTTGAGGTCCAAGTATAAATTGCTTTACAACTCTTTTATACTTACAAAAAGTCAATGTACTTATAACTACAACAACAACAACAACAACCATGCCTTAATCCCACTAGGTGGGGTCGGCTACATGAATCCTTTGTTTTCATTGCGCTCTGTCAGTTACCAAATTCTTATCTAAGTCTAAGTAACTAAGATCACTCCTTATAGTTTCTTGTCATGTCTTCTTTGGTCTCCCTCTTCCTCTATGTACATGGGCAAAATCTAATAACTCAATTTTTCTAACTGGAGCTTCTATCGACCTACGATTTATATGTCCAAACCATCTAAGTCGATTTTCTTTAAGTTTATCCTCAATTGGTACAACACCAACTTTATTTCGGATATACTCATTTCTCATTTTATCCTTTCGTGTATATCCACACATCCACCTTAGCATCCTTATTTCTGTAATATTTATTTTATTTGTATATTTCCTCTTTGTAGGCCAGCATTCAACACCATATGTCATCGCTGGTCTTACTACAGTTTTATAAAATTTACCCTTGATTCTGGATGAGATTTTTCTATCGTACAACACATTAGAAACATTTCTCTATTTTACCCATCCTGCTTGAATCTTGCAATCAAGTACTATGAAAATAGAATGAAATAAAGGTTACTAATAACTACTTATAACTACTAATACACCAAAAAGATATAAATTCAAGGATAAAGAAAGGTTACCTCTAAGTTACTATGAAAATAGAATGAAATCCCTTGCAATCAAGTACGCATGAAGCTGTTGTTTTATTTTTTACGTTTACTTTTATTTATTTATTTATTTATTTTTTTGGTGGGGGGGTGTGGGGGTTGGGGTTATAATGTAACGACATGATTATAAGTAGATCACATCTAACTAACAACAAATACACACATTAAAGATATTATCTCCCTGGCATAGATCATATATGTTCCATGGTAACAACTGAGGAAAACATTGATCTTCATTGAAGAACATATCTGTTCAGGACAAATAAGTATTTGAAATGTAATCATCCATACCTCTATCCAGGCAACAACTAAGGAAAACATTGTTGTAACAACATGACTATAAGTAGATCACAACTAACTTAACAGTCAAAACACATATAAATATTTATTTATAACAAATAAATAGTACATACTACAGATATATCTTCCTAACAAATATCAAATATGTGACATGGCAACAAGTGAGGAAAACACAGAACTGCATTAAAGCACATATCCATTCAGAACAAATAAATAATTGAAATATAATCATCCATACCTCTTGCTCATAAATATCAGCAATCTTCACAGGGTCAATTATCCACTGATTTTCTGTAGGACACTTCACACTAGAGAATGGCAAATGTAGATCAACTTAATTAGCATAGAACAAAGTTAAATAGGAGGAAATGATGAATATAAAAAAATTAAGCACTAGCACTATTAGCTACCACCTGGCATTGTAATTGTAACAAACCTTGTGCTTATCAAAGGTGCATTGAGATTTTTCAGTATGGTCATGCAGATAATATCATCTGGCATGCGAACACCAACATGTTTTCTTGAGGCATATTTTGCAGTAGGGCCACTTCTTATACATTTTTTTGGCAACTCTTTACTTGCAGGTAGAATAAAGGTGTACTGTACAAGAATGAATGCTTTTGAAGATAAAGTAGTTTAGTTTGCAAAATACAGCAAGCCAGTTTTAGGATATCATAAAAGAAATGTGATCCTTACAGGCCCAGGCAAACAATTCTTGACAGCTCTAAAGATATTCGTCTGGCCATAGGCATTGCCCCGAGGGAAGCCAGTGGTATAGGTGTCGATGTCATGTAAAGAGTGGCATAAGATACTAAGGGGCTGCAAATGTAGGAAACGGTCAATCAAAATCACTTTAACAATCTTAGGACTAAAATCACCTTCGATTGCTTGGTAGCTTCATCAGCGCGTAAAAAAGAACAACTAGATTAGCCATTAGCACCCTGTCCCATCGTAAATCACATATATAACTTGCCTTTGAGTTTCCAACATTTTTGATTCTGTGTGCAAAGGTATCAGTGAGAAGGTCTGGAAGATTCTTCAATATACAAATTCTATACAATTTTAAGCTAAACAAAGGGAGTAGAAATAATTATTGGTGCAACTGTTAAAAGAGTTAGCAAAATATAGAGCACCTGCGAAGTCGCTCAATTGACGAGTGACTTCTCACGTCACAGACTAAAGCATACCTGACAAAAAGCATTAGGCAACTCATTAAGATCTGCTAGGAAACTGCAAATAATACTATTCATATAACTGAAGTTCATAAGAGTACACCAGAGTCACCTAATCTGTTAACCTTTTACTCATAGCATGAATCATCTAACAAAGTTTTTTTTTTTTTTTTGAAATTAAGAATAGCCCAAACTCATTTTTACCTTCCCTGCTAAACCATCAAAGAAGAACATGCTTTCGTGTCCAAGATTAAATTGAATAGAAATTTAAGGCCCAAGTATTCTCATGGTCTCATCTACATCAACAAAATCCTCTATCCTATCTAAGTTTGACGTACACAGTATCAGTGGGAATTACACCGACTGCTCCATCATTGATTAAATGTACCACAGGATCTAGCCTCCAGGCGTCCACTCCAGTCGGATCCATCTTCACATAGATCATTCCCTCCTCTTTCTGTTATTCCACAAGTAAAGAAGAAAGTAAACTCACTGTTTTGTGCCAGCACTTCTCCGGATTGAATCGCAACGATAGATAGGTAGACAGGTTGCCAACCTTAAAGAGGCGCTGCGAGGCGTATTTGAGGCGCTTGGGACTTCGTTTCGCGGCTACAGATGGGGAAGAACGCTGCGTCCGCCATTGCGGTAGCCGGTGGCCGGCGGGGAAGCGGCTGACGACGGAGCGGCGGAAGGAGAGCGAGAAGAAAGAGGAGCAGCCTGGCGTGATTGTGTCGACCGCCATCTTTGCAGGCTACGCCGCCTCCAGCAAGTATGAGCGGTAGCATGAAATTGACGAAGGTTCAGGGTTGTCTTCTCGAATCGCGACTCACCATGACATCGTCATCGAACTCGAAAAAGGGGAAGCACGGCGAGCGGAAACTACGATGGCTTCAGTCCGAAAATCATTCGTCTCGGCCGATACGCAACGGTAATGAAAAATGATAATAATCATTTAACTTCTAAAACATATCTATATAAAATATATATAATTTTTCTATAAAAAAATAAATTTAAAAATTAAACGAGTAAATTTTTTTTTCATAAGTGATATCTAATTCTTCTAATAATAATTTAAAAATTTGTGTTAGATGTCAAAAAAAATATATTTTCTTTAACTTGACTATATGTAAAATAGAAAATAAATTTTATTAAAATTTATGTAATAAAGCTTATATTTGCATTTATGCAAAGAATTTAAAACATATTTTGTACATAAACTTAAGTAAATGCCAGCACTACTACTGTACCTTTTATATCTATTGGCAAAGCTAGAAACTTTAAAACTATTTTGTTATCATGTTTAACTTTTGGTCATTGGACTTCTGTCATCATTTAACAAACAATAATTTTTTTTTTATAGAAACAAATAAAAAGGCCTAAAAATCAAGTGTAGGTAACAGTATTCAACTATTCTTGGATACCAATTATCCAAAATGATTACCAAAAAAGCTAAATCACGTATTAAAATAAAACCACGTAGTGATGCATTTTATTATTGAAAGTAATTCTGATAAACCCCAAAGAACATACAAATTAAGCCATGAATTTTTGTCAACTACTCATTGTGCTAGAGACTTCTGGCGCTTGAGATATTGAAGAATGGGCTCCTTGATCTGTAAAAAGCTACTATGAAGTTATGTTCAATAAGAGAGAAAAAAATGATTAATAAACAATTACGCATTCTGTTGCTATAAAAATTATATTATGTTAGATATTTTATCTAAATCCGTATTGCATGTGTTCATCACCTTGTTATAATATAATGTTAAATAATTTTTAATTATTCATAAATGCTATTACGAATGTTACTATTTTTAATGCCTAATAATCATATACTAGTTAGGCCCAGTTTGTTTGGCAGTTGAAAATTAACTTGATTTAATTTTAACTAGACATATCACATCACACAAAAAATTTAATATTAAAAATTAACTTTATTTTACATCATTCATAATTTTCAATAAAAAAATATTTCTATTCAAGTTTAATTTTAACCTTGTTAAACTTAATCTTACAAATAAACAGTCTCTTAGTAGTACTTCAACCAAGAAGATTTACAGAGCCAAAAGGATGCAGTAGGATTAACAAAATGAGCTAATGACATCAATTTTTAAATGCTATTAAAGCAAAAAAGTTACATTCCTCGAATTCTATACATTGGTTATATACATATATATAGTCGTTCAATAAAAAACAGAAACTTGAAGAACAATTAAAATATTAATGTGAATTTCGAATCCTATAACGGAAATAAATTTACGTGAAATTCTTTTTCTAAACTCAAGAGGCAAGTAGAAGCAATCTTTGAAAGAGGTTTTTTTATGCCGCCTCTTAAAAAAAAGCAAAAAGAGTTTTTTTCTTCAACAGAACATACCGTGCTTGCCTTGCGGAATTTTTTCTCTTGCGAGGAGCGGCAGCCATCACTCGCACAAGATGGCCGCACTCTGCCTCCCAGAACTCCACTCTCCACAGAAGCAATTGGCTGCGGGAATGTACAGCGTATTAAAAAGCCAGTTTGAGTACAATGGCGTGTGAATAAAACAGTAGGAATGTACAGCGACCTCAGGCTTGATAGCGGGAGTGTTCGGTTGCCCATTTTCCTTTGAATTGCCAGCCTGCCCGCTGTGCATCGATTGGCTTTGATGAGCGTCAGATCTCTCTCGGGTGCGAGTGAGATCGGATCCGATTGAATGCAGGCCTCCAAATGTGGATCCATCTTTCGTGTTGTGATCTGAAAAAGGCAATACTGTTTGCAAATCTTTGCAGAAGTGGCACTGAATAAGCTCCAGCAAAGATTAATTGAAGAATCTATTAAAAAAATATTAATTGAAGAAACTCTAAAGTTCTTATCCATAAGAACGGAAAGCTATAGTCTAGAGTTCACGTAATTATGAGAAAATAAAAATCATTTTGGTCCCAATTTTGAGGCCTGCTAAATTTTGGTTTCACTTTTTTCTCTATTTCAATATTCTTTGAGTTCCTATGGGATATGACGTTTCCAGTTAGCAAGCAAAAAGAACAATGGAGCAATGTGGATGGGAAGTAAAACAATTAAAAAATGGCACTCAAGAGCTCTACTTTGATGAAAAATGCACACAAAACTTAGATAAACTAAACAGCTATATTATGTGAACATGAAGGGAAGTAGTGAATCAAGAAATTAAAGGGATCAAATGTATTTTCCATGAAAGTATCATTGAAAAGCAGAACTAATGTAAAAGCCAAAAAGAATGAGTTACAGTCACTGGGAAGATCTTTGGCATTGAATTCAAAGACTTGGTTGTTGTTTTCAATTTCCTGCACAGTGTGATTTGGTAAGTTCATGATGGAAGAAATGTAGAATATTGCATATTATAGATAGATTTAAGCACTAGCATGTTTGGTAATTTACCATTGGTATGCCATAAAGTAATGCTTTGACCTCTTCAAACTTCTTGCTGGTTGCTTCAGAGTGAACAACACGCTTGCCTGCTAGGGATTTCTGCCAAATGTCAGTTCAATATTGGCATCCTTAGCTTTTCTTTCTTTTTTGCATTGTTCCTTAAATTTTTCAAAACGTACCGCACAACCAACTAGATAGTAGAAAGTATAAAGAGAATAACACAAACATGTAATGCTTGAACTAAATCTATTCCAACATGATTTTGAAGAATTCAGTTTCGGTCTTCTTTAGCTAAGAAAAGGCCTGCAAATCAGGTAAGTTTCAATCTATACTCATCAAGGGATTGCTAATATATGACACATCCAAATAATCAGATATGAAGTAGTAAATTAATCAGAAACCAGGTAAAATACGCCTCATTCAAAAGGATGTCAAGGTGCTAATGAAGGGAACAAAGTGAAGAAATGTATAAGAATGGAAATATAAAGCTGCCACTAGAGCAAGAAAAGTGAAATAATATTGAAATTACAAGGACCTACCTGAGGTTGTTCAAAAAGAAAAAAACAATGAAATTTCCACCAAGTGAAATGACACTGTTAAGGATCAAATTGAAATAACTAAAAAGAAGGATAAACATATAAGCATCCTATATCTTTGTTAATATTAAAAGGCGCAGTTTAATTTGAGCTCTACAAATACAATCAAAAGATATCTAGGCAGCCAAGTAGTCAAAATAGTCAAAAGGGAACCAAGAAGAGAAGCACTCTCGTACGGCTCTATTTGAGGCAGTGACCGGCACTAGCTCATGCCCATTGCACAAGACAACGTGAGCAAGGCTACCTTATGGGATAGACACCTTAGCTCATGTCGTGGAAGCAACTAGTGGTCCACTTCCATGGTAGTGGGTCCCACACCTAACAACTTCACCAACCATGCACAACAAAAAGAAGAAACGTAGTACAAAGGCAATGAATTCTCTTAGAACCTAAAAAGAGAACACTCCATACCCACAAATATTGGTGATCTTCCAAAAACAACCTCAATTACATAAAGCACGCAAGAATTAATTTTCTAAGCTAAGGAGAGACCTAGACCATTAGCCAAATTCACCGAGTGTCGTCAATGGGATGTCACTCGATGTATCATGGCAGTCTCTAACAACCTTGGAGGAGGTCATCAATGATCGAGATTTCACATTCCAGGAATCTCTAGGTGATAGTGGTCTCGCTTTGAAGGAATCCGCAAGCACTAGAGAAGATCAAAGCATCAAAAAGATTAAACAGCTACCAAAACGAGAACACTTCACTAAAACAGCAAGTCATTGCTCACCAACAGGGATATAGATACCATAACTACAACTAGCAGGGGAAGCTCACAACTCAGAGAGACAACTTCAGAAGAGAGCTAAGACTTGACTCCACAACCTACCTTGCTGGACCCACAAACCTTTCTCATGTAATTTGTCCATGTAGTCAAATAAATCATAGTGGAATTCTTAAATCACCTACAAGTGCTGTGGTTTTGCCTGTTTGATGGCCGTCAACATAAAAAATGAGTTGTTATTTCTTTCCTTGATTCTTTTTCTTCCTTTGATCTATTTCTATACTCCTATGTCCATCACACCTGATCACCCCCCCTTGTCGATTCAGTAAATAAGCTTCACATCTATTGATCTCTCAAGCAAGAGATCACCTTCCATCCAACTGATCCAAGAAGACGGATTTCTGCAACAAGAATCTTAGTAATTTGAAAGGTACTCTAAAATTTATACAAAGGCACATTACGCATTATGTTTCAAGTTGAAATTGAATCATTTTGCCACCCAATGAAAGGTATAACGTTTAGTTCCTCATCGTATACGCTTATTAAGCACTAAGCAGCACCTAGAACCTTCTCTACCAAAATTTTCAATCAACTTACCAAGCTTTCTATTCCCAGAGTTTTGTAAATAACCATCCCGAACCATCCTGTCCAGCAATTTTCGTACAGTGTTCTGGTTAGCTTCTCCATCCAACTTCTTCTGAAGCTTCCCAGATGTCACATGATCCAAAGGAAGAACATGATACAGGGCCTACATTAAAATTGACAGTATTTTAGACCTAGAACACCTGGAATCTTGAATTATTTTTGCATCTTAAGAATGTTGGCAAACCTTAATGTACATGAAATCCTCGTCAACATTTTTATTGGATGTTAAACTTTGTTGGGGCATAACTTGCGTTTCCTCTTGCTTCACATCACCACTAGCTTGGTCCATTTCCTAGTAAAGCATTTTGTCAGAAAAGCTTGAACATATTTATGTTGGGTGAATTGAATGTTCTACCTTGTACTTGTTTACACTATAAGTATCCTTGCCAGCCTTGGATATTTGACCTTCTTTGACCAACCTCTCCAAAATTTCTGAGGATTGCATATCAGATTAAAATATTTATATCTTAAAAAAAAGGGAAGAGTCTAGCATATCCATCATCCTATCATCTCATGCAGCTAGTGTCTACGTTGTCCATTACCTTCAGTCAAAGCCTGCAAAATTAAGCATTGCATAAATTTCAGTTCATCGTACTGGTTTTCTCCAGTGAGAAAGTACAACTACTATAAAAAGAAGAAAACACTTGTATGATCAACAAGATTTAGATTATAATGGTTATTAGAAAAGTTCATCAACAGTGCAATGCAAGCACTGTATGCAAGCACTGTTCTCTAACCACTTAACTATTTAAACGATATTGATCTCCTTGAAACATGGCTTAACTGAAATCTTTATAGCAAATTAAAATATCTTGAAAATGAACAAATAATTAGAACATGATGATACAATAATGTATTACCAATGATAGATCTGAAAAATTACAGAGAACATCAGTTAGTTCGAATGTCTCGATGTGTCTAGATTCAATCCATTCTTTCACCAAATCTGTCAACTCTTCTTCATGTACAGCATCTCGAGTATCATCTATTACAGAAAACAGAAGTTGAGCATAGTTGTAAGGAGATAGCCAAAAATATCATCCACGTGCATCACCAGTGGAAAGCTAGACGCAGTTCTTATGAGGAAAGGGAAGGAAAATAATGGAAATTTTTGGGTGAAAGCATTTCATTCTTTATTTTCCAATGGCAATAGAGTATAAACCATTGAACAATTCCAATTATTTTATAGATAATTCAGTAAATTATATTCATGGAAAAAGAGAATTCTAACAATTGAGTCATACCATCGGAAGCAATGCCATTATCTTCAACTGGATGTTTTTCACCTGTCAAGAAAATTGACTTAGTTTAATTGACCAAATTTAAATTTGCGGAACATGGAGTGATAGCAAATTACCAGCAGGAGCTACATAAAACTTGTCAGCAAGGGAGGGGTGGACCTGAAATACATATATAGTGTTAACTTTTAACATTAGGAACAGAATGTTGGTTTAGGATGAGAGTTACTACTTCTAGGAAAACTATTTAGCCAATGCTTAAAACTGACAGGAGTGGGTAATTGTTATTATTGTTGCAACATCAAATATCAATGGCAATGCAATGGATTAACAGCAAAAATGAACAACGCAATTATTTTAAATGATCACACAGGCATGACCAACCATTTTATTTGCCAAAAATTACTACGTAATACTTTAGTGGACTTACCTCACTATCAGAAGAGTCATTGTCATGTCTGGAGTCAGCTCCTAAGGTGATCTCATCTTCTTCATGGAGATCGTCATTGTCATCCTCACATGGATCAAGAATGCTTTTAACCTGCAGATTTATGACTTTTTAACAAAGATGACTGCAAAAGCAAGTCGAGTTTCCTGAGTTAACTTTCTGACATCGATCCGAATATGGCCAATCCCAAGGAGGAGTTTAATTATTTTGCTATTGTCTGAATCTTGGTCTGTTTGTCGTACGAACCTTTAGAGCTAATATTAAATGCTTGCTGTTGATGTTTCCAACCTCCATTTTCAATGGATCTCTAGCCCATAAACTATTTGCTTCCTTCTCTGAGCAACTTCTGAAAAAGGGAGGCTCATAGTCTACTGGCTGCAGAAATTCTCAGAAGAATTGAGTTCATTATAAATAATTGCACGGAACATATAAAAAACATGCAGTACTCTCAAATTTTCAGGAGGATAAATTAAAATTATTGAACTGGCTGAGGATGCCTTCTAAAAGTTATGAAAAATCAGTAACCATGTCTGAGCCAAAAGCTGAAGGCTGCTTCACTGCCAAAGCAGCACGTCAAGTTAGAAAGGAACGATGCTTACCGTAATGTCATCATAATACAGAAGCTTCATTAGAATAACTCGCTGAGAAAAAACACATCTGTTATTCAGTACATTCGAAATGAATTATTGAGTATATTTGACAGCAACCTCTTATAATCAACTATACCTCAGTTGGCATCCTGTCCAGAGTCCTCATCAACTGAACCAATGTGCGAACCATCTTGCAGGCAGATCTCCTAATACAAAATCACAAATCAAGGTTAATTTAATCAGATGTAGTGTAGAATATATCCACTATGAAAGCCCTAATCATTTAATCACCTCATTTGATCAGGAGTGACATTCGTATTGTTAGCCTTAACAGTTACCCCATTCTTTTTGTTTCCAATTCGGCTAACATTCATGGATACTTCCTCACTATTGGCATTCGCATAAGTAAACGAAACTGCAAGCATTAATACAGCTGTCATAGGATTAATTGAAAAGCACCCTTCAGGAAATGACAACAATATTATGATAGGCAAAGAGATCGAATAACCGAAGAAACTAAACAAGAAATGAGAGATTGAAAAGCACCCTAAATCATTACCATAATTGTGCAATTGACCCTAGGTCAGTTTCCGCAAATTGTGAACAACAACTCATCAAAGAATAAAGTACTAATAAACTCACAAGCATATTCCTCGATCATTGGGCCATCTACTTGCTCACATATACAGAATAGAAGCGTCTTGAGGTACTTCTTCTGCAACGCTTCGTAAACCCCTGAACAACACGATGAAATTATGAAGAAATCTTAGTGAAAACAGTAATTGAAACAAGTAGGTTCTATAAAATTAATCGACCAGATTGTCGATACCTTTCTCCATCCAGTCGATCAACCTACGAGACTCTGTATCCAGGGGCATCAGTTTCTTAATTTTCATTTCTGAAACCAGAAACGGAACGTTGACAAGCGTTAGTATGCCGATCTGTACAATCCAATAAAAAACTAAGATCACTCTGGAGGAATGGCATACCTAGGGCCGGAACTGACTTATCACTGAAGTATTCCTCGGGAAAAAGCCCTCGGATGTAGCTGATGTTGAAGATAGCAATACGAAGCAGGTTTCTAGTCTATTTTCCAAATGATTAAGTTAAAAGGAGAAGTTCTCCGACATTCTATAATGTTAATCACAGAACGAGTGCTTACATTACAAATTACAGCTAGGATGGAACCAGATCTGAAAAAATGGCGAATGCATTGCATTGTATGCGATGTATATTTTCCAAGTGGTAATGGAAATGCAAGGTTTCTACTATAATTCTTACGAAAATGATGTGAAATCGTCCAAAATTAAGTTCAACACCAATACTGCAATGCAATGGGTCCGATCGTAGATCGTGCATGAAAATCTCAATCTCGGACACAACGAACAAAAAACAACCGAGTGAAAACCAGAACACTCAGCAAGAAAAGCCTAATTTCCCTGTATTCTAAGGAGATGCATAGTGTTTATCGCGAGATCTAACAGGAAGCTTACCAAAAGCAAGGAATCCTGCTCCGTGATCTCAGCTTCTTTCACACGCTGAGTAACAACCTGAGGACCAGAGAAGCTCCATCAGATGTGTGAAGGAAGAGGGAAGGGCGGAGGGATTTCACCTGCTCACCATTTTCGAGACCTCGAAGAATATCGCAATCCCGCGAGAGGAGGAGAGCAAGGAGAGCGTGGGCAAAGAGAGTGAAATGCCACAAGGACGCTACGTGGGAGCATTTTATAGTCCATTCGGCGTGGCGTCACGACAAAAGCCAGTGGTAGTGGCGCCACTTTTTAAACAATTATTATCTAATTTTAAAAAATATAATATTTTTATATTACATTTATAAATATGATACATAAATTTTTTAATACTATACTATACATATTTTTTCTATTAAAATTTTTAGGGCAAATTACATCCAGGTCCTTAAGTTTAATACTTAATATCACATAGATTCACGTATTTTTAAATTATAACATCGGAGTCCCTGAGTTTTAATAAATTATCAAATAATTCTTTTTTATTTTTTATTATTAATATTTTTTAAAATTACCATTTTACCTCCGCCCCTCTCCCTCCTCCTGATCCTGCGCGCGACCGCCGACCCGCCGGTAGGGCTGCTTATTGGACCGGTTCGACTCAGAACCGGTCCGGAACCGGTCCAGTAAGAACCGGTTCGGTCCAGAACCGGTTGAACCGGACCGGTTCTAACCGGTTCCGGGCCGCAGAACCAGTCCGGACTGGTTCTGCGTAAGCAGAACCGGTTATCCGGTTCGGAACCGAACCGGTTAAATTTTTTTTTTTTTTTATAATTGGGAGCGCCCGCGGCCCGCGTGGCGCGTGCGCTGCGCGGGCGCTGCGCCCAAGCGCTGCAGCTGGCAGCATTAATGCTGCCAGTAGATAAAATAAAATTTTTTATTTTTTATTTTTAAAAACTGAACGGTCATTTGACCGTTTGTAAATTGTAACGGTCAAATGACCGTTTTAAGGCTATTTTGGACTTTATAACAAGTATTGAACTTCTATAAATAGCATAATTTTTGTAACGATAAATCCTACAATTTTCATCAATTATTTCTGTTCTTCTACTCTGTGAAAAAAATTTGCAAATACGTTTTAATGGCTTCCCAACGTCGATTCTCTGGCGGTTCTTCCTCGAGTCGCCGAGGGAATGCAGATCCGAAGTACGTTACAGAACTCGATCGTCTTCCTGCACTCGGTGAGAACTTTGACGAAACTTCTGAACCTGATCTTGATCTATCTGCGGAACGTGATCCTGAGGCAAGTGGAGATGTTGGCACCGGCACTGGCCCGTCAACTCAATCATCAAGTATCTCTAACAAGTCTCGGACGAAACGCAGTAAGGTATGGGAGTTTTTTTATTTACAAATTAAACCGAATAGCAATGCAGAGAGACCTGAATATATCGCTATTTGTAAAATTTGTAAGAATCAATACTCTTACAAACAGGGCGGTACTGGAAAACGCGAAGCTCTATTGAAGCTTTTTACGGTGAAAATATTCTGATTTCTTGGGGAGTAATACTGATGTCGAAAAAGCATCAGTTTTTTACAAACTTCCAAGAGTTGTTTTTCTCTTTATTAAACAGTGATGCAAAGGTGTGAGTAGGAATGTGGAGCAAGTGGAAATACAAACAAGCAACAAGGAAAAAAGCCCGGCATTTTCAACGTTCTTAGATTCGGAGCCGCGACAAAAAAGATCTATTGTTACAAATAAAGCGAAAAAGCAACTGTTTGGAGAAGCAATCGACAACACAGAAATCAAGCCGCCTAAAATTTGAACGAGTTTGGGCAATTTCTATTTTACATGCTCGCAGAGAAATTTGAATGATGATAATGAGCTTGTTGGAGTGGTGGAAAAGCTCATCAAAGCAATATCTCATTTTATTTCTGCTTTGGCACGAGTATGTACTAGCAGCACTAAGCTTCAAAACGTACTTTGAATCAGCATTTTCCCACACAGGAGACATAGTAGGAGATTACAGAGTAAAGTTTTGTCTCGCTGCACCCTCTTGCATGGCTTACCTGTCCTATCAGGATTGGTTTGCTGCTGAGTCACGAATCAACAAATATAATTTTCGTGGGACGAATTTAAAGGATAAATAGTTTAGCAGAGAGGAGGAGTAACTCGAGAAAATTCTTGTAATTACGACGAATAAATTTTTTTTGTGTAAAATAATTTGTAAAATTTTTTTGTTAATAATAATAAAAATTTTTACATTTTTTTATGTTAATTTTTTGTCAGAAATATTACAAAATATATACTTTTTTTAATTAAAATGTATAACATTAAATATATTTTTTAATTAATTTATCCGATTGAATCCCAGACCCGACCCAATTATCTGGAATCCGGACCGATCCAAAGTCCACCAACCGGTTCCAGACCGGATCCGGAACCGGTTGAAACCGGACCGGGACCGGTTCTAGGTCCAAAACAGGACCTGGACCGGTGGAACCGGACCGGAACCGGTTTCGGTCCGGTAACCACAAGCGCTAACCCGCCGCAGCCGGCTGTCGCGGCGTGAGCCGGATTGGAGGAAATGAGAG